>CM062804.1:1224438493-1224796433 GCA_031772625.1 Pinus tabuliformis
AATGGAGCATATATTTGATAGGAAGGAGCGACTGGAAAGCAGACGAGGGATACACTAGAAACTCTCTAATGCAAAAGGATGACGTGATATGAAATAAATCCAAGTATAGGGGCAAGGAATAAAGGTAGAGGCTCATAGGAGGTTGAGCTGTAATTAGAGGCCAACAAAGGCTAGGTGGACTCTCTGTTGCTTTAGTTGTAGATTGAATGAGAGTAAGGTTGTCATTGGGAATCACACCTAGGTGTGTTGGCAAGATAGGGATCGTGGGCTAATTCAGCCCCAAGAATGTGTAAAAGAGTAGAATCTAGGAATAACAGTTAGCCGGGAGCACAGGGTGGTGAAACCCACTCTGCATTCACTAAGGTTTGGCGAGTGGCAGAGGAATAAATGGTTGGAAATGACATCACAAGGACACCAGTAGATCCAATGTTGAATATACCCGGGCACAAAGGATTATTGGCGATGAGTGCTTTTTGTTGTTTCCCCGAGCCACCACTAGTAGGAGGATGAGGTGAGGGAGGTTTTAGGTACACGAGGAAAAGCTAAAAAAGGGTGAGACAAAGCCTATATAGCTATGTGACATGAGCACACGCCCATACTGACTAACATTCTTGCCAGGTAGAGGTGGTGGAGTGGATTTTCTACTAGTCTATGGTGCATGCACACAGACATAAGTTCAAATTGAGAATGAACCAGGAACACATGTGGAGATGTTCATTAAGAAATTGATGGGCTATAAATGGAGTGAAGAGCGAGGATGTTGAGAGAGAGAGAGGATGCCCAATAAGGGGGACAACTAAAATTGTGGTACGAAGAAGGAGACGAAACATTAACATGCAAGATAGGGTTGTTGGAGCTGCAGGCCGATACAACGACCAAATTCCTTTGTAGGTTCAAGAGGAGTTGACTCAGCTTGAATAGGAAGCAATGACACAAAATGTGACAATATTAGATGAGGAAGTACGAGTAGAATGGGAACCCTAGCCCCCTGGCTCAGGGTAGACTGTCCATAATTAGGCAATATATGTAGGCAGTGTGTTGAATGGTGTTGTCATTGATGTCAACCCCAGAGTTTGACTTTGACTAAAAACCTATCATTGATGTCAAACTTTTAATGAACACCCTTATATTTGTCTATATTACATCAATTTGGAAGCTCCATTGAAGGATGGTTGGAAACCCTAACTCTAGGGTTTGGGTTCCCTATATTAAGGACATACCCCACACTTGTTGAGGGTTTTTGAAGAATCTAATCATTGAATTTCCCGTGGAGATACTTGACAATGGATTATCCTCATCAAGCTGATTTTGATGGTATGTGGCATGCTTAGAGAGGCCTCCTGGTTTGAGAGATACTCCTGTTTGAAGTTGAAGACCCTAACTTGTGGGTAGAAACCCCAAGGAGGTGCTACAAGCAATTTTATATTATACAAGGAAGTTAATATAGAACTATGCTAGTCCAAGTCAAAAGATGATTTTATTAAAGACAAAAGCAAAAGGTTGGCACTAAAGTTCGTTGGGGATTTTAGGATAGTGTGGCCACATGCATGTACGTAATTCACTCAAAGCCAACACCAAGAAAAAATAAAATAATAATAACATGGATGGTACGGAAGAGAGACAAGAGATGAAGGATAAGGAAGGGACAATTAAGGAAAAGGAATTAAAAAGGAAAGGACATACAAGAGATATGGGAGAGGGGAAGAAATACGTGATAAATGTAAGGAGATAAAGGTGGAGAAAAAATAGGAAAGGAAAGGGAGAGGCATATGGAGGAAATTGACACAAGTAGGAGGGAAAGGGAGGGGAGAAGTTGGAGAATAAAGTTGGAGGAAGGGAGGAAAAAAGGTAAAGTAAGGGGTGGTATAAGAGTGGAAAAACAAGGGGAGATGTAAAGAGAGAAGAAGGGAGAGGGGAAGGGAAAATATGAAATTAAATGGGTGGATGTAAGGGGACATTTGAAAGAGTAAACATGAATATATAATAAAAATAGAGGAATAAACAAGGAGGAAGGAAAGAAAGAAGAGGAGGAAGAGGAAAGAGAGAAGATGAGGGAGGAAAGATGAGGAGAAAATACAATGAGAAAGAATGAAGAGGAGAGAGGAAAGTATAGGGGAAGGAGAATGGGAGGATAAAACAATCAGGATTTGCTTCCAAAGGATCCAAATTGATTGATCCACAGAAGCCAACTTCGACTAATTTCAAGACCCCCATCCCTATTTAGGTTGTTATGGTTCTTGAGAATTTCAATGGCTTCTCTAACACACCGATTGTACTAATGATTCTCCTTGGCTAGAACTTTGGTGTCCTCTAAAAAAAAATGATGCTTGGTTTTGGTAGAGTGTTCAACCAAGGCAAAAGAATGGGTATGCTCATTTTTTATATCAGCCACATGTTCCTTAATCCTTGTTTTAAAGGATCTTCTTGTTTAAACAATACATGAGTAGGAAATTTTGTAGACTCCTTTATGTTGTTGCTCGTCAATATTGTCTTTAACAAGCCTCATTCCCTGTTTTATCGTCATCACAGGTTTGAAATAATTAAGGATATTTTCCCTTTTTATGATCCTAGAGATCTTATCAATAACACCTTTTATGTAGGGTAAATAAATTTTCCAATAAGTGTTATTGGGAGTTTGGGTGTTGTTTAAAGCTCTTCTATTAGCTTGCCCCAGGATTTTCCTAACATTTTTATGTTTATAACCAATACTTGTAAACACATCATATAGGTGAGGGACCTTGATGCGCTTAGAATTATTAGTTATAAAGATAAAAACATTAGGAAACCATGGCACAAGCTAAAATAAGAGCTTTAAACAACTCTCGAACTCCTATAAACACCTGTATTAAAGATTATTTACCCCACATAAAAGGTGTTACTGATAGGATCTCTAAGGTCTTGAAAAAGAAAAACATGCTTACTTCTTTCAAATCAATGGTGACAATAAAATATAGAATGAGACCTGTTAAAGATAGTATTGATAAGTAACAACATAAAGGAGCCTACGAAATATCCTGCTTGTGTGGGAAGTACTACGTTGGTGAAATAAGAAGATCCTTTAAACCTATAATTAAGGAACATGGAGCCAATATCAAACATGAGTGTACTCATTCCTCTTCCTTCGTTGAACATTCTACCAAAACCAAGCATCGTATTTGTTTAGAGGACACCAAAGTTTTTTCCAAGGAGAATCGATTCGTCCTCACTTGTGATTATACAAGGGATTTTAAATCATTTTCAACCATTAAAGCTCTTCAAGACAATGCAATACGTCAGACAATGCTTATTATTGCAAGCTTCCCTATATCCCTACTTAACACTTGCATTGTGAGACTAACATTGCTCCGTTTATTGACGACACCAAGGAATATTAGCCCGCTCCTTCGTCTGGCTCGCCATTAGATGAAATTTAATTCCATCTTTGCTAAATCCATATTAACAACGATGCAGATCACCTTAATTAAATGGTTTGGGTAATAGTCTATACAAAGAATATGAGAATTTAATTCCTTTATGGGGTGGACTGCTTTCTAGTTCGAGGCTAGAAGAGACCTTGCCTATATCCACCACACTTCATCTAGTAAATATTTGACCTACCGCCACTTGGATTTTCAAGTTTCTCCAAATTTGCACCAGGTGTGATTGCCTTCAAAGCAGGGGTATTTCTCCATCTATCCCCATGTATGTGGGCATAGTTGTGCATTCGTACTGCTCTCCAAATTAAAAAGAATGCTAACTTTGTTGGGAAGCTTAATTACTGATTGATTTTGTTTATCCTCAATTTTATTATCCTTCAACATAATTCTTGTCTTTGGGTGCCATTTTGCTCATATTTGTTGAGGGAGTGATTTTCCAAAGTAATCGTGGAAAAGGTAAATACATTGTGAAACTTTGGTCCTACTCCATTATTCCTTGATCCAAGTTTGCTCCTTTATTTGCCAATGCATCTGCCTCATAATTTAAATACTAAGACACATGGAAAAATTACCCTCGAAATGTTGAAGTTGAAAGACAATCCTTTGCAAAATGGGGGAAAGGGAGGTGGCATATTTTCCCTTGGCCTTCCATACATATCTAATCACAATCATTGAGTCACCAAAGACCAATAGCTTGTTGATTCTCCTCGTTATAGCTAGTTCTAACCCTTTCTATAAAGCTATATATTCTGCATGGTTGTTGGTTGAAGTACCCAATCCCCAAGTGAATTGTAACTCTTTTTAATCATCAAGGCGAAAGGTAACCCCTCCCTCTCCTACCACCCCCATTTATAGTCATTTTTATTACCATAAGTTAGTATTGCCATTTATTAACAATATTACTTTTAACATTACTAATATCAACAATAGTAAACACTATTACTACTAAATATTAGATATTGCTTATTGATATACATAGGAAAAAATGATGGCTCCCGCTATTGTGTGATTTTCGTGACCTAGCCTGGGCTCACGCTGCCCACAGCTGCCTCCCAGTGGCCTCCTGCTGCGCCATTTGAGCAAATGGACTCTTCAGAAGATGGAGAGCCTCCTCCAGATCACCAACAGGAACCTGAAGATTCTGCAAATGCGTTTGCATCCCTCATCTCTGCAATGGGACCTCCAAAAAACAGGCCATCAGTAACTAAGTTTGTCAAGGGACTAGATGATATTCTTGAAATCTCCCTTCCTCCGACTCTCCCTCGACGAGCAGCGTTGTCCCTTGCAGAACGTGGCTTGGTTGGATAGTTCACAGGTTTATGGCCATCACCCAAGTCTGTTCAGAAATGGGTAGAAAGAAACTGGACATCGTCAATCAATGGGAAAATCTCCATAAGGTTTTGTGGAAGAGGGTATTATACCTTCCATTTTGAAACAAAAGAAGATCATGATTTAATCTTCAGGAATGGCCCATACTTCATGGACATGAGAGGACTATATCTAAACCGATGGACCCCTGATTTTGACCCTGAAATGGATGTTCCCAGCACTATGTCAGTATGGGTCAGATTACCACACCTTCCTCTTCATTGCTGGGGAGACGAATCAATAAAAGCCATTGGGAATGCAGTGGGGAAATACATAGACAAATGTGAGCCAAAGGAGAACATTCATGCATGTGCCAGGATCTGCGTAGAAGTGGACTTAGGGAAAGGCCTCCCGGAATCAATAAAGATCAAAGTCGATCAATGGACGCATATACAACAGCTGGACTGTTGCACTGAAAATTGTCACCTTGACATTCTACTATATGTGTGAGTTCATTACTACTCATACTTTCCTCCTCTGCAAGTCTAAAACATCAGTTCCTCATATCAAGTCTTGAAAATAAGAGAAAAGCTCTCAAAAGTTTTTAAAACTCTAGTTCTGCACTTTCTCTTTGTCTTACCTGCGGTCCCGCACCTAATGGTCATGTCTCTGGTGCACCTGACCGCATTGTCTCTGTGTTAAAGGTGCGGACCCCTATAAAAGTTAAAAAGGCGCAAGTATATTCTGAAAAAACTCACTTTCAGTTATTTCTAGAAGCTTCTGGAAGGAATCTTGAGGTGGTAAGTTCGCTCTTTTAAGGTTCATGTATCCCATATCTTAAGGAGCTAACCCCTTGATGTGAGGAGCTTATTCCTTTGAAGGAGGATTCTATCCCTTCATAGGTGGAACTGTAACCTCCTCCTTTGCACTATAAAAAGAAGCATTGAGCTGGTTAACAAGAGGTTAGAAGCTTAGTATTTTTTGAGGTAAAATGCTGTTGGAACTTAGTCTTCTTTAGTTGAGTTTTTATGAGGAGAGATTACATACCTCTATGAATCTCATTTGGAAGAGTGCAAGGCTTGTCAAAGTAAAGGAAATTCCTATTTCAGACCCCAGGAAGAACTTGTTCAACATCAAGGCTGAAAAGGTTGTAAGGGTCCTCTACTATTCAAAGTTAATACAAATATATCTGCTTTTCTTAATAGGCTGTTAATTCATGGTTTATTTTATGGATTCCTTGATCACCATAATAGGCATGATTTATAATATTTGCTATGCAGGTGCTATTTAATGTTTTCTTGTTTGTGATTGCAGGTCTTCAAAGATAACTCTTTCGAATGACTGGAGGATGACTACTACGAACAAGCACTAGATCTAAGGTAGGATCTTAACACCTTTGTAGTATTTACTTATAAATCGCATATGTCTAGAGAAAGATAGGTTTGTTTGTCTGTTTGTTGCTAGAATATCTTCTGATACTAGGGAGATCAGTCTTGTCTGCAAGATCGATTTATCTGGCCAACAAATTGGGGACTCCGCTGGGGAATATATTTGATTTTTGGTTTTCCTTTGTTTTGAATTGAGAAAATTGTTTTTCTGGTTTTTGATTGATGTATACTGGCTTGGGTAGCTTTGTGAAGCATTTTTGTTTTTCTTTGAAGTTTTATGGGGACCACACTTTATCTTCACAGACAGTGCGGACATCTCCGCATTTTCCTTGAGTAAACAGTGCAGGACACACCTGTTGCTTCTGGAGCCCGTGAACCCTGTAATTTTTTTTGAAAAAATTAAGATATCTTCTTCCAGTTAAGTTTAGGTTTGATTTAGGATTCTTAGTGTCTACCCAGATCTGTATTTTTCCTGTCAAAAATCTCTTGTAAGTGAGTTCCAATAGTATTTTTGTTTTGAATGATTTTCTAGAAGTTTTGCATGCTTGAAGTGGTTTTCACTTTGTCTCTGTAGTGACTCATAGACCAGAAGCTTGAGAAACCTTAGATCACCCTGGTGTCTTTTCGTCTTCTTGATGAGTCTGACTTGGTTGTGAAATCTATCCTTTGCAAATCTTTGAACAAACTTTGTTATAAGTTCTGAATTTCGTTTTTACAAAAGAAAACATATCTGGATGTTTTTTGATTGGTTTGTTATTTTGTGCAAATGAATCCTTAGTTTACTGAACAACTAAGTAAAACGTCCTCAAAAAACAATTGAAGCTTTTATTCAATTAGAGTTTTAATAGTTTTTAGATCTCAAAATTAGTTTTTTGTAGTTTTGAGTGTTTTTCTAGAACTTGTAGATCTCTTTTGAAGCAAATTGTTTTTTTTTTGTAGTTTCGAGTTTTGAAAAGTGAAAGGGATTTATTGTGAGCATTAATTATTTGTCTCATTTTGAGTTCTTATTAAAAAACAAAAAAGATTTTCTTTCCATTTCCATGTTGAAAGAAAGAATTGTTTCTTAAAGAATTGCATTCTTGAACTCTTTCTTTTAGCTAGAATTTCATTGAAAGAAAAACGAATTGCTTATCATTTTAGGTGCATTTTTTTAGTGTGTTTGGAGTCGAGTCTTCACACCATCAAAGTTTCATTTCCATACCTATTGACTTAAAGAACAACCCATAAAAGCAATGCTTAATTAAAATTGATCTAGTAATCTTTTCTATTTCTAGGGCTCTTATCACCAATATAGCTTAGGCTAGTATCTTGGAGTAGGGAGTAATTAACTCTCCAAGATAGTTAAAACAAACAAGTAAATACATCTTGCGGTAGGAAATAAATCCAATTGTAATTGATACATTTTGGGAAGCTTCTCTTAAAGGAGTCAATCACGAGATCATGTCCGAACCTTTGAGACAATCAATTCTGTTTCATTGGGAAAGATAGAAGATCTGCGCGTATTATAAACGATAAACCTCGGATTAACCATTGTCGAGGAGCCTAGGGTCACTTGTTGGTAAACCTTGGATTGACCATGTTGAGGAGCCTTCAAGGGGATTGAGCTTTGTTACTTTTCCCTTGCGCGTAGAATCGGATCGTAGACTGTTCCCCCAATTGTATTTTTTGTTGTTGGTAACCTTAGTGTCCATAAAATTAAGATTATTTCCTAAGGTGACGGTGAAGGAAAGATCTCACTGTACCTGGAGCAGACGTCGACTAGAATCACTTGGACTCTCTGGGGTGTTCTCTTCACTCGAGATGGTTTTGTGAAGAAACTTGTGCCAGTCTGTTTCATTAAGCAGGTTGTCAGGGTAATTGTTCCAACCGCCCTTTCTGTATTAAACTTCTACTAAGTTGGATTTCATCACCAACTAGTGTTTTTAGTACGGGAAGTTACTGTTTGTGTGTGGTTTGAACTCTTAGATTTTTTAGGCGTGTGATTCATCTATTTTTTTCTTTAGAGACTTTAGGTGTTTTTATTGAATTTTTTTTTTTGTTTTCGTGTGATTAATTAATATTTAATCGTGGCCGAATTACCGAGACAATCTCGTAGACTTCAGGGGAAACCTCCTGAGTATACACCAAGCCAACTTGAAGGGCTGTGAGCTCTCGTATCACCTAGTGACAGTAGAGTTAGATCACCAGAAGTCGGAGAGTCATCTCTAATTGTTCATCCTGATTATCAAATACAGACAACAGAGTATATTCAAGAGCCAATTTCATTTTCCAAAGTTACTGGTAGTATTTCTCCTTCCAGTGAATTAGCTGAAGAACCTGAAATTTCTAAGCCTGACACTGAACCTGCTGTTTTGGAACCATCTTTAGGATTTGTTACTTCAACTTCTTGTGATCCTGGTTCACCTAGGGTAAGAAATATCATTACTCAAAATCTTCCTTCTAGCCTCATTTCTATTGAAGAACTTGTCAGTCCAGACGAAGACGTAATTCTTCTTGAAAACCAACAGACTTTAAATCTTAGGGAGCATGAATCAATATTCTACAGTCCTTTTAGGAGTGACGCTTGGTATTTATCATTGACAATTTTTTTAGAAAACTCGGGTCCTAGTTTTTCACCACCTCGAATTCCTTTTCATCCTACACCAAGAGGTTATTATCCTTCATTGATCATGTCAAGATAGTCATCTATGTTTTCCCAATCACCGGAAACATTTTTATACGACAATCCTTCTATTCCTTCGGGGTACCAGTCACTCTCTAGTACTTTTTTCACGAGAAACTCCTCGACCGACTGAACGAGAGTTATCATCTGGTAGTAATGGAACTCAAACGTTGAATGCAGAGCCAATCCTTATGATGTCTGGTAGTATTCCAAATCCTCAACCTCAAGGTAGTCAGTTACCGTCTGGGGGGCAACCCCAAGGTAGTCAGTTACAGCCTGAGGGGCAACCTCAAGGTAGTCAGTTACCGCCTGGAGGGCTACCTCAAGGTTTTCAACCTTTAGGACAGTACATACCCCAAGGTCAACCCCAGACTCAGTATATTCCTCAGGATGCTTATCAACCCCAGATTCAGTATGTGCCTCAGGGTTATCAACCTCAAGGTCAGTACCCAACTCAAGGTTTCCAACCGCCTTCTGGTCAATCATTTTTACAAGGAGCTGGAAATGTACCGCCTAATTATCAGCCCTACGTTCAACCAGGTTATGGTCCTCCATATGCACAACCTTTTATGGGTCCATACCCCTGAATGAACATGGCGTGGATTTCGTCTCAAACTCAACAGACTATGCAACCTAATGTGCAGTTACCTAATCAAATCCCTGCACCTAGTTTAGTTCAGCAGCCTAGGCCTAGCACACCTCAGACTCCACCTCAAACTACTACAGCTACTGCAACTTCTGTTCAACCTACCACACCTATTTCTGGAGTATCTATAGCTCCGGTTTCTACTATCCCTGCATCAGTGCAAATTCCTCAAGTCTCTATGCCACAGTCAGGACCTACAGTTCAAACTTCGGTCCAGATGCCTGCAGGACAAGTTGGTACAAGTACGATTGCCACAAGTCAACCGAAATTCATCTATCAACCGTACCAGGGACAGTATCAATTCGGTCCTACTATACAAAACCCAGTTTATCAGTATCAACCGTATCCTGGCTATACTTATCAACAGCCTCAACAACCCCAGTTTGGTCCGGTTAATCCTGGTTTTCCAGGAGGTTATAACATTCCTAATGCAAATCTGATTCCAGGTTATCCTGGATATCCTCCTCCTGGAACTGGTCTCATTACTCAAGGTTTTCGCAACCCTAACCGTCAGTTACCATTTATTGCAACTTTGGATTTACCTGATTTGTCATGCCTTACGAACGATCCGATTTACTATCTTCCGTATTGGCCGCCAATGCCTAGTAAGTTGCTCAGTGATATCCCGAAATTCGAGGGTAAGTCAGGAGAAGATCCGTCAAATCACGTTATGACTTATCACCTCTGGTGTGCATCTAATTCAATCATTTATGATTCAATTCGATTGCGTATTTTTCAACGAACTCTTATTGGTCTTGCTGCCAAATGGTACATTGAGTTACTAGGAGGCTCTTTTAATAATTTCAATGAGTTAACCACTGCTTTCTTAACTCGTTTTCAGTTTCCTGTCAGATACGACAATGGCACGGAACTGTTAACTTCACTGAAACAATCCATGTCCACATATATTTCTGATCATATTCATGAATGGCGACGTAGAAGGCATTTAGTGAAAGTTTTCATTCCGGATCAAATTTTAGCGGAATGGTTCATTAAATCATTGTTACCCAAAATCATTGAAGATGTAGCTAAGGGAGGAGTTGTCACTGAAGAGCAAGTCATTGCTCAGGCTCAGTACCTTGACCTCGTCTATACGCAGTCAGGTACTTTACATGAAAAAATCCCTGATCTTCCAAAACATGGTCAAATAACTGCAGCTCCTTCAGAGTCTCATGCTGTTGATGGTATGGTTGGTTCAGGTAGTACTAAAAGTAAGAATAAATCTTCAAAGACTTCTTCTCTTATAATAACTTTACCTGATTCCCCGAAAGGAGATTCTTCCGCTGAAGTTTCTGCCGATATCCATGTCGTAGAATCATCTATGACCAAATCACAATCTGGTAGCAAAGAGAAGGGGAAGAAGAAAAACAAACAAAATTCAAAAGATAAAACGGATAAAAATGAATCTACTGACAAAAACGAAAACCTCGCTATCCTTATTTCATTTACAACGAGGATCATTTTACCAAAGAATGCCCACATCGAGCAAAGGTTTCGAAATTCATTAAAGGTTCTCAAACGCCTGCTGCCTTAAAGGATCCTTTTCCTACTCAAGATAGTAAGATGATTGGTTCTTCCTTGAATTCCTCAGAAGAACCCATTATGATGATGTCTCATGTTAGGATTGTGACGCGATCGCAAGATTATGGTAGTAAAAATATTGTTGGTGGTAAAGAAGCAAAATCTTCTAATTCAAACACATCAACTACACCTCCTCTTGGTTCTGATCCACTACAGATCGAGAAACCCAACCCTGACTTAGTAATCAAACCGCCTGCTAAAGGTGTACTTCGTAAATCAACTTTCAATCCACATGCGAGAGCTGCTCAGAATTACAACATTGTTGAAGACTTAGCTATTTCCCCTTCAGCAATGTCGGCTTTGGAAGTGCTGTAATCGTGCCCAGCACAACGTAAATTACTATTGTCTGCTATAGGAGCTGTCGATATTCAGGATTCGAACCTAATAATCTTCGATTTAGAGAATAGTACACCCTGCCTACCTCATCAAATGGATTTCCAGATTCTAGTTTTAGTAAAAAACAGACCTTGCTTTCAGACTGTGATTGATGAAGGGGCTTCTACGTGTATTATGTCGATCCAGTGTTGGAAATCGCTTGGTTCTCCCACACTCAATCAATCTCCGACAATTCTAAAGGCTTTTGATGGCCGAGGGTTCCATCCTTTTGGTATTTTGCAGGATTTACCTATAGGGGTTGAAGGAAAAACCGTCAATCTAGATGTGGAAGTGGTTGATACCCCTCTAGATTACAACCTTCTCCTGGGTCGCAATTGGTCTTATGCTATGACTGCTATTGTTTCATCGGTGTTTTGGCTTATCAAGTTTCCTCATAACTTAAAGATCGTTACAATAGACCAACTAACTTATTTCTCATCCAACCCAGCCTCTATAGATAGTATTCAGCACATCGGTAAAACGACTATCCCTTACAAGGATGTTGGCGTAGGTTTGATTAAAGATTCTGGTTTACTGGGAACTTTTTCCTTCCCTCCTCCTAACGTATCGCCTTCTATTGCAAATATTCATATGATTTCATCGAATACTGTTACTTTTGATGATCCTTGGATCGTACCTTCTGATTCTGAGGTGGATTCATTTGATGGCGCAATGCCTTTGAGTCCCTTTGAAATTGCATATCAGGCTGTACAGTCGTTTTCTGATTCCTATTCAACCGAAACTGATCCAATGAAACCGAGTGTCCCAAGGATAGTTTGATCTTGTGTCAACCTTGTTAAAAAATGAAACAAGGATCATGGAGCATAGTTCCTTGTCTTGTGTCAAGCTCGGTAAAAAATGAATCAAGGGTTCCAAGGATAGTTTGTTCCTGTGTCAACCTCGTTAAAAAATGAAACCGGGTGTCACGAGGATAGTTTGATCTTGTGTCAACCTCGTTAAAAAATGAAACAAGGATCATGAGGAAAGTTCTTGATCTTGTGTCAACCTCTTTAAAAAATGAAACAAGGGTTATGAGGATAGTTCTTTTACTGTGTCAACCTCATTAAAAAATGAAACCACTCCCTTTCAAAATCGAGTCTTTGCTTAAGATCTCGTAAAATCCATTTTGAGTCTTTCCAAGATCTCGAGAGTGAACTTTCATTCCATCCACCTCGTTGAATGCAATGAAGCTTGGGGGGCATGTACCTCGATTTGAGTCATTATGCTGGGGTCATGCGAACTTATAACAAGCATAGTTTTTCATTTCAAGCTTGTGTAAACATGAAACCGAATCCAAGCAGAGTTCTCCATGGTTCAAGCTTGTGTAAAATTGAACCCATACCTGATTTACATCTCGTGATCGCCATTTTTATCCACTAAATTCTGCTAGATGAGCCTTGGTTGTTTTCACTCCATCGCCACCATCTCTTTGGCCGATCATATGCTTTCACTTGGTTGTTTTTTCCTTTCCTGAGGAATCGCAGCGATGAGTGGTTTTATTAGCCAACCTCTTAACCATTACATGTTTTGAGCAGTTCCACCATTGCCAGAACCAGTTGCTACCATTTATACCACTTGTTATCACAAAATCATGCCCCTAATAGGCTGCTGATCAGGAAGACCTTATGTAACTCTTTCAAACCAACTTTAAGCTAAGGCTTAGCCTCCTTAGCCTGAGAGGGCTCTCTCAAAGGGTTAATGATATTTATTAAAGATATGGATAGATGGCTAACTCTATGGTTTGGATTTTATATGTTTGTAGGTTGAAAGATGAAGGCTGGCTACCATTGGGCTATCGAGTCAAAGTATGTTTCAGTACCACAACAAGATCAGCTTAACATGAAGTCAGGGCATTCAACATTTGAATATTCAGAACACAACACACATATGGAACCACAGCTCATAAGTGCACACAGGAAGTCAGAGCACAATCAGTGAATTCTGAGTGATTGTACACCTATGCAACTGTAAACAAAACTAAGGAAAGGAAAACCCACATTCTGAATATAAGAAATCCTTCATGAATCCTAAGTAGTGAAGCCAAAGCATTCTACCTAGCATGGAAGTCAAGTCATTATAGAGTTCGAGTGTAGAAATGACAATACAAAACAGTGAAACATAGTAAGTTTATCTATGAAGGAAGTCAGAGCATCAGTGATGAATTCTGAGTATCATAAGTAAACACCACTGCAATGTAAGTATTGGAAGATTCCATCATAACAAGCACATACAAGAACTCTTCATGAATCTTGAGTTGTCTAAGTAGAAATCTGCATTAGGTTAAAAATATACACAGTCTGCACATAGAGCAGCAGCTGAGCCAAAAAGTCTCCAACCTCTTGCTAATTCAACCTCTTGCTCTATATAAAGCATTTACAATTAGGATTCCATCATCCCTCATCAAGAGAATTCGAATTTTCCATCAGTGACACTTATTCTAACCATAAAACCAACCATTAATTAGAACTAGCTGTTAACTAGGAGTGCTAGTGACCTAATACAACTAGGAGTGTAACTCCTTATTATGATTACAACATCCTTATCTAAGCATTTAAAGCATTCTTTGACACCTAACACTCCATGAAATCGAATTTGATGAAGCCTCCCACGTGGTCATCTGACTGCTGAAGACAAACCCTAGAAATTAGGGAACATGTTTCCCTGTTTTTAGGTTTAGGATCCCTGAAAATGGCACGTGGGACAGAGCCTTTATCTCTTCATCCATGACACATTTTACGAAACTGAAGGAGGTTTTTGTAGCCCATGTTTTCTAGAACAAAAACCTCTCCTGGGTTTTAAAAACATTTCTCCAGCTGTTCAGAATCTGTCCTTGAAAAACACATGTCAAAGAGGAAACTGTCCCTTGCTCTGTTCTGGCTGAAAAATAGGTCTTGGGACAGAGGTCATAACTTCTCGTACAAAATGTATTTGGAAAAACTGAAGGATTTTTTTGTGAAACAATCCATGCTGAACAAAAAATCTTTTGGTTTCTTGAAACACTACTCCAGCTGCCCAGAATAAGTCTTTGAAAAACAGTTGTCAAACATGAGATGAAAAACTGCACCTACAGCAGTTTCGTAGCGCAACTTTTGTCACCATTTTCTCCCAGCTCATAATCAATTTGAAGAAAGTGGAAGAGGTTTTTGCACTTTAGTACCTTAGGAATGAAAACCTCTTTCACTTTTCAGAGATAAGTTTTCAACTGCCCAGAAACTCTTCTAGAAGTTGACTGGTAAAAACAAGAAGACAGTTTGACTGATAAAGTTTGGAGTTCAAAAATGTCTCTCCTTTTTTGCTTTTTGTCTCCACAAGGATCTTCTTTGATTAAAAAAAAATGTATTGAAGTGCCATGTTCTTCATGTGCTGTAGACCTTTTTCATGCACCCTTGTGAAAATAAAACCTCTTCAACGCTGCCTGAAGTATGATGAACAATAGTAGCTGTGATCACTTTTATAACAAATGGCTTATGGTTCATATATGCTTTTCCTTTACCCGTTTTTCCCATGCTAGATGCTTGCATTTTGCAAATGATCATTCTTCAGACTCCCTTTCAAAAAAGGTTTCCCTTTTGTCCCTCAAAATTGGTTAACTACATCAAAATAGGCAGCTACAGCAAAATAGGCAGCTACAACAAAATAGGCAGCTACAACAGTTTCGTAGCGCAAGTTTAACCACACATTTCTCCCACCTCAGAATGGAATTGAAGAAACGGAAAGAGGTTTTTGTAATTCAACATGTTAGGAAGAAAAGCCTCTTTCAGTTTGCAAAATTGAGTTCTCAACTGCTCTGGAAAGCTTCTGGAAGTTACCTAGTAAAACAGTTTTTTCTGCTGAAACAGGCTGCTACAGGGGTTTCGCAGCGCGCTGCGAAAACACTGATTTCGTAGCGCAAAACATGATTTTTACACTGTCTGCGCTACGAAAATGTGGATTCGTAGCTAGTTTCAAAATTTCTCCGAAATTATGTGAGATATGTCTTCTAAACACATGGTGAGGCTTCTAGGACATGGAATGAGGCTATCAAACTTTATTTGAAGATGGACATGAGACTCTAACCCTATGACTTAGACTTTAAAACATAAAAATGACTTGACCATGACTTGACCATGACTGATACAAGAATTGAGAAACCATGTAAGTTGTCCAAACTTTTTAAGGAAGTTTTACAGTGATAACACCACTCGTTCCTCTAGGACAAGTATTCTTTAAGCTCTTTTCTGACTCGTAAAATATGAAAATATTGCCGAGTTTTTCCCTTTTTAACTCGTTAAACGGAATTAAAAAGGCGGTCCACTTTCAGCTCTTTTCTGACTGTATAAACATGAAAAGATCGCCGGATTTTTGTCATTTCAGGTTCGATACTGGTTACAAAATGACGTGTCTTCGATCGCTTTTCTACTTTTTCGGATCGAGGCCACTAATTATGAAAAGTACTCCTTGATTGTAATGGTCAAGCGGTTCTCTCGAGTATTATTTTATACTTTTTCGGGCGTGAGGGACACAAATTTACGAAAAAGTACCCCCATGGAGTTCTCTTAAGTTTTTCTTTTGACTCCATAAAATTGAAAAACACCGAGTTTTTCCTATACTGGACTCGTTAAAATTTAACAGTAAAGGACCTATTCAATTTTAAACAGGAACGAACCACTCCTTCTTAGGGTTCGAATTTTAAACTAAGTTGGACTCATCCGAAGGATGAGCTTATAAACAAGCAAATGTTATCCTCCTCAAGCTTGTCAAAAATAAAGAGGTACTTGCCAGAAATGGTGGGGAAAAGAGAGAAAAATGAACCTGTTTGTTACACTTTGTTTAAAAAAAAACCATTAACCACTCTTGAACACGACACTTTTTGTTCACCTGGGTTGGGAAAATCCTTTGCCTAACAGTTAATCAAACCACATTGAAAGTCTTCAGCCGGTTTCTGGGTATTAGCTTTGGGTCAATTGTCACCAAGCCATCTGCAGTGTCGTTATGTGTTCAAGAGAACAGTTTAAACAAACCATTCATCTGCAAGATATCTGTCATCCATTTTGACCATCCCTGAGTTAGTCCTTGCCAATATATTTCTTCAAAACTTGATCTATGATTTCATGTTGTGGGTTTGCCTACGACATATCGCTTTCTATCGACTTCAACTCATTATCTAGGAAGTTGATCTAGAAATTGTTAGTACCTTGAAATCTGCATGCCCTAATGGCAGGTTTCTCGCCTTCGATGATAGGTTGCATCATTGACCTTCGGTCGAATGATTCTATGACATGTTCGACTTCAACTCATTTATTCACATTTCATGGATTGTACTGAGTACTTTGAAATCCATTGACATTACTGGTGGTTTCTCTCACACTTGTTAACAGTCCATATCATTGACTGGTAATCAATTGGTTTCTACCATGTTCGATTTCGACACATTCATTCACATGGATAGAATCGTACTAGTTCGGGAAACAGAAATCAAGCCCCTGGATCTAGTTTCTACCATCCAGGCTGCGACGAATTTTGTTATTCATTATACAATGGACTATTCATAAACAAATGGCTGCGTCCATACTGTGTCTACACATGTCTATACTCTTGATGTATTACAAAATCATTCTTGTATCAGAACAGTTTAGTCAGTTTTCTAGTCAGTTTTGATCTGAGTATGGGAATGCCTACCTCAGCGATGATATGTATACATATGTATATATTTTGCATTGAATTTTTTTACAGTTTCCAACTGGGGTGTCCACAAGATGATCCTTGAAATGATAAAGTACTTCACTCTTCATACATGACAGACTCTATCTCCATCTATTACAGACTTCGCACTTTAGGGGGTAATCTGTTGCATTGAAAATTGTCACCTTGACATTCTGCTATCTGTGTGAGTTCATTACCACTCATACTTTCCTCCTCTGCAAGTATAAAACATCAGTTCCTCATATCAAGTCATGAAAATAAGAGAAAAGCTCTCAAAAGTTTTTAAAACTCTGGTTTCGCACTTTCTCTTTGTCTTACCTGTGGTCCCGCACCTAATGGTCATGTCTCTGCCACACCTGACCGCACTGTCTCTGTGTTAAAGGCGCGGACCCCTGTAAAGTTTAAAAGGCACAAATATATTCTGAAAAAACTCACTTTTAGTTATTTCTAGAAGCTTCTGGAAGGAATCTTGAGGTGGCAAGTTCGCTCTTTTAAGGTTCATGTATCCCATATCTGAAGGAGCTAACGCCATGATGTAAGGAGCTTATTCCTTTGAAGGAGGATTCTATCCCTTCATAGGTGGAACTGTAACCTCCTCCTCTGCACTATAAAAAGAAGCATTGAGTTGGTTAATAGGAGGTTAGAAGCTTAGTATTTTTTGAGGTAAAATGCTATTGGAACATAGTCTTCTTTAGTTGAGTTTTTATGAGGAGAGATTACATACCTCTATGAGTCTCATTTGGAAGAGTGCAAGACTTGTCAAAGTAAAGGAAATTCCTGTTTCGGACCCCAGGAAGAACTTGTTCAACATCAAGGCTGAAAAGGTTGTAAGGTTCTTCTACTATTCAAAGTTAATACAAATATATTTGTTTTTCTCAATAAGATGTTAATTCATGGTTTATTTTATGGATTCCTTGATCACCATAATAGGCATGATTTATAATATTTTCTATGCAGGTGCTATTTAATGTTTGCTTGTTTGTGATTGCAGGTCTTCAAAGATAACTCTTTCGAACGACTGGAGGATGACTACTACGAACAAGCACTGGATCTAAGGTAGGATCTTAACACCTTTGTAGTATTTACTTATAAATCACATATGTCTAGAGAAAGATAGGTTTGTTTGTCTGTTTGTTGCTAGACTATCTTCTGATACTAGGGAGATCGGTCTTGTCCGCAAGATTGATTTATCCGGTCTCCATGAGGTTTCGTGGAAGAGGGTACTATACCTTCCATTTTGAAACAAAAGAAGACCGTGATTTAATCTTCATGAATGGCCCATACTTCATGGACATGAGAGGACTATATCTAAATTGATGGACCCCTGATTTTGACCCTGAAATGGATGTTCCTAGCACTGTGCCAGTATGGGTCAGATTACCACACCTTCCTCTTCACTGCTGGGGAGATGAATCAGTAAAAGCCATTGGGAATGTAGTGGGGAAATACATAGATAGATGTGAACCAAAGGAGAACATGCATGCATGTGCCAAGATCTGCGTAGAAGTGGACTTAGGGAAAGGCCTCCCAGAAGCAATAAAGATCAAAGTCGACCAATGGACGCATATACAACAGCTGGACTATGAACAAATCCCCTTCAAGTGCAAGGTATGTCATGAATACGGTCATTTTGCAAATAGATGTTCAAAAAAGAAAGAAAATGAAAATGCAAAAGAACCAGAAAACAAATGGGAACAAGTAAAATAGAAAAAATCATCCACCAAACAACCCCTCCCCTCCTCATCGTAGCCTCAAACTGCCATTGATCCCTCCTTGCCCTCACTCAATGCAGAAATCCCATCATCTCTCATAAATGCTAATCCCTTTGGCCCCTTGGAAGAGCCCTTAGCTCCCCCCTCACCTCAATCCCCCCCACATCCTCCCAACTCCCCTCTCATGTCTTCAATCCCTTTAAACCTCTGCTCTCCCCCACCCCCATTAGTGGATCGAATATTAACCAGAAATAGTGCAAGGAGTCCCTCAAAAAAAAAATCAGGAAGGAAATCTAACAAGGAGTTGAGAGATGAAGCAACAGCTAAGGAGATGGCTCTAGGCATGCAAAAACCAATGGATTCCTTCTTTGGGAAAACTTCTGGAAATAATGCAATACCCAAAATCAGCATAGAGGGAAAGGTCCCTCAACCCACCAAACAAATAAGTAATGATCGTGGTCTCCTGGAATTGTTGTGGACTGGGAACACCCTTCAAAGTGAATGCAACAAGAGATATTTTAAAAAAATAAACCCCAAATATATTCATGACTCAAGAGACCAAAACAAGCAGCCAAGAATCGAAAAAAATGATAAAAAAATTAAAAAACTACGAAGGAACAACAATACAGGCTATAGGGGCCTCAGGAGGAATCTGTACACTATGGAAGAAAGGAAAATGGGAAATGATGCAACAAAAAAAGGAGCAACATTGGATTAGAATAGACCTTAAGGAAATAAACACCAAGGAACAATACAGCTTCATAAATATTTATGCCCCAAATCACTATAGGGAAAAAGATCAATGCTGGAGCACAGTACAGGAAACTCTAAATGAAATCCAAAATAGAAAAGTGATTCTGGGAGGGGGCCTAAATTTGGTACGAAATAGTGAGGGGAAATTCGGAGGGTCCTACCATGCCGACCCATCCAGGGAGGCTCTGGAAACAATCATGGAACATAACAAGTTAATTGACATCCCACCAAGTAATGGGAAATATACATGGAATAATAAAAGGGTGGGAAAAAGAAATATAAAAGAAAGGTTGGACTGTATATTGGTTCAAGAAAATATTGTATCAAGCTTCAACTTAGCAAGATAAAAAAATCTTCACACCACGACATCTGACCACAAGCCAGTGGCAATCATTTTGGGCAAAATGGACAACCAAGGGCCTCTACCTTTCAAGTATAGCCCAATATGGGACAACAATGAAGACTTCAGAAATCTAATCTCAGATGTATGGGCACAGAAGGTCATAGGTTCACCTCATTTTGTGTGGGAAACAAAATTAAAAAAATTGAGAATTGAGGTAAAAACTTGGGCAAGAGAAAATGAAATGCAAAATAAAAAAAAGGAAAGCAGAGCTGAATAAAAAAATGGACAGCATGCAAGAGGCAAAGGAAAATAAAGAGGAGGATAAACAAGACTATCTACAAGAAAAGGAACTTTTCTGGGAAATTTACAGAGAAAATAGAAAAGAAGAAGAAGAGATGAGATTGAAGTCAAGAAGTCTTTGGTTGAATGCAGGGGACAAAAACACAGCCTTTTTCCACAATTCCATGCAAATAAGAAGAGAAAGAAACCAGATAGACAAAATCCAAGTGGATGGGCAAGAAATTAAGGGAGCGGAGGAGCTGAAAAAAGCAACACATAATCACTTTAAAAACCTCCTGACAACGAATGAAGAAATAACAGATTATGAGAATTTCCTTCAGCACACTCAAAAAAGAAAAGAGAAGGACAGAATGCAGAAATAATGAAAGAAATCTCAAAAGAAGAAGTAGTGGCAGCAATATGGAGCCTCCACCCAGACAAGGCACCAGGGCCAGATGGATTCACAATAGCCTTCTATAGGCAGCATTGGAAAACCATAAAAAAGGACTTCTTAAGAATGGTAAGGAATGTATTCAAAAAAAAATGGGAGGCAACACAAAATCATCTTATCTGGCATTAATTCCAAAGGAATCCAATCCCTCCACCTTCAGCAGATTCTGACCAATCTCCCTTTGCAACTCCTCCTACAAGATAGTAACAAAGATCATAGCAAATAGAATGAAGAAAGTGCTCCCAGAAATAATATCTGAAAATCAGGGAGGTTTTGTTCCCAGTAGGCAGACTATCGACAATGTTATTGTTGTAGAGGAAGCCATTCTCTCAAGCATACAAAGAAAAGAAAAAGTAATTATCATAAAAATAGATATGGCTAACGCTTTTGACAGGGTCAGCTTACCATATCTATTGGCTTCTCTAAAAA
Organism: Pinus tabuliformis; assembly: GCA_031772625.1. Taxonomy (NCBI): domain Eukaryota; kingdom Viridiplantae; phylum Streptophyta; class Pinopsida; order Pinales; family Pinaceae; genus Pinus; species Pinus tabuliformis. Next base: position 1,224,459,519 of record CM062804.1, read on the forward strand.
AATTCGGGTTCTCAAAAGAAATAATAGAGGTAATACAGGCATGCATCACGGACCCGTGGATAGCACCACTCATAAATGGAAGACCAAGTGACTTCTTCCAAAGCACAAGAGGCTTGAGACATGGATGCCCTCTATCTCCTTTCCTCTATATTATAATGGCAGAAACTCTAAGCATAGCACTAGAAAACAAAGGAGAGAAAGAAACATTACAGGACTCCAAATCACAAGAGGAGTCAAAAGCATTAACCACTCTCTATCTGCGGACGACACTGTCTTGTTGGGAGGGGCTTCAAGCATAATTTATAGAAGATTTAAAAAAGTTTTGGATGATTTTTTACAGGTCTCTGGTGGTCTCTTAAATAACACAAAATGCAAAATATATGGCTGGAACACCTCCCCCAGAATCATGCAAAGGATCTCACAAATTCTTGAGATCCCTATTCAAGAAAGATGGACTCACTTCTTTTATCTAGGATTACCCATCTCAAAAGAGAATTTGAAAGCAAAAATATGGATAAAACAAGTTGAAAAAATGAAAGATAAAATCCAAAAGTGTGGTATGATGTGGCTTAACGTGGCAGGCAGGGTAATTCTGATTAAAGCCTTACTCATGGCGCTCACAATTTATCAGTATGCTACAATACTGGCACCGAAAAGTGCTCATAAGCAAATGGAACAAATAATAAGAGGCTTCCTCTGGCAGGGAGGGAGACAAGAAAACAAAAGTTTAGTCTCGTAAAATGGGAGCAAGTCACATTACCGTATGAAAAAGGAGGATTATCCATAAAACTTCCTGGCTTAATGAATGTTGCATTAGGAATGAAAATCATATGGAGAATGATAACAGGCAAGGAGAGCTGGTGGAAAAAAACTCTAGCCACAAAATACATGAACCAATCGAGAACAAATTTATTGACTGAAAATATTCCAATTAGACCATGCACACAAGTTTGGAAGCTTGTGAATAAGACAACACCTCTAATCAACAATCATATTTCTAAAATTCCAGGAAATGGGAAAAGGGTCTTAATATGGGAGGACAAAATTATGGGGAAGGATCCCCTAAACCTCCTTTCGAGCCACGAAGACATTCAAAAATGGATGAAAGATAGAGGCATGAAAACTCTTCATTCAATCTCCAAGTGGGAAGATCGAAATTGGCAAGAATGGCACACCACAGGAATTCCCCCAAATCTGAAAGGTCAATGGGACAGTCTTAGGCAACACCTCAAAGGAGCAGCACCAACAAGCATTGAGGAAGAAGACACTTTTGCATGGGATCCAAGCGGAGGATGCTACACAGTTAAGATAGGCTACACAACTCTACAAGAATAGCAGAACCAACACGATTGGGCTCCATGGAAGTCAGTATGGAAGATTGAAAGCCTCCCTAAAATAAAATTCTTCATATGGACCCTTTTAAAAGGGAAAATTCTCACCACTGAAAACCTAAAAAAAAAAGGGTTTCATGGTCCATCCAGGTGTCCTATGTGCTTAAAGGAAGAAGAGACTATTCAACATCTCTTTTTGGATTGCATAGTAACAAAAGAGTGCTAGAAACAACTTTCAAGCCCCTTGGAAATTAACTTAAATTTTTCCAAAACTTTTTTGGATTTATTTCGAGGTTGGGAAAAGGCATACCCCTACTTGACAAAGAAAAAGGCAACGATAAATAGGTTCTGGAAATGTTTTCCAGCAGTTCTGTGTTGGCAAATTTGGCTCTCAAGGAACAAGAGCATTTTCAAAGACCAGACACCAAGAATAGGGAGAATTTTATCAAAAAATTGGGGCCTGATATTCGAATTAAAAAATACGAAAGGCAATATTGCAATTGATTACAATATCCTACAACAAGTAGAAAGAGACTGGATCAGTAAAGCAACAATAAAAAACAACAGAAAAAAAGTCTCATGCATATTCCTACAACTCAGAACTGGGAAATCTGATTAAGTGAAGAAGAATTCACAAACTGGAGAGAAAATAAAAAAAGTTATTGCTTGTTCTTTGATGGGGCATCTAAAAACAACCTAGGGAAAGCAGGCGCGGGAGGTATCCTAATCGACCCATGGGGGAAAGTGATGGTCTCCTATGAATGGGGATTGGGAGAAACTACAAACAACAAAGAAGAAGCATACAACTTGTTAATGGGCTCAAGGATAATTAAAAAGAGAGCCATCAAAGATCCAATAATAATGGGAGACTCAACGATCATCATAGAGGCAATGGCAAGCAATAAAAATCCTACAAATTCAACCATGAATAGGATATATAAACAAATAAGAAACAATCTAGACAATGCAGGCAAGGTTACATTTAAGCATATTCTGAGAGATCATAATAAAGTAGACAAATATGCAAATAAGGCAACTGATAGAAGTGAAGGAGACATCAGGGAAAACGAGGAGCTATATTACAATTCAATCCCTTAGATCAAATCAGTCACCATGAGAAAAAACACTCTCCTAAAAAAGAGAGAACATCAACAAAAAGATCAGAAAGAGGACATCAACAAATCAATGGAGAGATATTTCAACAGTTCATTTCATGAGAAAATCACGTGTATCTCAAGAGAAAATCCTAAAAGTATCCACATTCGATTTCAGTCTGAAGACCAAGGTGGATAAAGATCTTGTGTATCAGAACGGTGATGCGAACTGTCTTCTCCTCAACAGCCATCGATGCAGAATTCCCTCCTTAAATAACGAGCATTTCCTCAATCCTTTTCATTGTATCTTTGTCAAAGAATATCTAGAAATCCCTCTATATTATTCCTCTCACAGACCTCAGGAAATCCTCTCCACGCACTCTCTTCATCTGATCTATCCTCTGAGCCATTCACCCATTTTTTCTTACTCTTTTCGTCACCGCTCTGAGCCTCCCTCCACAAGTGTATTCGCTTGATTCACTCCTCTGTGCACAAAGGATCACAAGAAGTGCCCATACTCCAGTGACCTCCATCGCCCTCCCTTACCAAACCACGAGCTCTACTCCCCACCTGCAGTCTGTAATAAGAAGACCATTGTTGCCTCTGCTACCAAATTTCCCCACCATCTCAATGGATCCTTAGTTCTTATAAATCCGAGATCCTCAGTCATTAGCTCTCCCTCAGCCACCCATTTCAATTGCTCTGTTTCTCTGTGTGATAAAGAAATAAAAGAAGACCAGTCTATTACAAAGCTAGCAGCCCATTTCAACCCTGAAGCCTTCATAACAACCCATTTCAAAGCTAGCAGTGCGTCCAACAACATCAAGGAAGTCTCACAAAGTTCTCCAACATCACAAAGGAAGGAGAAAAACAAAACACACAACAAAAAGCAAAGGAAAAGCATACACAAGAGGCACATGAAGTTCTACAAAATCACAGAGAAAGAGGGTATAAAGATCGAATTTAACCCAATAGAGAAAGCAACTAGGAATGATGGTTGTGCAACCTGTCAAGTTCATGATCAACAGGTTCCAAGAAGCACTTCAAGATCTAAGAACATAGATGAAAATGGAATTCAGCTACCAAAAGAAGAATATTGAAAGGCAGAAAGCGGAAATAATTGCATTAAAAAATAAATGTGTGCACTTGGAAGAAGCTGTGGCCTACATCAAAAACTCCACTCTGAGCTAGGAGGGAGAAAATTCAGTTTGTCAAGGAAAAAAGCAGAAATCCTATAAGGAGCACTCAGTAAACCAACACTGAGCATTTTCAAATACTACAATAGATATCAAGTAATATGTTTTGTAAATTTATCTTATTATCAGGCCAATATGTAAGGCATTATGCTAGAATAGTTATAGGTACCAATAGAATTTTGGGACTCAAGCACAGTATTAGGGACTGCGTTCCCATTTTCCTTCTAAAGCTTGACTCCAACCTCCATCAAATGTAATAGGAGCATGCTCCTTTTCTCCTTTTGGAAATACAATCAATATCCGATCTTGTCAAAAAATAAATAAATTAGATATTGCTTATTAGAATAATTACATTATTGTTAACATATTAATATAACTCGCAATATATTACAATTGATTGGTTTTAGGGTTTTTATAAAATTTTTCCATTTTGTTGCTTTTAGGGTTTTTATAACTTGTTTTTAGTTTTTAGGTTCCTAGTCGACCTTGTTTATAGTTTTCATGACGACCTTAGTAGCTTATCCCCCTTTATGGAATCTTGTATTTATCTATTGATCTTGTCTTTTTCCTTCTCCTTGTATTTTTTTGTCCTAATGATGGATCCTACTGTTGGATTTGAAATGTCAACTTCCAAAATGTCTATTGTGGAGAAGCCATAAAAAACAATTATTATTCAGCCACAACACCATAAGAATTTAAAATCAATCATCATTGAATCTATGTTAATGTCACATCCATTTAAGGGTTAGCTAAAGACCTTTGTTGATGTTACAATATTTGAGCTCTTTGCATTTTTTGTTAATATATATATATATATATATATATATATATATATATATTTTGTATTTTTTGAGGAACATCCTCAAGGAGATGTAAATTTTGAAAATCCCCAATCACTATATTACCATTCCCCACCTTAATATTTATATAAACTTACTTTAAATGACATGTTTTTAAACAAGCAAATTAACTTTTACAACTTCCATTTTTAAAATTTATTTCTTAAAAGTTAATAATTACATTTTTATTATTTTCATTTAAAATAAATATTTACATGAACTTTAAAAAAATAATTATAAATTGTCAAACAACATAACCTATAACATGAAATTATAAATTTGGTGTGGCAGGAAGGGGAGGGGTACTCTATGGCCCCGAGGAGGTCAAAGTGTTCAAGTACTCGTGGGGTCTAAGTCGTATGATAAATATTGAAGCAAAGATATATGATCTCTACCATGGGATTTTGTTAGCCAAACAACGTCGGGTGGACACGCTTACGGTTATGGGAGATTCTCTCCTAATCTTGCATCAACTGGTCAAAGGCTCCCTCCCAAAGGAGAAATATATGGAAAACAATGTCCTAAGAGACTTAAATAGAAAAGCATATAGTTATGCTCACTGAGGGTGTAAATTGAAGAAAGGTGAATGAAATATTAATGGCCAAATCATACTTTCTAAAATTCCCCAATGACAGATGAAATCTAGTAAAAAAATTCCCTATTACCATTATGTGTTGTCAATTTTGTGTTTTTTTAAGGCATTTTTGTAAGGTAGTCAACTACGAAACCCTTCGTTTCTTTGCTTAGATCTATTCATCTTCAGAACAAAATCATGTATTCATATTGTAAAGGAGAGAACAATTGGAAAATTTTGATGAATTAGCTCTATAATTCTTGACGTATTTGTTGTGAACTAGGTGTCAAATATATAATGCAAATACTCTTTTTTTTTTTTTTTTCGTAAAGCTTGGCAGGTCCATCCATTTTCTATTATATATATAAAAGGCAAATTTACACCACATAGTTTTACCGGGTGGCCTCAACTTGCCCCGAGGGGAAACCGAGTCTGTTGTCCACCGGTCAACATTATACGCCATCTAAAAACAAAATTGTTTTAGTCTTTCTAGCAAGGCTAGGTAAGTCTCAGTCTCATGTCCAAATACTATATAACTATAACAACTGACATATGCAACAAAAAATTTAAAAGCTACCCGCATAAACAAAAACTAAGCATAATGAAACTAGTCTTTCTTGACATTCTGATCATCAGAGTTAGAGGCTACAGGAGCAAGATCTTCAACAGTTGCCTTTGGAATTCCATATAGCTCCACAATGCAAGGGATGTGATGGTTAATACGATCCATCCTGATGTCATGTTTGTGCAACTGAAATAGGATTTTCTCCATGTCTTTTTTATAACTGGGCAGGCCCTACATTGTGATTGCCATCCCCACATAGATTTGTTCCATCGCTTTTCCAAGCAGACTTTTCATCAAGAAGTACAAGTACAAGGTGTGTTTGAATTGCGTAATTCTACCTCGTGTATTCCCTGGGTCAGGAACCATCGTCCTCCAGTCTTCTATCTCCTCATCTGGTTCCCTTTCCTGTTTTATCTCAGCTTCCCAGTCGTCAATTATCTTACAGATACCTTCATCTATTTCATCCTGGTAAGTCGCGACTGCCTCTGCTATGAGGTTCTCAGCAGGTTTACGGCTGTTGCAGCCTTCCATCGCGCTCGGTCTCTTGGCTGCTCGGGGGGCTGGGCCCCTACATCCACGACCACACCCTCTCTTTGCTAGAGCCATGCCCTATGTCGTGATGCCCCGTGGATAGAAAAACAACATTAGTTTCATCATTCCATTCGCATCATCCTGACGCAACTGCTCATGCCATGCCTCTCTACCCTGCTTCGCCTACTGCGGGTTAAGGTATCCCAGTGCCCACAAGTGGCCAGGGGAATTGGGTTTCGAGCACGGCTCCCCAAGCTCTTCACAATGCCCCTCCCCCTTGCCATGGTGCAACTGCTTGTCATCCCACTACAGCTGGAGCCAAGCCTTCAGGCCCGTCTGGAGCCCAGCTCTGTGATTGTTATCATACCCGCATGCAACTCCCTCAGCCAGTAGTTGCCTGCCAAGGTTATGCTTTCCCCTCTGTCCCTTATACCGCCTGGGGTCCCTAGTTGCGCCCTTGCTACCATGCATATGCAAATGCCAAGGTTTTCTCAACGAATTACTGACATAGCTAATGTCTTGACCCCCTACCCATGACTCTTTCTTACCTCTTCCAGCACCACTCAGCCCCCGAGACATGACATGCCTATTATCCCCTATACCCCTGGTCTGAGCAACTAGGTAGGGGCCTGTATCTCTGCTCGACCCAACATTATCCATGCCATTGCCAAGACTCTGGCTTAAAAGCAATATAAACAAAACGCAGAGTCGGGCCATGGCCCTCCCTTTCCTCCCCTTGTTTCTCCCTGACAGTGCTAAGCCCCATTGGGACGGCCTCTTGCCTCTCCCTTCCCCCCAGCGAAACCCCCACCAGCGCATGTAATTGTTGCAGGAACCCAACCAGAGCATAGAAATGATACAGGAACGAGACCGAACTACATACCAGAGAGTCGTTGCTAACCCGCAGACAAGGTGCCTCCGCCTCTCTTCCGCTCTGAGCTGCCTTCCTTCTCCACTGCGAATTTCTCCTGCCCGGCACGTCGAATGCCATTCCCATCTCCGCCACCCTGCCTTATTCCTCCCTCTGCCACCTTGCCAGCCCACTGACCATGCATTCATGGCTAAGGACACCGCACCCCCTGCCTTGAGCATGTGGGGGACGATGGTAATTATCGTCCTGGTACTAACCATGTCACCTCGAAGCCTGTCACCTTTGACACCCTCTCTCATCCGGGTCGGTAGCTTGGATTGCCTAGCTTCGGCTCTCTTGGCTTTGCCTGAGGTCTTGTTCTAGAATTGCCTCCAAGGTTTCAAAGGTTGTGTCCCTTGGTCGAACTGGCCATTGTTTTTCCATTTGATCCTGCTGATGGTTACACCCCCAGTTAGCCAAGAAATCAACCCCCTTGTTTCCATCTCTCCGGACATGTTTGACCTGAATGTAGTCAAATTTGGGGATGATTTCTCCTATCTCCTGGATCAGTCTTGCAGTCCTCCAACTCTGGCTAAGTTTGTCCCACTTAGTGCCATTGTTTAATTTTGCCACTGTATTGATTACCAAGCTTGAATCCCCTTCCACTTCTAGGTTTCTGTACCCCATTCTGACAGCTATTAGGAGGCCCTGTTGAACTGCAGCAAACTCCGCCTCGTTGTTGCTGGCAATCCCATAACTTTCTGCATAGATGAGACGGGTGTTGGCCTGGGAGTCTCTAAAGAGGCCCCCGAGGCCTGCCTCTCCCGAGTTACCTTTGGAGGTCGCATTGAAGTTGATTTTTATGAACCCTTCTTCCGGAGGGGTAAAATGGGACCCAGAGCTCATGCCCACATTGCTTGTCTTCCATGCTTTGCTGTCGATCATCCTCGATGCTAGGTTTAGCTTTTGTAATATTTGGGCTTCTAGGGGCGACATTTTCTAGTCCTCTTCGTGCCATGGTTCTGCCAAGATTGTTTCCCTTATGTTCTGGACAATACCTTCCCATACTTTTTCCTGCGAGGTTGTTTTGTGCTTGAAAATTCTATGGTTTCTCTCCTTCCATATGGCCCATAGGGTGAATCCAAGGCCTAGGTTCCAAGCCCTATTTACTACAGTGCTGGAGTAGATGTGGGTTTGCCATAATAGGATTGTTCCTTTGATGTTGTTTTGGTCTCTATCAATCCTTTTAAAAAATCGTTGCATTTGTCTCCATTTCTGCTCTGCAAATGGGTAGTTGTTGAGGATATGTTCCATGTCTTCCCTGTGTTGGCGGTATAACCTACAGAAGGAGGGCCCCTGGAAGCCTCTTTTCTGTAACTGATCCTAGGTCAATATGCATCCTTTGCTGACCATCTAGAGGAAGTGAGTTACCTTTGGTCGCCACCCCCCATTCCAAACCTTTTTCCATATGATATCTTGTCCTTCTTGTTCTTTTCAGGGTTGGATATCGCAGGCTTCACTTATGGTGAAGGTTCCTTTCGTGGTGTAGCCCCATCTCAAAATGTATGGGTCTTAACGAATCGTTATCTGCCTTGTCCGTAATTCTTTATCTAAGTTTCCCCATTGATTTGTGTCGACCGACTGTTCCCAGTCTTCTGTTGTCTTCCATCTTCGCCAACTTTCCTCCCCCTGCTCTTCCTTCCAATACTGTTTCACCACTTGTGTATTGCTATCCTGGGTCTGCTGATATATTTCCTTGATTTCTTGTTTTTCCACCATTTTCCCTCTTTGCTGCCAAGATTCCGTCTAGAATCGAGCTATTTTTCCATTGCAGACCTCCTAGAAGGCATGCTAATGGATAAGGTGTCAATTCCTGGCCGCTAGATTCCAAATCGCAGAGCCCTTGGGAGGGTCTTGATATCTGAGGATGTCCTCAGTTCTCACGGGCATGTTATACTTACGAGTCCATATTTCCTTCCATAGATCAACTAACCCGTTCATCCATCACCACCATAGTTTGGCTCCCATGGTTTGGTTCAGGAGGTATGGGTCTCTGAGTCCTAATCCGCCATCCTCTTTCCTCTTAACTAGGCCTTGCCACAACACCAATGCCCATTTCTTGGTCTGTTGGGCTCCTCCCCATAGGAATTTTTTGAAAATGTCTACCATCTTGGTGCATGCTCCTTTTGGGGCCGCCATTCTAGATAGTTGGTATATAGGGATCAACTATAGAATTGCTTTGAGGAGAACTATTCTGCTCGCAATATTTAGAGATCTAAAGGTCCAACACTTGAGTTTGCCCTGTAATTTTTGGAGTATGTTTTGCCAGCAATTATTTCTTAGAGGGTTATCTCAGAGCGGCATACATAAGTATTTAGATGGAAAATTGCTAGAGCTAAACCCAAGGATTCTAGCAAGGTAGGTCTTAACATTTCCTTGGGTGTTGAAAAATAAAATGTAGGATTTGTCGTTATTGATATTGGTTCCCAAGGCTTCCATGAAGGTGTTAAGGATATCTCTTATGCTCCAGGATTCCCTCAGGGTGGCTTGATAGAAGAGAATAATGTCGTCCACAAATTGCTGGTGGGTGATAGGCATGTCATTTCCCCATATTCTTAGCCCTTGGAGCTGGGAGGTGTGGACCTTCTGCTTTATATACCGGCCCAGCCTGTCCGCTGCTAGGATGAACAAGAAGGGTGAAATTGGGTCCCCCTGTCTCAGCCCTCGGGATGGGTTGAAGGTCGTAGTGGGGGTTCCATTAAGCAGGATGGAGAAGACCAGAGAGGATATCATGGCTAAGATCCAGTTGATCCATCTTTGGGCAAAGCCATAGGCTTTGAGAGTGCTCGTAAGGTATCCCCAACTAAGTCTGTCATAAGCTTTGGAAAGATCCAGTTTTATCATCATTTCTGAGAGCTTATGGGATTTGAGGGAATGGACTACCTCCTGGGATGAAATAAAGCCATTGAGGATTTGGCGACCTTATACAAAGCCGGTTTGTTCAAGGGAAATGAGACTGGGAAGAAGGGGTTTCAGGTGTTTGACAATTAGAGTGGCGATAATCTTGTAAATGACATTACACAGGGAAATTGGCTGAAACCCTTGAGGATCCTCGGACTTAGCAGACTTAGGAATCAAAGCAATAAAAGTAGAGTTGAGGCTTGGACATACCTTTTGATTACATCTTGATTCCTCCACAACCTCCAAGATGTCCTGTCCCATGAATGGCCAGGTGGCTTGGTAGAACTCAGCAGTGAATCTGTCCGGGCCTCGGGCTTTGTTCTTTGGCGTTCATTTCACTATTTCTTCTACTTCTTCTTTGGTAACAGCTTGCATCAGGGCCATATTCTGGTCATTCGTTATCAGCTTGGGGATGTGCTGTGTGATTCTTTGGATGGCTTCCATTCTATTGTCCGCGTTCTCCGTAAGCAGGTCTTTGAAATGGTTGACCAAAAGTCCTTCCATTTCTTCATGTTGTATTTTGTGTTGTCCTTCTGCATCTTTAAGAGAGTAAATGCGATTATGCTGTCGGTGATGCACCATAGCTTTATGGAATAATCTCTTGTTATGTTCTCCTTTCCTCAGCCACTGAACCCACGATTTATGCTTCCACATGATTTCCTCATGTTGTCTTCTTTCCTCTATCTGGTTGACCAGTAATCCTTCTTCCCACACCAGGTCTTCTGACCTTCCATCTTTTATCATTTTTTGTTGGACGTCCGCCATACACTTGCTGAGTGAAATTTGGTCTTTGAGGATGTGACCAAACTCCTCTTTATTCCACTTTCTGAGCCTCTTTTATAGTTCTTTAAGCTTCAGTTGGAAGGTATGCATCCTATTTCTGCCCTGTTGAACACTTTGTGTCCACCATTCCTCAATTTTTTTTAGGATATCAAGGTTCCTGAGCCAAAAAGATTGAAACCTAAATGGCCTGTTATTGGGTTGATCATTTAGATCCACTTCCAGGCAGACCGACCAGTGGTCTGACCTCATACATGGGAGTATCGATGCTTCTATGAAGATGTCTTTGCTAATCAACTGTTCTGAGATTAGGAACCGGTCTAGGTGGCATGCTATTTGGTGCACCCCTCCTCTTATGTTATTCCAGGTATGAATCCCATTGATTGTGTCTATATCCACTAGGCGTAAATTAGTAATGGTTTCACTGAAGGCTTCCATATCTGAATCTGCTCTTCTCATTCTTCCCTTTTTAATGCAAATACTCTTTATGATCTAAAAAACAATCATAAATTAAAAACATATGTTTTATTTTATTTTATTTTTTAAATGAATTATTAAACCATATTAAACTATAATTCTCACACTTCAAAATTAATAAAATCAATAAAAATGAAGTTGTTGGACAATCATAAACATTCACAAAATTTAGCCTTTCAATAGAAATGAAAAAATATAAGCTTCAATAACTATATCTCTCATGAAGTAGTTAAAGAAAGAATGAGGCCCATATTAGATGCGGTCGACATTTATTTGCTATTGAATCTTGAACTAGCCTAGGTCCATCTTAACTATGGATCTAGCAAGCACCGAGAGGGATCAAATCTCTTGAGGTGTAAACCTCTTTTAGAATGAAAAGAGATTTGATCCCTCTCAGTGCTTGATAGATCTGGAGTTAATATGGATATAGTATGGTCTTTCCCCCTTTAAATATGCTTTATTCCACATGAATACCATGGGTGAATAACATGGTAAATACCATGGGGTTGATATGTAATTTTTATTTTAACGTATGGTTATTTTTATTACTTTTGTTTACATAATAGGACAGGACATGACTAATCATTACAACATCACCTCCATACTAGGCTTGAGAGTGCCTCTTGGTGCAATAAGAAGCTTACATGATTAGGCTTTTTTCTTGAACATTAAGAACTTAAATTACAAAAACTTGTCTTTAGATAAGGTGTAAGAGGTAAATTGTGGTTAAGGAAAATTTTAGGAGCTAAACTTTGCAAATTGGCTAAATTTCCACACTTTTTTTCTATGAATTTCCGTTTTTTTTCAAGAATGATTCACCCATCCCTAATGGGGGTGCGTATCAAAAATATTTGTGGTGTGGGGGACTATGCCCACCACCCTAGGAGGTGATATCATTTAAATGGAGCGGTAGTGTGGCCACCCCCGTGCATGCAAAATCATGCGAGCATACAACCTTCTGTCAACCATGTTAAGCCGCATTCGAAGGGGGAAAGGTGGGTGGCGAGCCCCTGAAAAAGAGGTTGGGACAACTTTTCTAGCGATTACTAGATTAACAAGAGGTGACTAGTTAAACATCATATGGGAATATAACTGCTTGGCGCCCCTTGGAGCGGTTCTGGAGGGAAAAAAGGTCAGAGTGAAGTTGTATGTTAGTTGTGTGAAGGAAAATTTGGGGCTGTGACTCAGGGTTAACGAGGTGTGTTATGAGTTTAAACCATATATAGGTTGCAGATCACCACGGTTTGGTTGATTTTATCATTATTGGTACGTAGAGACTCTTGCTAGCCATGAGTATTTGCTTATGTTATTGGTTTCTCACATGGGCTTGGTTATTATTTCGTTTGTGTAGTTGTCATAGTGAGATTTTATATTTGCACTATGGTAGCTCTCCTTCCACTCTTACTAGGCCTTTTATGTACTAGTGTAGTTTTAATTTTTTTTGTTTCCTTTTCCCTCTCTTGAGTTGGGTCAGGGTAAGGGAAAAGCAATATTTTAATGCCTTATCACTATAATGCAAAATGAAAACCCTGTTGGGCAAGATCATTACTAGGAAGCAGACTAAAAGATATAATGTAATTGCAAGTCTTGAGGATGTGAAACATGTTAAAAAAAACCAATGGATTTGTCTTCAAAGAATGGATACTCGGCTAGTTTAGGTTGACAGTCATATTCCATGCATTATTGCCACGTGAGCTCCTCCATGATCCAGTGTGAAGGATTCGACATTTGTTACTCTTCTGAATCCTAGCTTTTGAAATGTTTGCTGGTAGTTTTTTGTTTTTTGATTCCACAATAGACAACTTTAATTATGATATGGTTGTTAATACTCTTGGAGTTTTGGAAAAATTATTCTATAGGTAGGTGGTTACAAATATATGGTTTCCTGTTGGAAATTGAAATCACTTGTTGATAAGAATGCTTAAGATGGTGGGATTATTGATGTTCCAGATAACATGTTTTGTGAGGCAATACGATATTGACTTAAAAAAATGATTCACCCAAATTTTATAATATACAATTATTTACCTTATAAATTCACCAAAAAATTATAGAGGCTATATAAAATATTTAGAAATTTGAATGTTTTTACAAGAAATATTACCAAACATATTACACTTTGCATATTACACTAGTAAGATTCACAAGGTTTCTATACTCAAAGAAAAAAGTCCCATTCTTAAAATTATCCCTGATTATGGTACCTCTCTCTTTTCTCAAGAATAATCATATCAACTTTATGGTGAGGTATTTTTTTTTACATATTGAGATTATTTAAAATGTATCAAATAAAATATAGAATTTAATATTTTTCACACACACACACACAAATATTTATATTTTATGAGGATAAATATTTTGATTTTTTTTTTTTTTGTAACTATTAACCAACCTAGATCCATCTTAACAACAGATCTATAAGTGTCGAGAGGGATTAAATCTCTCAAGGTGAAAACACCTTTTTTGAGTGTAAAAATTGAGGAAAGCTTTGCATCTAAAAATATTTGATCCCTCTCAACACTTGATAGATCCAAAGTTAAACCAACCTAGATCCATCTTAACTTTGGATCTATCAAGTGTTAAGAGGGATCGAATCTCTTTAGGTGCAAACCTTTCCTCAAGTTTTACATTCAAAAAATACGTTTTCACCTTGAGAGATTTGATCCCTATAAACACTTATACTTAATAAATCCAGAGTTAAGATGGATCTAGGTTGGTTTATATATATATATACACACACACACCAAAATCTAGCGATATATATTCAAGAAAGATTGTATTTTTTGTTATTTAAAATAATTTTTTGAATGCATGGATTCAGTGCCCTGAAAAACTCTCGGGGCACTCAAATTGTACATATTAAACAAATTAAACTCAAGTTTTTAAAAAGCTCTGTTGTATTTTGGTTAAAATTAAGTAGAAAAAATGCAAAGAAAAAATCCATTTCATATATTACTCAGACTACGTGTGCTTGCATATATATGTATATGTATATGTATATGTATATGTATATGTATATATATATATATATATATATATATATATATATATATATATATATATATATATATATATATATATATATATATATATATATATATATATTACATAAGAATACCTTGGGTTGTCAAAACCCGAAGATAAAAAAACCGTCAACGGTAAATTGACTCAATGACCTCTATTTTACTTGAACTACTGTAACAATATTTATAAGCATTAGTTTGTTATATTTTTTATATTTTAATTTAATTTAATTTTATTTAACCAAGTCAAAATGTTTACAAAACATGACATTACAACATCGAGTCTTTCATATTGGACTAGAGAGACCCTTTTGACGCAATCAATTATATACAATTTCATAAAATATAAAGAGTTAAAATGAAATTGAAGAAATATGTTCATTCATTATAAGTATTAATAAATAAAGAAGGTAAAAATTGTATAGTCATGTAATTCTTTAATAAAAGGAAAGGAAATTTAGTTGCTTGTAAGGAACTTTAGTTATCTAGAATACGGTGGAAATGTCTCTATATAAGTTGGAAAGTGTTGAAAATGCACTGTTAGTGACTGAAATGAAACCTGTTCTCGATGAGATGCGACCTATTATTACCCATCCTATTCCTATGGTGGATAATGGATGAAATGACCCATCGATTCGATTTACTTAAGCCTAGTGCACATTCTCGTCTTGTTGTGTATGCATAGTGCCTACATCATTTGAGATAAGAGCCATAACGAGTTGTTGCTCTAATTTTCATGAAATTAAGCTAGTCATTAATACTTGCAAGACCCAATTAAATGGTCTCTATTAGTTGGCAGTGAGAAAGCTCGTAATACCCAAAGACCATGAATGGTAGTCTAATGTAATCATTTTATTCCATATGGTCTATTAGGAATAAGAAAGGAGTCTATTTATTTGCTTAACTTTTGTAGATTTCCCCAACACAATAACAAAATTAGAGTAAATACATCACTTGAATGGAATTGACAAAATCTCTAAAGTTTTGATTGCCTCCAATTTTATATCGTTAGATCAACTATTGCAAAAGTTGCTTTGAGATATAACATTATGGTATATTTAGAAATACTCAATCCTTTTCTTAATGTAACTATTTTAATCAGGTAACAATGTTAACATGGTGATACTATGTCACTAAAGTATGGGTTTGAGATTTTGACTTTATTAGTCCTTGTTTTTTCGGGGACTATAGCGTTCACTTCATGGCCAAAGTGCATTGACTCTGTATTCTTTTGCCGAGTATTTGCAATTTTAACCTGTTATATACCTAGGGGGGATAATATGGGGTACCGAGGGAGGTACCAAGGTAATAATGTAATAATGGGATGGGCAATAGTAATAAATAAGGTGGTTAACCCATATCATGTAAGGGACCACAAGTAGTTAGTAATAATGTAATGGGCCCATGGTATTAGTCGATGGTATGAGGGAACCATGGTAATGATCCATGGTATTGTATGTATGAGGCCTATATAGATGCTAGAGACTCCACGTGAAGAATAGTGAAGGATTATTGTATGAACAGGCATATGGCTTGTGGAGTGTTCTCCTTCCTTAAGGAGTGAATGTATGGTGTTGCTCTACCTTAAGGGTTTGATATCAATGAAGAAGCATTTCTATCTATTTCTCTCTTATTTTTCTGGGTTTATTTCCATTATCATATATTTCTGGGTTAGATTTATAACAAGTGGTATCAGAGCACTTTCTTGAGCACAAAAGTGGAGAATTTTTTTTTTTCAGGATTTCGGGGGCGGCGAGTTTGCAGATAATATCTGTATGTTTTGGTGAAATATTTGCAAAATATAATTGCATATCTGTATTCTTTGTGAAAAAATAGCCGATTTCAAAAAAAAAATCGGTTGAATCGGAGTCCGGATGAAGGAGATATTGCTGATTTAAAAATCAGTGGGGTTGTAGACAATTTTTCGGGGCAGCAAATTTGCGGCGCAGATTTGGACGTCCTAGTGCAAGATCTGAAAAATCTAATTGTAGATTTGGAATATTTGTGAAAAAATACCTAATTTAAAAAAAATCAGTCGAATCGGAGTCCGGATGAGGGAGATATCGCTGATTTAAAATCAGCACTTTTTGCAGAAATTTTGGTGACGGCGGGACAGTTGCAGCACAGATCTGAAATTCTAGTGCCTGTATCAAGATTTTTATCACATAGGCAGATGCAGAATGATTTTTCTATTTCCGAAAACAGGTCATAATACGAATTCTGAGCAATATTGACTAAACTGTGACAATTTCAAATTTTCACCAAGTAAGTGAAATTTTTTCAAACCTTCATGGCTTCTAGCAAGGAATTTTTTACAAGGAAAGATAATGGTCCTACTATTGAAGAATACATAAAAGAACAGAAATCATTATGGAAAAACAATTGGAAATGGTTTTTAGTGCAATTCTTTAGAGATGATGCGACCACATGGTGGGGATTACTTAACCAAAAGAAGTGTTCCAACCTGCCCGATGAAGAATTTGAAAAATTACTTTTGGACAGATGGTCTAATGCCAGAAAAGAAGATAAAGAGAAACAAGTGGGGCTATTTCCTACTGGTATATCCTTATTGCAGGTTCATGGATTGATTCAGAAAGAGAAGATTGTTGTTTCTATAAATCCTAGTTGCAAGCATAATTTTATCAATGTTAATTTGGAAAAAAAATTGCAAGTTCCAGAAAAACACATTGAAAACACATAGGTGGATGATGTGGATGTTCAAATTTATAAGGATTTGAAGCTTTCTATGGATAAGTATGTGTTTCATGGTGATTTTTATGCTTCAGATATGGATAACATGGATGTTGTTTTGGGACACCCTTGGATGGAATTAGTGGGTACTATCAATATTAATGTACAGAAGAAATTCCTGAAGCTCTGGTATAAAAAGAAGAAAATTACATTACAGGATATTTCCATTAATAAACAGGTAGAGTCCAAGGAGGCTGAAGCAGAAGATGTTCCAAGGTCTGACATATTAGATGATGAGCCAGTGATGATCGACAATCAAACACAAACAGAGGCTGAAGCAGAAAAGGTTACAGGTGCTGATACATCTGAGGAGGGCTCAGTGGTTGAAGTAATATTGGAAGAGAAGACACCACAACAGGCACCAAAACATAACAGTCAGGCTCCAGTAAGGGGTGAATTAAAAAAAAAGACACCGTGGGTTAAAACTTCAACATATCATCACCCACATCACCCCGCAAGACAACCATCAAGCTGGCAACCAATTAGCCACAAGGACAACAACCCTTGCACGACAGATAGAGAGGAGCGAAGTTCCACCTACTACACATCAACACATAAGAGCTACCACGGTCAACTTCCATCTCATGCGAGCGAGGCACCAGCAAAATCGAGGGTTCACCTTTCTCTTGGATGGCTAGATGCACGTGCATGGTACCAGTGGACTACTCTTTTGAGTAGATCTTATTATTTGTGTTCTTCCCATGTTTCGGGGACGAAACATGCTTAGGGGGGTGGAATGTTATATACCTAGGGGGGATAATATGGGGTACCGAGGGAGGTACCCAAGGTAATAATGTAATAATGGGATGGGCCATAGTAATAAATAAGATGGTTAACCCATATCATGTAAGGGACCACAAGTAGTTAGTAATAATGTAATGGGCCCATGGTATTAGTCGATGGTATGAGGGAACCATGGTAATGATCCATGGTATTATATGTATGAGGCCTATATAGAGGCTAGAGACTCCACGTGAAGAATAGTGAAGGATTATTGTATGAACATGCATATGGCTTGTGGAGCGTTCTCCTTCCTTAAGGAGTGAATGTATGGTGTTGCCCTACCTTAAGGGTTTGATATCAATAAAGAAGCATTTCTATCTATTTCTCTCTTATTGTTTCTGGGTTTATTTCCATTATCATATATTTCGGGTTAGATCTATAAATAACCAAAGTTTTTAGAAAATGTTGAATATTTCTATTTTTCTATAAATTCAAAAATAATTTTCTAATTTTTGGAAATCTTATTTATAATTTTCCATTGGCTGAGCGAACTTTGGTGCGACATAATTCCCCTAGGGGAGGGCGATTTATTTTTGGTATTTATAAGTGTTTGACAAATCATTTAAAAAAAGGGATAATTTTGTGTGTGGGCATTCTGTCGGTGAGTGCTCTGACACTAACATTGATAGAATGCTCTGAGCAGGTCCTTTATGTAAGCATAGGTGGGGTGTTTCTTTAGTTAGTTCTCTAACAATGGCAACAAGGCAGGTATTGCTAATGCGTTTTTCTCTTATTTAAACTCTTTTCCATTTAAAACTTTTACATATTTAGTTGTGTGGAAAACAATTGCATAAAATTGTGAATTTTCGCGGAATGAAGGATGTGCGGAGGATGGGGTATGTGCGGGAGAACAAGGGTGCAGAGGGAACTTTACTCGACAGACACAAAAAATAATTTAACTAGGAACAAAAACTAAAATTTGTAATGTTTGGTGGATCGATGTGGGATGTGCGATTTTCAAAACTAGAAAGAGTGATTTATAAACTAGAAATAATGAATCTTAGTATTCAAGGTTTTCAAATACTATGCGTTTGTATTCACATTTATGGATTAAATACTTATTATTATGATTATGCAATATCAAATTAAATGTCTTTTTAGTGTGTGTGAACAAGTAGTGTTGTGCGGGAGAACGGGTGTGCGTAGCAAGGCATAGAGAGTTTTTCTTGCAATGTTTCGGTGCTCCTTCTGCACACATCTCTCCCACACGAAAGCTTGCAGAGGGAACTTTATTCCGCGAAGATGAAATTATTTAAACTTTAAGTAGAAACTTAGTATATAATATTAAATGAACTGTCTTTTTGATGTGTGTGGGAAAGGAGCGTTGTGTGGGAGAATGAGTGTGCTAAGCAAGGAACAAAAACTTTAATTCGTAGTGTAGCACAAACTTTCATTCACAATGTTGCATTCTTCTGCATAAAGTTCCCGTTGAGAAATTTCTTTCGCGCGCCCATTCTCACTTCTTACGTTTGTGAATTAAATACTAATTATCGAATATTCAATTAAGTGTCTTTTTAATGTGCGTGAGGAAGACGTGTTGTATGGTAGAACAAATGTGCGGAGCAAGGAAATGAAACATTGATACATTGTGCGATCCCCTCACTTCGTCTGCACCTTGGTACTTAGTACAATGTATCATCTTTACAAAGATCCATGTTAATTGTATCCTCGTTGGCATCATTAGGTAGATCAATAGCATAATACTGCTACAATCTGAACGATACGCAATGAGATGACCTGCACACACACGTATTTGGTGAATTGAATGTTGAAAAGATTGATATTTACCTCCAATAATGTTTTCTATTAAAATATTGGGTTGATAAAAAATCTGGATGTCAGCTTTATCTCCGATACAAAATTTTGTAACATGTTTTAAACACAAAATAGTGGTAAGTGGTGACAATAAGGAAATGATCCAACAAACATTTGAAATGGCTAGTAGAGTGAGGAAATAAGTTATTTATAGTGATACAGATAACTCATTTGCTCATACCGATAAGAACTTTCACTGATCGACTACGTATTTGGAATAACAAAGTGTGTAACATTTACTCTTTGCAGAATGCATTTAGAGGCTGGGAGTATTGTTGGAGCTTCTATTTCCTTACATAAATTGTTATCTCTAAAGCTAAGGTTGCATAAAATCACATCCACAACTTTCAATAGTGTCTGAATCATGTGTCTAATTATCATATGAAAACTACGAAATTATGAACATAAGGCCATTGGGAGATAATACTAGTTCACTATTATTATCTGAGGAGAAGGTGGTTGGTCTGCTATGTGAGGAGAAACAAGTAATATTGGGCCATGAGGTGAATGAGGAGGAGGTGGATTGCTACTAGAAGGATCATCGGTACCCTCATCATCATCCGATGGGGTAGTATTGGGTGAAGACTCTTTATCTGTTGTATGCCCATCCCTCCTCGCTGCTAGTAACCTGGTATCTCTGATGATATGACACATAAGACTCATCATATCGTATAGACAGTCCCTCAAGATCTCTAGAAGCCTAGGATCTGCCCTAATGTCTCGAGTCGTCGCAGGGAAGACTCCCTCCTCAACCAAAAGTCTACAAACTCGATCAAAATGCTCCATCCTTAATCTGACATTAGCCCTATGCGAATGCATGCCCGCGCCCATCTGCATCCGAGGATGTGCCTCACCTGCTATGATGTTGTCCATCTTCACATCTGCATCCGGTGGGGGAGGAAGCATGTCCCCAACAAATATGGCAATATCTACAAAATTATAAATAAGTAATTTCATTGAACAATTTAATAAAACAAGTTAACAAACGTGTTAGAATAAATTTTATTATAATTAATTAAGATAATAAAATGAAACTGGATTAATTTAAAGAAAACACTAAAATTACCTCTATCATCTTTAGGCTCATTTGGTGTGAAGAGGATGTTGGGAAATTGTCACCAATCCATCCCCATGTAAGGACACGACACCAAGAAAAACATGTGGTCAGTCTCACTGGCCAATAACCTCGGTGCCTCGACGGAAATCCTAGATAGATACTCCGGTTGGCCACTCTTGGGAATCATCTCGCCCCACATATGAATCGATACCTCAGCCATCGGTCTAGGAGGGCGATGGTCAAAAGTAGTTCTCGTCTCTAGAAACCTCCGAAAAAATAAACAAAAAATCTCTAAAGCAAAAGAGAATTTGATGCAGGAGCATCTAACCCCTCCTTAATCAAAGAAGAATCCGAAGAGGAGCGAAGTTGACGTGGGCACAAAAACCATATTTTCGTTAAAATTCATATTATTAATGGAGTTTGTTGAGTGATTTCTAGAGAGATTTTTGTGGATCGTAACAGATTCACACCTTTGTAAATACTTTATAAGCACGTTTGTATGTGTGAGATAGGGGGGGCTTGAGAGAGAATACAATGTAATCGGTGTGGATTGTTTGGCTAAGGCTGCAATGCCTTAGATGTAAGCATTTTTTTGTATATAATTAAATAATATATTCTGTTGGTTTCCTGCGTGTGGAGCGATGGATTTGTAGTTTAAATCTATGAGTTAATTCTGCGTGAGAGTTTATCAATCGACATCGATCAGTCATAGGATCGATGGAGATCCAAAATAACGTTTAATTGTTCTGTATGAGTATTCTGTTGAAAGCGCTGTTGCAAACGTCTGTAGGAATGTTATTATTGGTATTTGACTTTTGAATAAAACCTGAGTTTTATGTAATTGCCATAGAGGAAGGACTGAGCGTCAAATGAAGAGGCCGTGTCTTAAAAGCCTGTCTGATCCTGAATATCATCGCATGGGGCAGAGAAATTGTTGAATAGCGTTGGTGTCAATGCAGAAGAAAAGCGTTAAATGGAATGCAGCTATGGTGCAATGTTGTCAGTTCGACGACGGAGAAGTCAGTTTTGATGTGAATCGGTCCAAGAGTTGAATCGGCGTTGTGTAATCGGATCGGAATAAAAGTAAAGGGATCGCATCAGATCGGCGTTCTGGCTGGTCTTCGGTTCCGATTAGAACAGATCGGAGGAGAACGTATTGAATCGAAATTGTATCGAATGGGAGCAGTGAAGACTTGCATCACTTGGCGTTGGGTGATGATGTAGACGGCGACATTCACAGAGGTGGCTGTATATATTTTGAGACCGTATCAAATGAATTGGAGCGGAATTATATGCTTCTGTGTGTTTGTTAATTATGCATGCCATGGGGTATTAAGACTTCACACATATATTGTTTCCATATTGTTTGTCTCCTATGCATGGATGTTCGATTTTAATGAAGATCCACGGCTGTAATTTAAACAGTATATTAGAATGCTTTCGAAGAGACTTGTGGGCCATAACCCACAGGTCAAGGATTGAAGAATTTACAATGAAAGGGGATTTTGGCAAATCCCTAAGATTTCTTTTCATCAAGTGGTATCAGAGCAGGGAAAGTATTTCCTGCGAGAAGAAGAATGCAAGCAGAAGGGGAAAGAGGTACAGTTGAGTTAAAGCTGGAGAGTTTATGGTCTTATTGTCGTGCAGATGGCGGCAGCGGAAGGTGAGAAGATTTGCAGCAACCTAGAGCAAGGTGTGCTCAATTGGTTCCATAGAAGAGAACCAGAAGGATGCCAAAAGACCGAGTGCGGAGGGCTTGGTGAGGTATCGTGTAACAGAAGGAGACTGTTACTGCAGAGGTTGGTTGCAGCTCACAGAAGATCATGAAGGCAGTTCCACTGAAGAGATACAGTGGATAGAATTGCTGAGGACCAAGAGAAGTATATGACCAGGAGGTCATCAATATTTTTTTTTTCCTCGGGAGTCTGATGCAGGAGCATCTAACCCCTCCTTAATCAAAGAATAATCCGAAGAGGAGCGAAGTTGACGTGGGCACAAAAACCATATTTTCGTTAAAATTCATATTATTAATGGAGTTTGTTGAGTGATTTCTGGAGAGATTTTTGTGGATCGTAACAGATTCACGCCTTTGTAAATACTTTATAAGCACGTTTGTATGTGTGAGATAGGGGGGGCTTGAGAGAGAATACAATGTAATCGGTGTGGATTGAGCGATTAAGGCTGCAATGCCTTAGTTGTATTGTATATAATCAGAAATACATATATTATCAATTTTTTGTATGTCGTGTTATGGGTTGTTGCAGTTTAAAATTAAGATTGAAATCCTTTGCTGATTTGTTCTTTGTAGCATGTGCAATGGTATTATACCTTAATGGCTTCGAGGAAAAGATCTCACGGCATAGAATTATTGTATAATTTTGCATATATTGTGATTGATATCGTCTGCCTTTATACAACAGTACTGGATGCAGCCCGAGTGGGGTCTACGTGTGCTAGAACTAATGATGATGTCCTGAGAGTGGGTCTGACGCTTGTGGAGAGAGCAGCGAGTACAAGAGCTGTTTGTCTGGATGGAAGTTTTCCGGCATACCGTTTTGACAGAGGGTCTGGTTCAGGAGCAAACAATTGGCTTGTTGACTTTGAGGGTGGAGGATGGTGTAATGACACAAAGTCTTGCACTCTGAAAGCGATAACACATCATGGTTCATCTGCTCACATGGAAAAGTTGCTTGAATTTGTAGGCCTTCTGAACGACAAGCCTTCGGAAAATCCAGACTTATATAATTGGAATAGGGTGAAAATTATGTATTGTGATGGAGCTTCATTTGCTGGTGATGTGGAAGAAAAGGTATCAAATCTTTATATATAGAGGGCTTGGTTTTAATGTAGATCCACGTTAATAAATAGAAGGGATTATTAAAAGGTTAAAACGCTTCCGATGGGATTTAGTGGGCCATAACCCACAGGCCCAGGTTCGAAATTTATACAGGAAAGGAGATTTTGGGCTTACCCCAAGATTTCTTTTCATCAGAATTTCTCCATCTCATATATCGTAGTACGACATCTATCTAAATCCATAAAAAATTGTTGCAAAAAAATGACAGACCATTTGATACATTGTGACCTCTACACTAAACAATCAACATAAAAGAAAAGAGGGAAACTAATGAATTTCCCATCACTAGTATAGTTTGAAATGGTACTCACTAATAGTTAGAGGCACCTAACCTCCTCTGCACCAAGAGAAGCGATTCGTAGTTGTCCACTAGTAACCTAAAAATATGCTTCATGTACTACATGATCCCAAATATATCTTTAAGAGTAGACAAATTGACTCTTTGTTGCAACACCATGGGGGACATCAGGGAATTGGGAAAATGTGCCCCCTCCCGGATAAGCTAGTGATAAAATAAATTTCCTCCTCAATGGGCTCACACCACTGATTAGGACCATCACGAAAAGCTTGTCGGTGGAAATCCCACCGTCGTATCAACTGTGCCAACAACCCAGAGTGCCCCTTTAGGGATGTATCCTCCTCATAGTACTTAAAGAGGCCTACATTCCTCAAGAGGCCTTGGGTCATCGTGGTAATAAGGTGAAGGTATAAATTTCTCTCCCTCTCTTATGCTTCCCATGGTTAGACCATATTGTATTGGTCCACCCTTTACTCCTGTGTTTGTTGCTCCTTCCTTTATTGAGGTCTCCACATTATTAGCATATAAAATAAATCATCCTCATACATAAAACATAATTTTTTTATTAAATGAAAAATGTGTTTATAAATATGGACATGTAACTTTCAATTAAAAATAAAGAAATGCATTGAACATGGTGTGCCACAAAAACAAGAAAGCACTGATCACAGTGCGCACAATGACTTGACGCACTGCTTTCAGTTCGAATACATACAAACACATTAGTTATTTTTTATTTTTCATTGCGATACATCGACATAATATTTTGCACCGGTGCGTTGTCATATATTAGAGAAAATTTCAACCTAAAAGTGCCCATGAAATTTTCATGCCATAACATGAAAACCAATCAAAATCCTTTAAATTTAAAAAGAGGTACATGCAAATATTTTGGAGAGAAAAGAAGAAAAATATATTTTTTTAATTGTATTTTTAGCTTATATCCTTATAGGTTTACTCAAATTTCAAGTGTAGATACTCATTAGATCCCGAATTAAATTCCACATCCAATGAGTACCCATTATGCATACTTTTAAGAAGACCCATATTGATAAACACTAAAGATACATTAACATTGAACACATTTTTTTAAAGTATATTCAATTTTTATCAATGTGGGTCATCTCAAAAGTATGCATAACGGTTACTCATTGGATGTGGAATTTAATTCCACATACAACGAAATTTGAGTAAAGCTATAAGAAGATAAGCCAAAAATATGATTAAAAAATTAGTTTTCTTCTTTTCCCTCCAAAATTCATAACTATTATTTGATTATTTTAACTATTATTTGATTATTTTTCCTTAGGAGACCACTTTGAGGCTATAATTCCCTTTAGTGACATTTTCGCACCGAAATAGAACGTTTAGGTTAACGAATGCACCGAGCTATCATTTTTTAATATTATGTAGTGTGTTTGGTAAAAATAAATGCATTAGAAAGTAAATTTTATGAGACGTACTGCTGTAACTTTTCCTAATGCAATTCAATTTACCAGAGACACCCAAAAATATTAAAAATTGCGGTGCGGTATAATGTCATGCACCGATTTTCGGTGCATCTTGTAAATTTATAGGGTACACCATGATCGGTGCGAGCTGAATTTGTTGAACGCACTACGCAAAAAAAGAAGATTTAAATATTAAAAATTTATTATTAAAAAAATATTTAAATATTAATAGTGGGTTGACCAAAAATTTAATATAAAATTATATGATTTTTTTGAACTTTTAAATTATATAATTGTGGGTTGAATACTTCTTAGTACTATTTATGCTTAATCAAATTTTGTAAAACTCAAATTTCTGAGAGGGAGATGAAGAGTTATTGTTACACAGTAATTTGTCACCATCCCTATTACCCCTTCTCCCGCACATTGGAGGGCTTATTCCGGGACCTGTGAGAAGTGACATAACCTGAAAACACTTGCATTGTATCCCCTTGAGTATGTACTTCATATGCCCTTAAGACACCTTCTGCAAAATACCCATAAAAATAGCCCTTTTTCCATTGGCGCGGTTCCACTGTGTATCACTCGCGCCAATGGGGGAAATCCTCCAAAGAGGGTGCGCCAGCTGGCGCTCTGTCTCAGAGTCGCACTCACGCCAGCCCAGTTGGGTAAAGTTTTTAACAAACAAACTTACGAAGGTTCTTCCTAACCCACTCAGGAATTGAATCTATATTGAGTTGGGTCAGTTTGGCTTCGAATCTCCATAGAAGGGAAGTAGTTCTCCACCTCTCATGGAAGCTTCTTAGTGATAAAGCCAATCCCATGAATCTTGTGGATGACCCTAACTCCTTCTCCTATATCTATAAAAGCTTGTCCTTTTGCCTTTGACAAGCTAGTGATAGAGTCTCCAAGTTCCAAATTCTAAGTCTCAAAGTCTGAGAATTGCCAAGTTCATGCTACAAGGAGCCTTATTCATTCCCATGAGGTTAAATCTTAAGTGAGGAGATTCTTATCCAAGTGACCAAGGAGAGAGAGGCTTGTTCCCCATTCCCAACAAGCTTTGAAAGGCATGTGTTGTTGATCACCCAGCCAAAGGAGGATTTGACGTCAGAACAGAGGCGATCCCTACTAGCCCAAATGGGGTCTAGCAACAATCAAACAACGCTAACACGCAGGTTCCTAACTGCAAATCAAAGGATGATGATGAGGGTCTACCTAGATTCCAACGCTAGTACTTGTAGAAGAGTCGTCGCTCCCGTCCCTTTGCTCCGGCTGGTCACAATCCCCACGATCCTCGTGAACGGACACCTGCACATGCAAAGAACGACACAAATACAAGCATAAAATCCAATAGATGCAACTATATATCAGTCAGAAAGGATATAACTCAATCATCATTACAAAGACAATAAGAGTGGAACCATAATGATAGTCGTCTATTATTGATAAACAAAGAAGAATACAACCATAGTTCTGACGTCAAATCCTCCTTTGGCTGGGTGATCAGCAGCACATGCCTTGCAAAGCTTGTTGGAAATGGGGAACAAGCCTCTCTCTCCTTGGTCACTTGGATAAGAATCTCCTCACTTAAGATTTAGCCTCATGGGAATGAATAAGGCTCCTTGTAGCATGAACTTGGAAATTCTCAGACTTTGAGACTTAGAATTTGGAACTTGGAGACTCTATCACTAGCTTGTCAAAGGCAAAAGGACAAGCTTTTATAGATAGAGGAGAAGGAGTTAGGGTCATCCACAAGATTCATGGGATTGGCTTTATCACTAAGAAGCTTCCGTGAGAGGTGGAGAACTACTTCCCTTCTATGGAGATTCGAAGCCAAACTGACCCAACTCAATATAGATTCAATCCCCGAGTGGGTTAGGAAGAACCTTCGTAAGTTTGTTTGTTAAAAACTTTACCCAACTGGGCTGGCGCGCCCTCTTTGGAGGATTTCCCCCATTGGCGCGAGTGATACACAGTGGAACCACACTAATGGAAAAAGGGCTAATTTTATGGGTATTTTGCAGAAGGTGTCTTCAGGGCATATAAAGTACATACTCAAGGGGATACAATGCAAGTGTTTTCAGGTTATGTCACTTCTCACAGGTCCCGGAATAAGCCCTCCAATGTGCGGGAGAAGGGGTAACAGGGACAGTGAAAAATTACCGTGTAACAGATGCTCCCTAAAGCATGAAGCCCGACAGAGAGAGAGGGGTGAAATGCTTTACAAGAACATGGCCAACTGAAAGCACTGCCGCCGGAGAACCTGCATGAAGAAGTACAACTGATATCTCAAGTACATGATGTATGTGGTATGGGCACAACCATCCATAACAGAGTACATAAAAATCCAGATCCAAGGTATGGGCGCAACCATCCAGTAAGGAACGATAAGTAGAATCTGGCATGGTCGGAGCCATCCAGTGAATGAGTCATGTAATGATCATAATAATCCACAAAATCGCAACCTGGATCCCAACAGACAGAATCCAGGGTCTTGCGCTCCATCCCGACCCGAAAAAAAGTGCAAGTTCAAGCATGCGAATATGGGAGTCGAAGTTGAACATGCAAGAACATCATCTGATTACCAGTCAATGATGAAAACTATTAACACACGCGAGAGGTACCACCAATAATGACAATGGTCCTCAAGGTACTATAGGTACAATCTATGGCGTGTGAATCAGTGAGTTGGCGTCGAACACCCGTAGAATCATTCGATCGGAGGCCAATGATGAAAACCTCGCGTCGAACACGAAGAACCTGCCATTGAGGCATGCAGGCTCCAAGGCACCTGAAGGGAGTCTCTAGGTCAACTTCTTGGATAATGAGCCGAAGTCGACAGGAAGTGACCTTGATCGAAGGTGGGCCATAATGTTTCCCACATCATCGACACGAGACAGAGAAGGATAAGATGTTTTGTGTGAGGTATCAGAGGGAGGTTGAGTATTCTGCAGAGGTCAACTTCTCTTGAACATATTGGCGACACGACAGTGGACTTGGCAGTATTTGACATCAAATGATCAGGGGTCATGCTGACAGGGCAATGAGCAGATGAGAGGTCAAATAGGATAACCCAAACCCACGGAGGCAATTGTAAAAATAAGATGAGATGTCCCCACCCAGACACGAATGCAGACAAGTGCCATGTTCAAGAGCGACATACTGCCGACACGACAATAATTGTTGTTCCATTTTCCCCACCATTGTTGGCGAGTACCCCAGTTATTTTTATCAACAAGCTTGATGGGGATAACATATGATTGTGAGTGTCATTTCGACAGAATCCAATGCCATCAAGTTTTAACGAGCCTGACAGAGGAAAAACTCGGCGTATTTTCATGTTTAGAGAGTTTGAAAAGACAGTAGAAAAGTAAACTCCAAGGGGGTCCTTTTTCGTAAAGTTGTGTCTCTCGAGCCCGAAAAAGTATAAAACAATGCTCAAAAGAACCGCCCGACCATTACGATCGAGGAGTACTTTTCATGAGTAGTGATTTCGACCTGAAAAAGTAAAAAAGCGATCGAAACCACGTCGCTTCGTAACCGTTAACGAACCTGAAACGACAAGGGTCCGACGATCTTTTCGTTTTTACACGGTCGGAAAAGAGTTTAAAGACGACCGCCTCTTATTTACATTTAACGAGTCAAGAGGAAAAACTCAACAATCTTTTCGTCTTTAAACGGTCGGAAAAGAGCTGAAAGCAAACCTCCATTTTTATTTTCTTTAACGAGTCAAAAAGGGAAAAAATACTCGGCAATCTTTTCATATTTTACGAGTTAGAAAAGAGCTTAAAGGTGACTCATCCTAGAGGAACAAGTGGTATAAAGGGTAGCAACTAGTTCCGGCAATGGTGGAACTACTCAAAACATGTAATGGTCAAGAGGCTGGCTAATAAAACCACTCATCGCTGCGATTCCTTAGGAAAGGAAAAACAACCAAGTGAAAGCATATGATCAGCCAAAGAGATGGTGGCAATGGAATGAAACAAGCAAGGCTCATCTAGCAGAATTTAGCAGATAAACGACAATCACGAGATGTAAACCAGGTATGGGTTCATTTTTACACAAGCTTGAACCATGGAGAACTCTGCTTGGATTCGGTTTCATGTTTACACAAGCTTGAAACAAAAAAATATGCTTGTTATAAGTTCGCATGCCCCCAACATAATGACGCAAATCGAGGTACATGCCCCCCAAGCTTCATTGCATTCAACGAAGTGGATGGAATGAAGGTTCACTTTCGAGATCTTGGAAAGACTCGACGGGTATTTTACGAGATCTTAATCAAAAGACTCGATCGGGAAAGGGAGTTGTTCCATTTTTTAATGAGGTTGACACAGTAAAAGAACTATCCTCATTACCCTTGTTTCATTTTTTTAACGAGCTTGACACAAGATCAGGAACTATACTCGACCAGATCCAGTTTCATTTTTTAAGGATCTTGACATAGGAAAGCGAACTATGCTCCGAATGAACTTCATCATAATGAACAGGAAGTTGTCGCTTCCAAGAATGGCACTCCCGGTGGAAGGAAAACATCTTGGAAGTCAGGACCCAATGCCCCCAAGACATTATGCATGACGGCATCATCATGGGATACAGGCACGGGGTAGGTAGCCACGTAGTTGACCTGCGGTGGGGCAGACACAACTGGTGGATAAAAACCAGGAGGGGGTGGCAGTTGCGCAGGAGGCACCGGGGGACTAAAGAACGATAATTGATCTATAGTGACAATTCTTCCGTCGTGTGGAAAACAAACCACACAGAAAAGTGAAGAGACAAGGGCCCCCATGGCATAAACATAGTCACGGCCAAGGAGAAGACTGAAATCTAAAGCACCTTGGGTAACCAGTACGTCTATATAGACGGTTTTTCCTCCCAAAGTAACAGGAAACTTCGGGAGGATCCCTAACGGTTGACTGGTTCCTCCGTCAAATGCCAACAGATTCTGTGCGACTGGCACAAGCTGTGGAGAGCCCAAAGCTTGCAAAGTAGTGAAAGGCATGAGACTGACAGATACACCCTCATCCAAGACAGTGCCAAGTATTGCATTATCATAGGCATGTACTGTAATCTGGAAAGGCACATTGGATGGAAGGCGGAAGGCGGTCAGGTAATTCCAATCGAAGGAAGCGACCAGACTACTTGGTGGGGGAATCGTATGATTGTCCCCATGCTCTAAAGGAACCGAAGGAAGACTTTCGAGAGCAGCTGGGATAGGAGAGTCATTTTTGGACTCAGGAGAATCTGAGGAGACGAGAAGAACATGGGCATGATGTTCTTCCGAAATAGAGTGATCGATGGGTGGTGAGCTCGAGTCGACACTCTTTTCAACCAATGGTTGGTCTAGAACAGGCTTGGCATAACCTAGTTCGGGAAGAGGAGCCTGGACAAGAGAAGAATCTAAGTCAATCTCTTTGTCAACAGGGAGAGGGTCTGAAGAGAGCCTCTGATAACCAAAGGGAAGTTGGGGTGATGAAGCTGTGAGACTTTCCAAGACAACAGAAGCTTTATCCATGAGCGGACAAAGGTGAAGGGGATGGTTGCCTTCACATAGCCTACAGGGGATTCGAATCTTCCCTTTCTTCTTACCATTGCCCGTTGATAGGATGGCATCATCATGAGCTTCAGAGGAAGATGAGGGGCGAGCCGGATCGCGAGACCATACTTCAAGGATCCTGGGAATACCAGGACAATCACGAAGAAGGTGGTCATCCTTGCACAATCTACAAGGAAATTTGACCTTCCGCAGAGGAGCAGAAGGTGGCTCGACTTGAGTTGTACTTTTAACCTCTCACTTAGGAGACTTCTTCTTCTTCATCATCTTCTTCTTCTTCTTAGCCACCTGGTTACTTGAATCTAGACTTTCACCAGGCGAAGTAGAAGATGAGGACGCAGAAACAGGCGAAGAAGGGGAGAGGTCCACCTTAGAATCAACATGATGTTGTTCGGGTGGAGGAACTGATTGACCAACAGTTGAGACGGTAGGGACCAGAGAGGTTGAGAACAACCAAACAGGCAACCCAACAGTTAACCCAGGAAGGGACAACGTTGCCATGTAAGGAGCACCAACATTTCCAAAAGGAGGGAAATGACCAGGATTCCCATCAGAGGGGATGCCTGGGTTGGTAAACTCCGGAAAAGTTGCCATCACAAACGAGAAAGAACCCTACTCAAACTAACGCAAACAAGATCTAACCGGGTAAATGTGAATCGTGGCCGAATAAATTTTAAGACACAGGAACAAAACTTGACCTTTTCATTTTTAAAGAGTCGAGAAAAGGACAAAAGATGACTCTAGTCGCCTTCGAATGTTTAATGAGCCTGAAGTGACAAGTGCTCAGATGGACCTTTTCTTTTAGGGAGTCCGAAAAGGAACGAAAGTGACTACTCTGGAGAGCTAGGCAAAAGGGTTTACCAAGCAAATTCGTAAAATTGCATATACACCTTGGCAGTCATATGAAAACCAAGGACTTTCCGTACGACAGTCAATCTTCTTGAATGTTGTGTTCGGTGCGTTACGACTTGTAAGGCGGCAGACACGGCTTCCTATGGATAAAGGATGATAACCTATTGGGGTCTCCCCATATAATCGACGGTACGTGGGAGCTCAAATCCGTGCTAGACCACTATTGAGTCACGGAAGGAGGAATCACCCAACCTTGAGTGAAACAAAAGTGACTAGGTTTAACGACGCCGGAGCACGTCTCTAGCCTAGACCTATAAATGTGTGCATTATGTTCCAATGCGTTGTTAGATTCATTCAGTTCATTTTAAAGTTGATCTTGTATTAGGTTTCAGTTTTTAGGCCTTACCGTATGTAATCTCTCAAAATTCTCTAAATGCAAACTATATGCCAAAATATGTCATTTCATTCGATGAATGCTAGTTACGAGAGGGTTTGAGAGCTCTCACGCAAACGAAATGATCACAAAACAACAAATAGCTTCCCTAAAGCAGCTAATGGAAATTCACAAACTTTTCTTCAAGATCACTAATTACTAATCAAAATGAAAAGCTTCTAATTCTCATTAACTAATACAAAGCAAAAGAGATTTTCCTTTTTGTTGATGGAAAAGTGCATTAAACAAACTTTTAGAAATGATGACAAACAAATTCTATTCAATACAAGCACATTCAGTTCCCTAAATCACAAATCAAAACTCCAAAGAACCAGAAAGATCCCAAAGACACCAATGAGCCGTGTAATCTAGGATCAAAGTGAGACGAAGTAGAATTCAAGTGAAGACAAAGCAAGTCACCCAAATAATGCAACAAAATGATTTACAACCACCAAACAAGTGCAAGGGAGTAATCAAAGAATCAACTAGATCACTGGAAGATCAAAACACCTGAGGAAGGCTCGACACACAAAGCCACTAGATGTCCTAGGGCTAGAAATGTGAAATTGATGGAAAAAAGAAAACAGCCAAAGGGTAACGATCAAAGCCAGTCAAACCACACTCCAACACACTCAAGTAGTCTAAAAAAGGTACCTAGAACAGAAAAACCAAGCTCAGGAGGCTCAAAACCAAGCAAACTTCAAAAGTTCCCAGGCCTGGCGCGAATGTCAGGCCGAAAAAAGTGCCTTTCATGGATTTGCGCGAGTTGTCAATGAGAAACTGGCGCCAACTGGCACGACTGTACCCCTATAAAAGAGCGCCAGCCAAGTTTGCTATGGAAAAATAAAAATAAACAAGCTAAAGCTAAGTCAACAGTACCCAGGTACACCAAGGGGCAAGAAGCAACACAGGGATTCAACCCAGAAAGCTAATCAAGTAGGAGAACCCAAGAAACAAGGAAAGTTCCAAGCCGTTCAGCTCGTAAACCAAACCAGAGATGGACTGAAGTGGCGTTGATCTACTTTTCTAATGCGGGGCAATAGCGTTTCGAAGGCTTTTCCAAAGTTTACAAATCAAACAACAAGACAAAACAAACAACAAGGAAAAAAGCCAACTCCCCAGCGGAGTCGCCAAATTGTTGCGGAGTAAATCCCCTCTGCGGATAGAGGCGATCCCTACTAGCCCAAATGGGGTCTAGCAACAATCAAACAATGCTAACACGCAGGTTCCTAACTGCAAATCAAAGACCGATGATGAGGGCCTACCTGGATTCCAACGCTAGTACTTGTAGAAGAGTCGTCGCTCCTGTCCCTTTGCTCCAGCTGGTCACAATCCCCACGATCCTCGTGAATGGACACCTGCACATGCAAAGAACGACACAAATACAAGCATAAAATCCAATAGATGCAACTATATATCAGTCAGAAAGGATATAACTCAATCAACATTACAAATACAATAAGAGTGGAACCATAATGATAGTTGTCTATTATTGATAAACAAAGAAGAATACAACCATAGTTCTGACGTCAAATCCTCCTTTGGCTGGGTGATCAGCAACACATGCCTTGCAAAGCTTGTTGGAAATGGGGAACAAGCCTCTCTCTCCTTGGTCACTTGGATAAGAATCTCCTCACTTAAGATTTAGCCTCATGGGAATGAATAAGGCTCCTTGTAGCATGAACTTGGCAATTCTCAGACTTTGAGACTTAGAATTTGGAACTTGGAGACTCTATCACTAGCTTGTCAAAGGCAAAAGGACAAGCTTTTATAGATAGAGGAGAAGGAGTTAGGGTCATCCACAAGATTCATGGGATTGGCTTTATCACTAAGAAGCTTCCATGAGAGGTGGAGAACTACTTCCCTTCTATGGAGATTCGAAGCCAAACTGACCCAACTCAATATAGATTCAATTCCTGAGTGGGTTAGGAAGAATCTTTGTAAGTTTGTTTGTTAAAAACTTTACCCAACTGGGTTGGCGCGAGTGCGACTCTGAGACAGAGCGCCAGCTGGCGCGCCCTCTTTGGAGGATTTCCCCCATTGGCGCGAGTGATACACAGTGGAACCACGCCAATGGAAAAAGGGCTATTTTTATGGGTATTTTGCAAAAGGTGTCTTCAGGGAATATGAAGTACATACTCAAGGGGATACAATGCAAGTGTTTTCAGGTTATGTCACTTCTCACAGGTCCCCGAATAAGCCCTCCAATGTGCGGGAGAAGGGGTAACATGGACGGTGACAAATTACTGTGTAATAGTTAGTATAAAAATGGAACAATTAATTATAAATATAAAGCATGAGAAGTGGGGTTAACGATTCATTGTGTGCACGTAATTATGGAAAGTATATTAAATATAAAATTCCCAAAGAGCAGATCATTGATTCAAAATCTCTTTGGGTGGTTTGTTCTTGTGTGTGTGGATGAATGTTCAAAGCCATGAGAGTTGTAATGCAAAACCATTAAATTGGAAATGTTCATCTTAACTACGGATCTACCAAGCACCGAGAGGGATCAAATCTCTTGAGGTGTAAACCTTTTTTAGAATGAAAAGATATTTGATCCCTCTCGGTGCTTGGTAGATCTGGAGTTAAGATGGATCTAGTATGGTCTACCCCCCTTTAAATATGCTTTATTCCACATGAATACCATGGGTGAATACCATGGGGTCAATATGTAATTTTTATTTCAACGTATGGTTATTTTTATTACTTTTGTTTACATAATAGGAAAGGACATGACAAATCATTACAACATCACATCCACACTAGGCTTGAGAGTGCCTCTTGGTGCAATAAGAAGCTTATAAGATTAGGATTTTTTGTTGAACATTAAGAACTTAAATTATAAAAACTTGTCTTTAGATGAGGTGTAAGAGGTAAATTTTGGTTAAGGAAAATTTTAGGTGCTAAACTTTGCAAATTGGCTGATTTTCCATACCTTTTTTTATGAATTTTCATTTTTTTTTCAAGAATGATTCGCCCATCCCTAATGGGGGTGTGTATCGAAAATATTTGTGGTCTGGGGGACTATTCCCACCACCCTGGGAGGTGATATCATTTAAATGGAGCGGGTAGTGTGGCCACCCCCGTGCATGCAAAAGCATGTGATTATACAACCTTCTATCAACCATGTTAAGCCGCATTCGAAGGAGGAAACGTGGGTGGCGAGCCCACCTTTGAAGCATTCCTATAAGGAAAAATATTGAAGCCCCCGAAAAATAGGTTGGGACAACTTTTCGGGCGATTACTAGGTTAACGTGAGGTGACTAGTTAAACATCATATGGTAATATAATTGCTTGGCACCCTTGGGCGCAGTTCTGGAGTGCAAGGAGGCCAGAGTGAAGTTGGATGTTAGTTGTGTGAAGGAAAATTTGGTGGTGTAACTCAGGGTTAACAAGGTTTGCTATGAGTTTAAACCATATATAGGTTGCAGACCGCCAGGGTCTGGTTGATTTCATTATTATTGGTACGTATAGACTCTTGCTAGCCACGAGTATTTTCTTCTATTATTGGTTTCTCGCATGGGCCTGGTCACTGTTACGTTTATGTAGTTGTGGTAGTGGGACTTTATACTTGCACCATGGTAGCTTTCCTTCCACTCTTACTAGGCCTTGCATGTACTAATGTAGTTTTAATTTTTGCTATTGCCTTTTCCCTCTCTTGAGTTGGGTCAAGGTAAGGGAAAAGCAATATTTTAATGCCTTATCACTATAATGCAAAATGAAAACCCTGCAGGGCAGGATAATTACTAAGAAGCATACTAAAAGATATAATGTATTTGCAAGTCTTGAGGATGTGAAATATGTTCAAAAAAACCAATGGATTTGTCTTCAAAGAATGGATACTCGGCTAGTTTAGGTTGAGCGTCATATTCCATGCATTACTGCCATGTGAGCTCCTCCATGATCTAGTGTCAAGGATTCGACATTTGTTACTCTTCGGAATCCTAGCTTTTGAAATGTTTGTCGGTAGTTTTTTGTTTTTTGATTCCACAATAGATAACTTTAATTGTGATATAGCTGTTAATACTCTTGGAGTTTTGGAAAAATTATTCTATAGGCAGGTGGTTACAAATATATGTTTTCCTGCTGGACAAATTGAGATCACTTGTTGATAAGAATGCTTAAGATGGTGGGATTATTGATGTACCAGATAATAGGGTTTTGTGAGGCAATACGATATTGACTTAAAAAAATGATTCACCCAAATTTTATAATATACAACTATTGCACCTTATAAATCACCAAAAAATTATAGAGGCTATATAAAATCTTTAGAAACTTGAATGTTTTTACAAGAAATATTACCAAACATATTACATTTTTCATATTATAGAGTAGTAAGATTCATAAGGTTTCTAACTTCAAGAAAAAAATCCCATTCTTAAAATTATCTGTGAGGTATTTTTTTGTTTGTTTTTTTTTTTAAATCTTGAGATTATTTAAAATGTATCAAATAAAATATAGAATTTATTATTTTTCACACAAACACACACACATAAATATTTATATTTTATAAGGAGAAATATTTTGATTTTTTGATTATAACTATTAACCAACCTAGATCCATCTCAACAACAGATCTATATGTGTCGAGAGGGATCAAATCTCTGAAGGTGAAAACCTCTCTTTTGAGTGTAAAACTTGAAGAAAGCTTTGCATCTAAAAATATTTGATCCCTCTCAACACTTTATAGATCCAGAGTTAAACCAACCTAGATCCATCTTAACTTTGGATCCATTTAGTGTTGAGAGGGATCAAATCTCTTTAGGTGCAAACCTTTCCCCAAGTTTTACACTAAAAAAAGGCATTTTCACCTTGAGAGATTTGATCCCTATAAACACTTACACTTAATAGATCCAGAGTTAAGATGGATCTAGGTTGGTTTATATATATATACACACACCAGAATCTCGTGATATATATTCAAGCAAGATTGTATTTTTTTATATTTAAAATACATTTTTGAATGCATAAATGGATTCAGTGCCCTGAAAAACTCCCGGGGCACTCAAATTATACATATTAAACAAATTAAACTCAATTTTTTTAAAAGCTCTCTTGTATTTTGGTTAAAATCAACTAGAAAAAATGTCGTGAAAAAGGCCATTTCATCTATTGCTCACAACGTGTGCATGCATATATATATATTACATAAGAATACCATGGGTTGTCAAAACCGGAGATAAAAAATGGTCAATGGTAAATTGACTCAATGACCTCTATTTTACCTGAACTATTGTAACAATATTTATAAGCATTAGTTTGTTATATTTTTTATATTTTAATTTTATTTTAAATAATTTGAATTTGAATTTTATTTTATTTTATTTAACCAAGTCAAAATGTTTACTAAACATGACATTACAACATCAAGTTTCATATTGGGCTAGAGAGGACCTTTTGGTGCAATCAATTATATACAGTTTCATAAAATATAAAGAGTTAAATGAAATTGAGGAAATATGTTCATTCATTATAAGTATTAATAAATAAAGAAGGTAAAAAATGTATAGTCATGTAATTCTTTAATAAAAGGAAAGGAAATTTAGTTGCTTGTAAGGAACTTTAGTTATCTAGAATACAGTGGAAATGCCTCTATATAAGTTGGAAAGTGTTGAAAATGCACTGCTAGTGACTGAAATGAAACTTGTCAATGAGATGCGACCTACATATTACCCATCCTATTCCTATGGTGGATAATGGATGAAATGACCCATCAATTCGATTTACTTAAGCCTAGCGCACATTCTCATTTTGTTGTTTCTCTAATTTTCATGAAATTAAGCTAGTCATTAATACTTGCAAGACCCAATTAAATGGTCTCCATTAGTTGGCCGTAGTGAGAAAGATCGTAATACCCAAAGACCATGAATGCTAGTCTAACGTAATCATTTTGTTCCATGTGATCTATTAGGAGTAAGAAAGGAGTCTATTTATTTGCTTAACTTTTTTAGATTTCCCCAACACAATAACAAACTTGAATGGAATTGATAAAATCTATAAAGTTTTGATTGCCTCCAATTTTATATTGTTAGATCAACTATTGTAAAAGTTGCTTTGAGATATAAAATTATGGTATATTTAAAAATACTCAATCCTTTTCTGAATGTAACTACTTTAATAAGGTAATAATGTTAAAATGGTCAATGACAATTTTTTTCGGCGAACCGAGTGTGCATGCACAGGCTTGACCTAGCTACCATCGCTGCCTCCTGCAGCCTTCCCGCTTGGTAGCCTCCTACTGCTGGGCTTCCTTGAGCTCGGTCTTGGCCCCTCCCTGATGGTTCTCCTCTTCCTGGGCAGCTTCCCGCTCTCTTCCTTTCTCTCGGCAGCCTCTTGCTGTTGATTTTTCCTCCACCATGCCCCTCTCTGTAGGGGGAGATTCTTCCTCACAACAAGGAATAGATGAACAAGAAGCAACCTTTGTTGCTTTAATAGCAGAAAATGGAGCTCCAAAATCCAGGCCAACTACTAGCAAATTTGTGAAGAAGTTAACAGACATACCAGAGATCTCTTTACCTCCAACACTACCCAGGAAAGTTGCTATATCTTTAGCTGAACGTGGATTGGTGGGACAATTTATAGGGTTGTGGCCCTCCCCCAGAGCGGTCCAAAAATGGGTGGAGAGAAACTGGAGCGCAAATATACAAGGGAAAATAGCTATAAGGTTCTGTGGAAGGGGATATTTCACTTTCCTATTCGAAACCAAAGAAGATAGGAATCTAATATTCAGAAATGGACCTTACTTTATGGACTCTAGAGGCTTGTATTTGAACAGATGGTCACCAAATTTTGACCCATAGATGGACATTCCAAGCGCTGTGCCGATGTGGGTCAGATTGCCACATCTTCCCCTCCACTGTTGGGGTGATGAGTCGGTGAAAGCTATCGGAAATGTGGTTGGCAAGTATATAGACAGATGTGAGCCAAAAGATAACATGCACGCCTGTGCTAGAATCTACGTGGAAGTAGACCTGGGGAAAGGGCTACCGGAGGCAATAAAAATCAAGGTGGACCAATGGACTCACATCCAGCAGCTGGACTATGAACAAATCCCTTTCAAATGCAAGGTATGCCATGAATACGGTCATTTTACAAATAGGTGTAGTAAAATAAAAGAAGTAGAGAATTCTGAGAATGTTGAGACACAAGAAGATACTTGGGAACAAGTAAAAAGAAAGAAGCCCCATAATAAACAAGCTGCTCTGAACCCCTCTCAGCCTCTCGAAACCATTGCTTCAGCCTCTATTCCTCCTATCATCATGGACCCTCTAGTAAACCCGACCTCTAACCCATTTGAACTTCTGGGAGAAGACCTGCCATCCCCTCGTTCCCCTACCCAAGTCAATGCATTAGCCATCATCTCATCTCCCACCCAGAGCTTATCCTCCCTCCCACCCACCGTTGATTGAATTCTCACAAGAAACAAAGTCAAAGAAAACACCCATGCATGGGATTAGCCGAAAAAAGCAGGAAGGAAATCCAACAAAGAAATAAGAGATGAAGCAGCAGCAAAGGAAATGGCCATCGGCACCCAACAGCCAATGGACTCCTTCCTCGGCAAACAAAAGGGAAGTGGGGAAAAAATCAGCAAAAGGAAAAGGGCGGAACTCACCATAAGTCGAGTAAATAATGATTATGGTCTATTGAAATAGTAGGGGTCTAGGCTCAACTTTCAAAATCAACGCAGCACGAGACATAATAAAACATGAACAACCATACATTCTTATGATCCAAGAGACCAAATTCAACAACCAAGAGGTCCAAAAATTGATCAAGACTCAATTTTTTTTTGAAGGAACAACTATGGACTCCATTGGAGCATCAG
Organism: Pinus tabuliformis; assembly: GCA_031772625.1. NCBI lineage: Eukaryota > Viridiplantae > Streptophyta > Pinopsida > Pinales > Pinaceae > Pinus > Pinus tabuliformis. Next base: position 1,224,499,422 of record CM062804.1, read on the forward strand.
ACGGTATTTGCACGTTGTGGAACAAATGGAAATGGGAACTTGTCAAACAAAAACTCAATAATTATTGGGTCAGGACAGATCTAAAAAATAAGAATACGAATGAAGAGTATACCTTTATAAATATATACTCTCCAAACCACTACAGAGATAAAGCTCTGTGTTGGGAATCAGTAAAAGAAGAAGCACAAGAAGGTCAAAGAAGAAATCTAGTTATAGGAGGGGATCTAAATTTGATTCGACATATAGATGAGAAGCTGGGAGGCAATTACTTCAGTGATCCCTCAAGAGCAGCCCTGGAAGACCTCATAGAAGTGCACAAACTTCTTGACATTCCTCCAAGCAATGGAAAATTCACCTGGAGTAATAAAAGATCGGGAGCACATAATATAAAGGAAAGACTAGATAGAATTCTGATTCAAGAGAATATAGCAACAACCTTTCCAACCATCAAAAGCAAAATAGTGCATGCTTTAGCCTCTGACCATAAGCTGGTGGTGCTGATCTTGGATAGGCTGGAGAATCTTGGTCCGATTCCTTTCAAATACAACAAACTCTGGGACAACAAGGAAGATTTTGGCAAGCTAGTAAAGGAAAGTTGGGAAACCTCTGTTATAGGCTCCCCCCATTACGTATGGGAAACTAAACTAAAAAATTTAAGATTAGAACTAAAATCTTGGGCAAGAGGAAACGCTCTCAAGGAAAAAAATAAAAAAATAGAGCTGCAAAAGAAACTTGACAATTGGAGCAAGAAGAAAGAAAATCAGCAAGATAACGAGCAAGAGTATGCTTTTGAAAAAGAAATCTTCTTGGATCTTTACAAGCAAAACAGGCAAGAGGAGGAGGAAATTAGGCAAAAGTCAAGATGCTTATGGCTTAAAGCGGGGGATAAAAACACCGCTTTTTTTCACAACAACTTAAAGATAAGAAGAGTTGGTAACCAAATTGATAAAATTCAAGTGGAAGGATAGGAAATAAAGGAAATGGAGGAAATTAAAAAGGCAGCCCATAATTATTACAAAAACCTCCTCTTAGCAGGGGATCAGCAAGTGGACAACAAAGAATTCCTTCAGCAAATCAGCAGCAAAATAAATGAACAGCAAAACAGAGAGCTTGAGAAAGAGGTCACAGAGGAGGAAATAAGAGAGGCAATTTGGAGCATGCACCCGGAAAAAGCTCTTGGGCCGGATGGGTTCACCATTGCTTTCTACAAGAACCATTGGGCTACAATCAAAAAAGATTTAGTAAGAATGATAAAAAACGCTTTCAAAAAAAATAAAGTGGGAGAAAACACCAAAGCATCCCATTTGGCTCTCATCCCAAAAGAACCAAATCCTATCTCTTTTGATAGATATAGGCCAATCTCTCTATGCAATTCCTCTTACAAAATCATCACGAAAATATTGGCAAATAGACTGAAAAAAATTCTTCCTAGTATCATTTCAGAAAATCAAGGTGGCTTTGTCCCAAAAAGACAGATAACAGACAATGTAATATTAGTTCAGGAAGCCATCCACAGCAGCATCCAAAGAAAGGAAAAGGGCATGGTCATAAAGCTAGACATGGCCAACGCTTTCGACAGAGTAAATCATAATTTCCTTGCTGTCGCTCTTCAAAAGTTCGACATCTCTCCCAAGTTCATAGATATTATTATGGCTTGCATATCCAATCCTTGGATAGCTCCGTTGATCAATGGAAGGCCAAGTAGATATTTTCAAAGCACTAGAGGTTTGAGACAAGGGTGCTCGCTTTCCTCATTTCTCTACATCTTGATGGCATAAACGTTGAGCATTCAACAAGAAAGCCAAAGAGAAAAAAGGAAAATTATAGACATTAGAATAGCTCGAGGGGTTAAAGAAATAAACCACTCACTCTTTGCTGACGACACTCTTCTTATTGGGGGAGCCTCTAGTATCATAGCTAGGTGGTTCAAAAAATTTCTAGATGACTTTCTTGATGTCTCAGGAGGCCTTCTAAATAATAAAAAATGTAGAATCTACACTTGGAATGTGCCAATTAATATAATGCAGAGGATCTCTCAAATTATGGATATCTTGGTTAAGTTAAAATGGTGTCATTTTACTTATCTTGGTTTACCACTAGAAAAAGAAGTGGTTAAGTCAGAGGCCTGGAACAAACAAATTGAAAAAATGAGGGGGAAAATACAAAGTTGGGGGATGACGTGGCTAAATCTAGCAGGCAGAACAATTTTAATTAAAGCTCTCCTCTCAGCCTTGCCAATATATCAGTATGCTTTAATTTTGGCCCTGGAAAGCATACACAAACAAATGGAGCTAATTACTAGAGGCTTCCTTTGGCAAGGAGGAAAACAAGATTCCAAAAAATTCAGTCTTGTTCGATGGGATCAAGTGACTCTCCCATTCGAAAAAGGAGGTATATCTATCAGGATTCCAGGTTTGACAAACAAGGCCCTTGGTATCAAGCTTGTTTGGCGAATGCTAAATGGGAAGGATCAATGGTGGGGCGAAGCTCTTTTAAGGAAATATCTCAATTGTCAGTGGTTAAATATGCTTACAGAAATAATTCCAGACCGCCCTTGTACACAAGTTTGGAAACTCATCAAGAAAATTATTCCTCAAATAAGAGACCATATCTATAAGAATCCGGGGAACGGGAAAGACACCTCTACTTGGAACGATAGATTAATGGGAGCAGCACCCTTGAACCAAAAAAAAAATTTAAGAGGTCTGAAATATTGGATGGATGAGAAAGGCACAACCTCTTTATACTTCATCTCTGACTGGGATCAAAATAGATGGATTGCTTGGAGAATGCAGTCACTTCCAAATAGACTGAAAAATCAGTGGGAAGATTTGAAGCTTCTTCTTGCAGGAGCTACCCCCATAAATAAAAGGAGCCAGGACAATTATATATGGGACCCAAGCGGAGGAAAATTCACAGTTAAATTAGGCTACAACTTTCTTCAAAATCACAACAATCACGAAAATTGGAATCTTTGGTCAGCTGTATGGAAGAATGAATGCCTCCCCAAAATTAATTTTTTGGCGTGGTCACTCTTAAAAGGAAATATCCTTACGGTGGAAAATTTAAGGAAGAAAGGTTTTCATGGCCCCTCTATATGTGTCTTGTGCCAAAAGATGAAGAAAGCATTCAACACCTCTTCTTGAAATGCACTATTGCAAAACATTGCTGGAACCAACTCATCAGTCCTCTTGACAACTGAGCAGTTGATAAATTTAAATAAAAAATGGGTGCAAAGCTATCCATATGTAAAGAAAAAAAAAACTGCCATAATTTGAATCTGGAAGTGCCTCCCTTCCACTCTTTGTTGGCAAATATGGTTAGCAAGGAATAAGTGCATATTTAAAGGCCAAAAGCCAAATTCAAGGTCCATTTTAGCCAAAACTTGGGGTCAAATTTCGGAGATGATAAGCGCAAATGGTGTGCCAATCATGGATCAAAACAGCTGGCAGCAAGAAGAAAAGGATTGGTATAGCAAAGCCCTCATTGAAGGCTCAACAAGGATTCAATCTCTAAAGAAGATAGGAGGAAAAACTAGAGATTGGAAACTTCGTGGAAATGAAAAGGAGATAGAGGATTGGACCAAAAATCAAAGAAAACACATTCTTTTCTTCGATGGAGCTTCAAAGAATAACCCTGGAAGAGCAGGGGCAGGCGGGTTAATTCTTGATCCGAATGGTGAGACAATTGCTACCTATGAATGGGGGCTTGGGACTATGACAAACAATAGGGCGGAGGCCTACAGTTTTCTTATGGGCTCCAGTATCCTCAAAAGACACCAGGTAAAAGATCCAATCATAATTGGAGACTCAGCAATTATAATTGCTGCAATGGAAGTAGGGAGAGACTTTAAAAATCAAGCTTTAAATAAAATTAGGCAAAGAATTTTGGACAACTTAAAAATTCTGGGAAATGTTGTTTTTAAACACGTTCTAAGAAATCATAATCAAAAGGCCGATTCACTTGCCAACAAGGCAGTGGATCGGAGGGTTGGGACAGTGAAAGAAAACCAAGATACTTATGAAAAAGCAATCCCATAATTTGCCCCCTCAGGAGGATTGGTACAAGGCTCAAAGCATAGCTAAACACATCAAATCGAAAGAAGCAAAGCATCCACATACGAATAAGCAGCAGGAGATTCTCCTACACATTCCTTCTCATGCAGTGAGGAAAATCCCCATTATGAAGAAAGAGATGCTTCGTGATCTGCTTCAGAAAAGAAACCACCTCCAGGATCAGAACATAGCTTATACAAGTCATATCAATCACGGTACTGCCCAAACTAATTTGAACAGAAAGTCGGGCAAGCACGGTACTGCCCAAACTGATCTGAACAGAAAGTTGGGCAAGCACGGTACTCAGGGGATTACTCCGGAGAAAGCAGAGAAGAATCACGAGCCTAGCAAGCTCAATCAAGCCTATAAAAAGCAACCCAAGTGCAGGAACCTCCATCATCAGAAACATCATCGCACAACTGAAGGGAGAGAGCATCGTTTCTCAAGTAAAAAAGAGTGCTCAGGTTTTCAGGCTCAAAAGGGAGGTGTGCTAAGAGTGTTTAGCAATCTTTGTAGCAATCTCAATACGCAGGAGTCGAGTAGAGGTAAGCAAGTTGTTGATTTTATCAGGTGGGAAAATATTTATAGAATTAGTCCTGTTTTGCATGCCGATTCTTCCTGCAGACTCACCATTGTGTTAAGAGTGTATAGGTCCCTGCTTATAGAGGCTCTGTCTCTCCCCTTTTGGCCTCTAACCCTGTCTTCTAAGGCCAATGATACCGACCCTCTGATCAGAATCATTCTCAGTTGAAAAGAAGCTCACTTCTCTTTTTGCTCAATAGTGTGCTCTCCCTGCTCCGACTCCATCCTCTCTTTCCCATCTTAGCTGCGTTCTTGGACCTTTTCAAAAAATTAGAGGAATCTCTGTGTCTTATCACTGGTCGATCCACCCAGACTTCTCCAGTTCTCTCAGCATTCCTACCTCTAGGAAGTTCCAGTCTAATAGGCCTGAGACTCTCACCTCTCGTTTGCTCATCTTTCATAAGTAGATCCATATAGCCTACAGAATCAGCAAGAGAACTCAATTCTACTGGTATATCAAAAGGATTCCTCCAAAAGGGAAAAAGAGAGTCTAAAGCAATCATCTTGCAGGCCATCACTCCAGCAAGCATAGAAGCTCCTAGCAAAAGAACAACGATTAAAAGAGTAATACAGTTGACAGGCCAATGAAGATGTCTTTCAATCCCTTAGAAAAAGTGGAGAAAAATGATAGCTGCGCTCTGTGTCGTGCCAAAAGATTCATGATTGGTCGCTTTATTCAAACACTCAAAGACCTCCATTCTGAGATGAAGAGTGTGAATAATTACAAGCAAATTGAAATCGAGAATCAAAGAGCTGAGATTGAAGCGCTAAAGGATAAGTGTAAGAATCTTGAGGATGCAGTTGATTATATAAACTTTCTTAACCAAAGCGAGCGGGGTGAAACCTCCTCAAGATACAGTAAAAAGAAGGGTCAATATCCCGAGGATTCTGTAAACCAATTTTGGTGAACTCCATGTCTCCTTCATCAAATTCACTGCAAATTTTGCTTGTTACTTGGTTAGTTTGTTTGGCAATATGGGTATTTACTTTTTCAGTATTTTAGAAACAAGGTCTCTCATGTCGAAGTAGGGACTGCGCTCCCCTTTTGCGCCTCCATTAAAGACCTTTCGCAACCGAAATGTAATAGGATTTAGTCCTTCATCTGTTCTTTTTATAATGCAAAAGTATCCGACCCTGTTAAAAAAAATAATGTTAAAATGGTCATACTATATAAATAAAGTATGGGTTTGAGATTTTGACTTTATTAGTCTCTGTTTCGCCGGGACTATAACGTTCACTTCACGGCCAAAGTGCATTGACCCTGTATTATTTTGCCAATTTTTTGCAATTTTAACCAAAGTTTTTAGAAAATGGTGAATATTTCTATTTTTTTGTAAATTCAAAAATAATTTTCTAATTTTTGGAAATCTTATTTATAATTTTCCATTGGCTGAGCGAGCTTTGGTGCGACATATTTCCACTGGTGGAGGGCGATATATTTTGGTATTTGTCAGTGCTTGACAAATCATTTAAAAAAAAGGCTAATTTTGTGAGTGGGCATTCCATCGATGAGTGCTCTGACACTAACATTGATGGAATGCTCTGAGCAGGTCCTTTATGTAAGCGTAAGTGGGTTGTTTCTTTAGTTAGTTCTCTAACAATGGTAGCAAGACAAGTATTGCTAATGTGTTTATCTCTTATTATTTCATTTTAAACTCTTTTTCCTTTAAAACTTTTACATATTTAGTTGTGTGGGAAAACAATTGCAGAAAATTGTGAATTTGTGCGGAATGAAGGATGTGTGAAGGATGGGGTATGTGCGGGTGAAAAGGGGTGCAGAGGGAACTTTATTCGGCAGACACAAAATTAATTTAACTAGGAACATAAACTTTAATTTGTAATGTTTGGTGGATCAATGTGGGATGTGCGGTTTTCAAAACTAGAAAGAGTGGTTTATAAACTAGAAATAATGAATCTTAGTATTCAAGTTTTTCAAATACTATTTGTTTGTATTCACATTTATAGATTAAATACTTATTATTATGATCATTCAATATTAAATTAAATTTCTTTTTAGTGTGTGTTAACAAGTAGTGTTGTAAGGGAGAATGGGTGTGCGAAGTGTTAGCTCTGCTATACAAAAGGATAAAAAATGGATCCAAAGCACTCCCAAAGTCTGCAAATCTGCTCGAAATCATGTCAAGGGATCCATTCGTGCTGTTGAAATCTCCGATTTTTGTCAAGGGTCATCCACCGATCGAAATAGTTGCAGCTGGAAAGCCTTTGGAAGGTCGGAAATGCACTATCGGGAAGCAAAAAATGCATTGAAACAGTTGAAAAACAAAAATTGCAAGCTTAAACAATGGTGGCATAGTAGCCATTAGATCTGGCCGGTCAACGGTCCAGATCTAATCGATGAATCGCAATCGGCACAGGTGGGCAGCGTCAATCGGCGTCGATAGGAGAGGCATTGCGATCACGATCGACAATTAAATGTGAACCGTCGATCACGCACACAGATCAATGACCCAAAACACATTGGCGCTATCACAGAGGAGGACTTACGAAGGGGGCACAGGACATCGCCGATCAGCGATCGCCGATGATCAGATCGGCGGATCGCAATCGAGAAAACCAAAGGGGTTGGGCCTTTACATAGACATGCATGCGACCCGATGGGCCGGACCCGATGGCACTACAAATGGTTTCTCATAAAATTTCAAGTCCGCGCCAAAGCCTTGTTTGATGCATTTTTCGTGTATTTTGTTATACAACGAAATATAAAGGAGCCCTAGGCGAGCACCGATAGCGATAAAGCCCAGACCCGAAAGGGTCTGGGAAGTGAAATATATATATATATATATATATATATATATATATATATATATATATATATATATATAGATCAATATATATATATATATATATATATATATATATAGATATATCATATATATATATATATATATATATATATAGATATATCTATATATATATATAGATATATCTATATATATATATATATATATATATATATATATATATATATATATATATATATATATATATATTTTGAAGACCGCCCAAAGCAATTTTTAATATTTTCCAGCATTTTTATGAATTTCCAAATACAAGGGGAGCAGGGGAATCGGCCGAGTGCGACATGTGATAGCGATCTGAAAGGCGGACTCGATGAAGGAATTGATCATGCTTGAGGACTTTTGAAGTCTGAAAGAAGCAGAATGGGCGGGATTTCTCAGTGTTACGGCGTTTTCTGTTTACAACAGAAAATAATCATTGTTAGCCATTTAAAGAAAGAGACAGAAGGTATATATATATATATATATATATATATATATATATATATATATATAGATCATATATATATATATATATATATATATATATATAGATATATCTATATAGATATATCTATATATATATATATATATATCTATCTATCTATCTATCTATGTATATATATATATTTTGAAGACCGCCCAAAGCAATTTTTAATATTTTCCAGCGTTTTTATGAATTTCCAAATACAAGGGGAGCATGGGAATCGGCCGAGTGCGACATGTGATAGCGATCTGAAAGGCGGACTCGATGAAGGAATTGATCATGCTTGAGGACTTTTGAATTCTAAAAGAAGCAGAATGGGCGGGATTTCTCAGTGTTACGGCGTTTTCTGTTTACAACAGAAAATAATCATTGCTAGCCATTTAAAGAAAGAGACAGAAGGTTGGAAGTGGAAAGGCGACAGCATGACATGATGCAACCCACAACAAAAGTGATCAAGGTGCATTTCCTCTTCAACGAGCGCATTCAACCGATAGTATGGCCGAGCAGGAAAAGGACGAAGGTGGCCAACGTTCACCACTCCGCGTAGTCATTCTTCAACCACCGCTTTCAACAAACAGGATGGCTGAAAAGGGAAAGGACCAGCCTCAAGCAGATAAAACATATATCAAGTATGGAGCTTCATCCATATTACATTCCGCCTATCCAAGAAGTACAATAGAGCGTCCAAAAAGATCAATTTTGTTCACAGACACAACCAGATTGCGGCAGAGACCCATATCAGCCAATTGAAACGGTTGGTGGTCAATTACGACCCCTCCACACATGGAGCAGTAGAGCAATTTTGTAATCAAACTCTATATATACCCAAAAACATAATGTAATGAGGGTTGACGGTTGTATTTTTGATGTAAGGTTCAACTTCTGGAGACTGTAACTACTTTGATACTTGCAATGTCTGGTCTTCATTTTCAGCTAATACAAGCTTCTTTTGCTATTAATTGCTCACTTTCCATTTCTTCTCTGTTCTAGGTTGTGCCTGTTATGCATTTTTCATGTGCTCTTGATATTTAGCATTAGAGGGGTTGTCATCCCACCTCTGTGTTAGAATCTAGTATGTATTATTGAATTGTATGCAGGTTTCTGTTTACTTAGTGGCAGAGAGCTGTCATCCTGTCTGTGCATTAGGAAATAGATTTGCAAACCTCTTTACTGGTTGCAGCTAGCCATCACAGGGTCCTGTGCATCTACTGGTGTGGTCATTTTTCTCCATCTTCACTTAATCCTTAAACTGTGAGTGATTGGTGGTCTAAAGCCTTGTAGTCTCGGGGTGTTCACCCATGTCTGGAGTTAAGCATAGTAGAAGTGGTTATCTGGCTTGAACAAGCATCATTCCTTCCATTCATCCAAATCCAACATTTAGTTGAGTTTTTGTAATGTTCCCGAGCATCTCCGAGATACAACCTAGGAGAGTTTCTTGGGGTGATAACATTAATTGGCGCCGTTGCCGGGGAGAGGAGATTGAAGCTCAACTTCCTGGGAGAATGACACAGTTCCAGATTTTGATGATAGACAAGGTTTGGGCACATTTCTGGTTGTAATCATCTATTTGGTGACTCCACTGGAGGAAGACCAACCTTTGGTGACTCCACATTGAAGTTTTGGCTCAGTTTGTGAGGCACACTCGAATAAATCCTTAGAAATCACCAGCTGTTCTAGTGCATGACCCTGAGAAGATAGTTAAACCGAAGAAAAAATCGCAGAAAGGAGCATCAGGATCAGGTAAGCCCAAGAAATCTTATTTGTCTCTGCATGAGGAGTTTGTAGTTGAGAATACACACTTTGGAGATATAAAGCCTAGCATTTCTAGTGAGGAAATACCTGCAGAGATTTATAAAGCTCCTTATCCGCTTAGTTCCCCTTTGGATCTTAGTCCAAAGAAAGTCTCCCATACAGTCCATAACATACCCTTGTCTCTGTCATCCATTTCATTGTTTCATACTACTCAATCTGCCAGTGTCCGTCCACATACCCCAGTCATGGCAGGCCAACAAGCACCTACGAAGATAGAAAGAATTGTAGCTGTGAGGTATGGACCTCTGGTCTTGCTCGTTCCTTTGAATCCCATGCCTGCAGGAGAATATCAAAAATATATGCCCAATTTTACTGGTACAGAGGGAGTAACAATAGAAGAACACCTTCAGGCTTTTTATAGTTATACTGATAACTTATATATAAGTGAAAACGATGAGTGGACGAGAGTTTTTGTACACAGCCTTGATGGAGAGGCCAAAAAGTGGTTCAGAGAATTGGCCCCTGGATCTATTGCTGAATTGAAGCTTTAGATGATGCATTTTTGAAGCAATGGGAAGATAAGAAAGACCTGCTATATTATCATACTGAGTTTGGTAACCTGAAGAGGGAGAATGGGGAATCATTGCCTGATTTTAATAAGAGATTTAATCATATGTATAGTAAGATACCAGCTGAAGCAAAGCTTACCCCCACCTCTACCAAACTCACTTATGCTAATGATTTTGACTCTGATTTCTGCCTATTATTAAGAGAAAGAAGATGTGCCACTCTAGCTGATATGCAAGATGTGACATTGGAGGTGGAATCTAATATTATGGCTGCAGAAAAACTCAGAAGTCATGCTGACAGAAGGAGGCAGAGAGGTGAGGCTTCTTCTTCCTCTGCCTCACCTTCTGATCCCAAATTTGATAAAATGACTAAGATGATAGATTCATTGGCTGCTGAAATATCTAAGCTGAAGATGGAGCAAAACTCTGGGAAGGCAAGGCTCCCAAATACATTTGCTCCAAGAAATCCCAATCCATTCAGAAGAACAAATGAGCAAATGCAAATCATTCAGAGGGGTAAAGAACCAATTGAAGATCAGAAAGTTAAAACTCCTTTCCAAAATGTAGTCATGGAGGAGGAACAGATTGAAGATGAGGATGAAATTCATTATATAGAAGATAAAGGCAACGCTGTATTTTTGACCTTGGCTGCGTATGAGGAATCTTTGCTGTAGAAACAAGACAGTCAAGAGTGGGACAGAGAGGCTGTTCTGCAGATTGAGGAGCAACGAAGATATAATCTGAGGTAAAATGCAAATAACGTCAAGGAGAATCCTGCCCAAAGAGCTAATGTCCAAATAGATTCACAGAATAGCAAACAAAGAAGACCAGTAGCTAATCCAATCATCCTCAAAGCTCCAACTCAAGAGGTAAGAGGTCCTGACAAGTCCCCTTCCCCTTTTAGTCTTGAATCAGAAGTCCAGAAGTTGAAAATTTCTGTACCTCTGTTAGAGTTGGTAAAGAGTGAAGTGTTTAAAAAGCCTATCCTTGAAGCTCTTGAGCTGAAAACCACTCAAACCTCCACTGACTCTGTCAATTTGCAAGATGATAGGCCTGCAGTTGTGCTTAGCCCCATGATTGAACCTGCTGATAATAATTCTCCATCTTTTTATGTCTCCTTGACCATTCATGACAAGATCCTCCACAATTGCTTGCTAGACATAGGGGCTAGCCACAATCTAATGCCAAAAGCTATCATGGAAGAGTTAGGCCTTGACATCAGCAGACCATGTCATGATTTATTCTCATTTGACTCAAGAAAGGTGAAATGTCTGGGGTTGATTAAAGATTTAGCCATTACCCTAACTCAGCTGCCCATGAAGAATATGATGATGGATATTGTGGTAGCGGATGTCCCTCCCAAATTTGGCATGCTGTTGTCCAAAGGATGGATGAAGAGACTAGGTGGGACATTACATAATGATTTATCTTATGCCACTATCCCAGTTTTTGGAGGAGAAAGCAGGAGATTTTATAGAGAAGCACAACTGGCATATGTCGTCAGTGATGAGAGGAATCCTTCTAATCATCCTATTTACGCTGTGGACACTGATTTTGGAGCATGTACTCTCCAAATGGAAGAATCTCAGAAGGCCTCGTTGCAGCTCAAGAAACCAATTGTTCAGGCTGAAGAGGAGTAGATTGAAGATGATGATGAAATAGACAGATTCCTGCAAGTCATTGATGAATCTGCTGAAATGAAAATTGACCAAGACAATGAAGCCTTGCAAGAGAGCCCCTAGTCCCAGCTTAGAAACAAAATTGGCGTAGATAGCATTGTCCAACCCCCTAAGGGTTTAATTCCTCTAGAAAGACTGTTTGACCAGAATGATGTGCCTTATAAAGTTGTCCAAAATGAAGATCAGTCTGCAGTCTATGAGCATGATCTAGGGAGTCCCAGTCAGCCTAGATATGTAAATCTGTCCACTCGTCTGTCTGCTGAAAAATGTTCTGAATACTGCGATTCAATGAGGCGGTTTGCTGATGTCCTTGCCTGGGATGCGTATGATAAGAAAATCATCCCGCATAAGATTCCATTAGAGAAATATTCCATACCTTTCAAGAAGAAGCGGAGGCCAACACATCCTTTGCTCCTTCCTTTGATTGAAAAAGAAATAAAAAGCCTGGAGGAAGACATGGCAAAAGGGATCACTGACTTGGCAGAGGTACATCAAATCAGAGAACTGCTGGTTGAGAAGGCTGCAACACGTCAGAAAAAGATTAAGGAAGCTTTTGACAGAGGGACAAAAGCAGATAATTTTCAGGTTGGAGACTTGGTTTTGAAGTGGGATGCGCTAAAAGAAAGGAAAGGCAACCATGGAAAGTGTGATGATTTCTAGACAAGGCCTTTTATCATTTCTCAGAGTCAAGGGAACAACACCTTCATCCTGAAAAGTATGGGAGGAGAGGCAGTTTTTGATGGCCTAGTTAATGGGCGTTTTCTAAAAATTTATGCTATTTAAGGATTTTTTGGCCTTAAAGTTGTAAATATTTTGTTTTATCAGTTTAGTGTAAGCAAAGTAGACTCCATGCCCAATGGAACACTAGGAAATTTTTGCTAGTTTGTTTTTCACAGGAAAGGCATTGATTTGCAAGTTCTTGAGACCTCACAGGGAGGATCTCATCCCCAGAAGGAGCCATTGTTAGCTCTGCTATACAAAAGGATAAAAAATGGATCCAAAGCGCTCCCAAAGTTTGCAAATCTGCTCGAAATCATGCCAAGGGATTCGTTCATGCTGTTGAAATCTCCGATTTTTGTCAAGGATCATCCACCGATTGAAATAGTTGCAGCTGGAAAGCCTTTGTAAGGACGAAAATGCACTATTGGGAAGAAAAAACGCTTTTAAATAGTTGAAAAACCAAAATTGCAGGCTTAAATGATGGTGGCACAACAGCTGTTAGATCTGGCCGGTCAATGGTCCAGATCTAATCGGCGGATCGCAATCGGCACAGGCAGGCATTGTCAATCGGCGTGGACAGGAGAGGCATTGCGATCACGATCGGCGATTAAATGTGAACCGTCGATCGCGCGCACAGATCAATGGCCCAAAACACATCGGCGCTATCACAGAGGAGGACTTACGAAGGGGGCACAAGACATCGCCGATCAGCGATCGTCGATGATCAGATCGGTAGATCGCAATCGGGAAAACCAAAGGGGCAGGGCCTTTACATAGACATGCATGTGACCCGATGGGCCGTACCCGATGGCACTACGAATGGTTTCTCATAAAATTTCAAGTCCGCGCCAAAGCCTTGTTTGATGCATTTTTCGTGTATTTTGTTATACAACGAAATACAAAGGAGCCCTGGGTGAGCGTCGATAGCGATAAAGACTGGACCCAAAAGGGTCTGGGAAGTGAATATATATATATATATATATATATATATATATATATATATTTTGAAGACCGCCCAAAGCAATTTTTCATATTTTCCAGCTTTTTGATGAATTTCCAAATACAAGGGGAGCAGGGGAATCGACCGAGTGCGACATGCGATAGCGATCTGAAAGGCGGACCCAATGAAGGAATTGATCATGCTTGAGGACTTTTGAAGTCCGAAAGAAGCAGAATGGGCGGGATTTCTCAGTGTTACGGCATTTTCTGTTTACAACAGAAAATAATCATTGTTAGCCATTTCAAGAAAGAGACAAAAGGTTGGAAGTGGAAAGGCAACAACATGACACGATGAAGCCTGCAACAGAAGTGATCAAGGTGCATTTCCTCTTCAACGACCGCATTCAAGCGACAGTATGGCTGAGCAGGAAAAGGAAGAAGGCAGCTAGCGTTCACCACTCCGCGCAGTCATTCTTCAACCACCGCTTTCAACAAACAGGATGGCCGAAAAGGGAAAGGACCAACCTAGAGCAAATAAAACATTTATCAAGTATGGAGCTTCATCCATATTACATTCCACCTGTCCAAGAAGTACAACAGAGCATCCAAGAAGATCAATTTTTTTCGCAGACACAACCAGATTACGACAGAGACCCATATCAGCCAATTAAAGCGGTTGGTGGTCAATTACGACCCCTCCATGCATGGAGCAACATAGCAATTTTGTAATCAAACTCTATATATACCCAAAAACACAATGTAATGAGAGTTGATGGTTGTAGTTTTGATGTAAGGTTCAACTTCTGGAGATTGTAACTACTTTGATACTTGCAGCGTCTGGTCTTCATTTCAGCTAATACAAGCTTCTTTTGCTGTTAATTGGTCAATTTCCACTTCTTCTCTGTTCTAGGCTGTGCCTGTTATGCATTTTTCATGTGCTCTTGATATTTAGCATTAGAGGGGTTGTCATCCCACCTCTGTGTTAGAATCTAGTATGTATTATTGAATCTATATGCAGGGTCCTGTTTACTTAGTGGAAGAGAGCTGTCATCCTATCTATGCATTATGAAACAGATTTGCAGACCTCTTTACTGGTTGCAGTCGGCCATCACAAGGTCTTGTGCATCTGCTGGTGTGGTCAGTTTTCTCCATCTTCACTTAATCCTTAAACGGTGAGTGATTGGTGGTCTAAAGCCTTGTAGTCTGGGGGTGTTCACCCATGTCTGGAGTTAAGCATAGTAGAAGTGGTTATCTGGCTTGGACAAGCATCATTCCTTCCATTCGTCTAAATCCAACATTTAGTTGAGTTTTTGTAATGTTCCCGAGCATCTCCGAGATACGACCTAGGAGAGTTTCTTGGGGTGATAACATGAAGCAGGGAATAGAGACTTTTTCCCGCAATGTTTCGGTCCTCCTTATGCGCACATATTTCCCACACAAAGGCTTGCAGAGGGAACTTTATTCCGCGAACGAGTTTGCGAAGCAAGGAACAAAAACTTGAATTCATAGTGTAACACAAACTTTCATTCGCAATGTTGCATTCTTTTGAATAAAGTTCCCGTTGACAAATTTCTTTCGCGTGCCCATTTTCACTTCTTACATTTGTGAATTAAATATTAATTATCAAATATTCAATTAAGTGTCTTTTTAATGTGCGTGAGGAAGAGGTGTTGTGTGGGAGAACATGTGTGTGGAGAAATGAAAGGAAATATTGATACATTGTGCGACCCCCTCACTTCATCCGCACCTTGGTACTTAGTACAATGTATCAACTTTACAGAGATCTAGGTTAATTTTATCCTCGTTGGCATCATTAGGTAGATCAATAGCATAACACTGCTACAATTTGAAGGAAAGGTAATGAGATGGCCTACACACATGCGTATTTGGTGAATTGAATGCTGAAAAGATTGATTTTTACCTCCAACAATGTTTTTTATTAAAACACCGGGACGATAAAAAATCTGGATGTCAACTTTATCTCTAATACAAATATTTTGTAACATGTTTCAAACACAAAATAGTGGTAAGTGGTGACTATATAGGGAAATTAGTCAACAAACATTTGAAATGGCTAGTAGAGTGAGGAAAAAAGCTATTTGTAGTGATACAAATAAATCATTTGCTCATATCGATAGGAACTTTCATTGATCGACTACGTATTTGGAATAATAAAGTGTGTAACATTTACTCTTTTCAGAATGCATTTAAAGGCTGTGAGTATTGTTGGAGCTTCTATTTACTTACATAAATTGTTATCTCTAAAGCTAAGGTTGCATAAAATCACATCCTCAACTTTCAATAGTGTCTAATTATCATATGAAAACTGCGAAATTATGAACATAAGGCCATTGGGAGATAATATTAGTTCACGATTACTATTTGAGGAGAAGGTGGTTGGTCTGCTATGTGAGGAGAAATAAGTAATACTGGGCCATGAGGTGAATGTGGAGGAGGTTGATTGCTACTCGAAGGATCAACAATACCCTCATCATCATTCGATGGGGTAGTACTAGGTGAAGACTCTTTATCTATTGTATGCCCATCCCTCCTCGCTGCTAGTAGCCTGGTAGCTCTGATGATATGACACATAAGACTCATCATATTGCATAGACAGTCCCTTAAGAGCTCTAGGAGCCTAGGATATGCCCTGATGTCTTGAGTCGCGTAGGGAAGACTCCCTCCTCAACAAAAAGTCTACAAATTCGATCAAAATGCTCCATCCTTAATCTAACATCAACCCTACGTGCATGCCCACGCCCATCTACATCCGAGGATGTGCCTCACCTGCTATGGCCTTGGCCATCTTAGCATCCGCATTCGGTGGGGGAGGAGGCATGTCCCCAACAAATATGCCAATATCTACAAAATATATAGTACAAAATAATAAATAGACAATTTCATTGAACAATTTAATAAAACAAGTTAAAGAACCCGTTAGAATAAATTTTTATTATAATTAATTAAGATAATAAAATGAAATTGGATTAATTTAAAGAAAACACTAAAATTACATCTATCATCTTGAGGCTCATTTGGTGTGAAGAGGATGTTGGGAAATTGTCGCCAATCCATTCTGATGTAAGGACACGACACCAAGAAAAACATGTGGTCAGTCTCACTGGCCAATAACCTCGGTGTCTCGACTGAAATCCTAGCTGGATACTCTAGTTGGTCCTTCTTGGGCATCATCTCGACCCACATATGCATTTGCACCTTAGTCATTGGTATAGGAGGGTGATGGTCAAAAGTAGTTCTCGTCTTTGGAAACCTCTAAAAAAAAAAAGCTATGAATAAAAAGGAAAGCTCACCTTCTCATATATCGTAGCACGACATCTATCTAAATTCATACAAAATTGCTTCAAAAAAATGGCAAACCATTTGATACATCGTGACCTCTGCATGAAAGAATCAACATAAAAGAAAAGAGGGAAACTAATGCATTACCCATCAATAGTATAATGTGCAATGGTACTCACTAATAGTTAGAGGCACCTAAGCTCCTCTGCACCAAGAGAAGCGATCCGTAGTTGTCCACCAAACACCTGAAAATTTGCTTGATGCACTACATGATCCCCAACATATCTTTAAGAGTAGACAGACTGACTCTTTTTTGAAACACCATGGGGGACATCAGGGAATTGGGAAAATACCCCCCCCCCCCGGATAAGCTAGTGATAAAATAAATGTCCTCCTCAATGGGCTCATACCACTGATTAAGACCGTCACAAAAATCTTGTCGGTGAAAATCCCACTGACGTATCAGTTGTGCTAACAACACAGAGTGCCCCTTCAGGTATGTAGACTCCTCATAGTACTTAAGGAGGCCTACATTCGTCAAGAGGCCTTGGGTTGTTGCGGTAACAAGGTGAGGGTATAAATTTTTCTCCCTCTCTTATGCCTCTCACGATCAGACCATAATGTATTGGTTCACCCTTTACTCCTGTTTTTGTTTCTCCTTCATCTATTGACGTCTCTACATGATTGACATATAAAATAAAACATCCTCACACATAAAACATAATTTTTTTTATTAAATGAAAAATGTGTTTATAAATATGGACATGTAATTTTCAATTAAAAAAAAAAGAATGCACTGGACATGGTGCGCGACAAAAAGAAGAAAGCACCGATCATGGTGCGCACAATGACTTGACCCATCGCTTTTAGTTCGCATACATACGAACACATTAGTTATTTTTAATTTTCAACGTGATACATCGACATAATATTTTGCACCCGTGCGTCGTCATATATTAGAGAAAATTTCAGCCTAAAATTGCCCATGAAATTTTCATGCCACAACATGAAAACCAATCAAAATCCTTTATATTTAAAAAGAGGTACATGTAAATATTTTGGAGAGAAAAGAAGAAAAAACTATTTTTGTAATTGTACTTTTAGTTTATATCATTATAGGTTTACTCAAATTTCAAGTGTAGATATTCATTAAATGTGGAATTAAATTCCACATCCAATGAGTAACCATTATGCATACTTTTGAGAAGACTCACATTGATAAAAATTAAAGATAAATTAACATTGAACACATTTTTTAATGTATCTTCAATTTTTATCAATGTGGGTCTTCTCAAAAGTATGCATAATGGGTAGTCATTGGATGTGTAATTTAATTCCACATACAACGAATGTCTACACTCGAAATTTCAGTAAAACTATAAGAAGATAAGCCAAAAATACAATTAAAAAAAATAGTTTTCTTCTTTTCCCTCCAAAATTCAGAAATATTATTTTATTATTTTAACTATTATTTTATTATTTTTCTTTAGGAGACCACTTTTAGGCTATAATTTACCCTAATGACATTTCACACTGAAATAGAACATTGAGGTTAACGAAAGCACGGAACTATCATTTTTTAATATTATGTAGCGTGTTTGGTAAAAATAAAAGAATTAGGAAGTAAGTTTTATCAGACGCACCGCCGTAAAAATTATAACTTTTCCCAATGCATTTCAATTTACCAAACGCACCGAAAAATATAAAAAATTGCGGTACGATATAATGTCAAGCACCGATTTTTGGTGCAACTTATAAATTTATAGGGTGCACCGTGATCGGTGCGAGTCGAACTTGTCGGACACACCGCAAAAACAAATAAAAAAAAAAAAAAAATAATAATAATAATAATAATAATAATCCAATTTCCACTCCACTAAAAAATTAAATTAGAGAGAAACATAGACATGACTGTGACATTTGCTCGTCGGTGAGGCATTGTTGCGAGGAAAATGAAAAAAACAAATTTGACCACTGTTTGAGAAAATTTGAAAGCCACGCAATGAGCAACGAACAAAAGAATGACAAGCAAGGGAAGCATCGTTGATAGGGCACTTCACAGAGGCAAGAGTAGCACCGCTGTTTGATAGCTCTACAACACTGCAAATGGTAAAAATAAATTTTACGGCTGGTAGGTTTTTTTATATAACCTTGTTCTAGTGCACTCGAGTACACGATGCACCAATGCAAATTATTTACAAAGCGCATCGTTATTTTTAGAATTAAAAACTCTGAAGCGATGCACCATGTTATTTACGCACCAGGGAATTTCAATACAGGAATACCATTGATGCTTCATGGGAGTATAACACCAAAATGGTGAAAATGAATTTTACGACCAGGGAAAATTTTAAGGATGAAAATTTATCTTAACATTTAGAAACCTTGGCGAATCTCACTAGTCCATGATATGCCATCTATAAAATGTTTGGTAGTATTTCTATAAAAATATTCAAATTTATAATAATTTTATATAGTCTCTATATAACATTTTAGTGATTTTTATGGTAAAATAATTTTATACTATAAAATTTCGGCGAAATATATTTTGAAAAAATGGAATTTAACGAATTTTTTTGTTGTTGGAAAAAGCATGGAAAATTAGCCCACTTACGAACATTAGCCCCTAAATTTTTTCCTGTTTACAACCAACATCTTTTAAATTTAACCCTTGTCTG
This sequence comes from Pinus tabuliformis, assembly GCA_031772625.1. Lineage (NCBI taxonomy): Eukaryota > Viridiplantae > Streptophyta > Pinopsida > Pinales > Pinaceae > Pinus > Pinus tabuliformis. The sequence goes on from CM062804.1 coordinate 1,224,518,981, forward strand.
GTGTTATCGAATAGTATACACACTGATGTGCCTTATATAGGTAGTGCATCATTGTTTTTATTTGTATAAAAAATAACCTTGCAATGGTGCACCATTTTCTATTAAGCATTAGGGCCTTTCGTTCAATTAACGACACTGCTGCATATAATATAAGAAGCGCACTGTTATTTTTAAGTTAAAAACTCCACAACAGTGCGCCATATTGTTGATGCATTGAGGCATTCATATACAAGTTTAGCACCAGGGCGTCGTTGGAGTATAGCATCGGACTAGGAAAAATGAGTTTTACAATCAACAATTTTTAAAATTTAACCCTTTTCGGTGCTATCGAGTAGTACACACACGAGCGAATTATGTACTTAGCACACTGTTTTTTTTTATAATAAAAAAATTAACTTTGTCATGATGCACCATATGTTATTAAGCACCAATGCATATAGTTGTATAACACATCGTTGCTTTAGTGTATTATAGATACACTGTTAGAAAACATTTGCTAAAACATTTGCCTATCCAACTCCGCTAGTGAACTCTCCTACAAATAGATTTTTGGGTTATTTTTATAGGGGCTTCTGCAAAAACCTCTATTAGAGGGTTTTTTCCTTGTAGTGCATGTAGGATGGAACAAACTTAATCCACTTTGAACAAGTATTGTTCTACCATATCATTCGAGAGTTGAACAATGAAGTAGATCATTGGGCCAAGGTGTCCTCCTCCCTTGAGGCTCGTCTCTTGATAAAAATTGTGGTTAATAGTCATAGTTTAATACCTTGACTTAATGGGCATTCAACCAACAAATATATGTCACATCAATTGACACTCGTCTCAAACCAATAGTTAGAGGCTATGGATTGGGCAGAGGTATGTGGTATTCCCACCACCCTCACTTGCTTCAAATGAGCTCATTCTTGGTCCATCAATGTGGTGCATTGAGCTTCCACAAGAAATACAAGATAATGGCTTACCCATGGTACATTAGGTTTTGTTCATCGCTAACACCAATGTGGTTTCTATAAGGTTCGAACTCAAGGTCATGTTTAGCAGAGGAACAAGGGTGATTGTAGGTTGCGCAAATTATGGTATCGGGCCTTTCCCTTGGCTCAAATTGAGAACATTGGTTTAAGCTAGGATCTCCATGCGAGATTTGGTTGTGGCATCAACCAAACGACCATTGATTAATTGGTACCCTCTTGCAGTTTAAAAATTTATGATGGTGTTTTTGTTGATGCTAATTTTCTTTTCCCTTCAACGATTTCCTAGCTTTAGATTGAAAGGAATTTCCTTTGTTTGATTTTGAGTTTTATGTGGTGTGGGTATTTCTATTGTTTCTACAATGATAGCTTGGTTCAAGATTTAGGATAATAATATATGATAAGTTAGACATGTATAGAATGGAAATGAAGGAGGTTCAAAATTTACTTCAAAGGCAGAAAGAAATTAACCAAGTAAACACCATGCTCTAATAACAATTTTCAACAAGCTTGCAGAGCTTGAGCATGCCAGTGCCACTCAATCAAATTGTTATGAATGTCCTTCCTCAATATCAATGTAAATTGAAAATATTGAGGTAGAATATGGTCAACTCATATTCTTACGATCTCTCAACACATGAACACTTTCTCCTTATCTTCCAACAACCACTCCTTACAAGTAGTACCAACAAAGGAGGGCTATATCCATCAAATTAGAGATATAGTGGAAATATAGGGACCAAGCTCCCCTCACATGAAGGAGTAGGAAGCTCAAGGCAACACTTAATAGTGAATTATGTTGTTTGTACTTTCATATAGTCTACATTTTGGGTAAATATGTGAAGTAATTTACTTGCAAAAAATCTCAAAATTCCTTTTTGGAAAGGTTGCTAGAGGATCTAGTTGGTTGTTTACAACCATGTACAATTTTAAAACAATTTTGTAACTGTAAAAAATGTATCATTTCTAATATAACACAACCCCTTTTGATTTAATATAAGTTATATTCTAGTTAATAAATAAATAAATGATAAAGTGATTATTTGTCTTCTTAACATGGATTATTGTTAAGGGCCTGAAGTATGTCCTAAAACTGCTTTTGCTTGGTTAAGAGCTCGTCTTCCTCGGACGTAAGGAAATAAGTTTATGACCCAAGATGAAGAAGCATATGGCAGGAGTGAAATCCTGCCCCCTTACAGACCACCAATTGGTTATTCTAGGTGGCATGGTTTTCCTTGAATAACAATGAAGAGTCAACTTGCATTCGCGGATAACAGGCAGTGATGGTTGTCCTCACTACTAGTTTCACAACTAAGTTATGATATATTTTCCCACCGTGTTAAAAAAAAACATGTATCGTTGTTATTGTTAGCACACATATATTGGTGTATACAACCACAAAAGTCTTCAACAACAATGGTTCACGTTCATATTATGTACATAAAGCTGAGTTATACACACATTCAACTAAAATGTACATATATTGGATTTTCATGCACATGAAACATGTTGAAGCATGTATATACATAATTTGATGTATATACTATTATATGTGTCAATCATTATTAAAATAAAACATATTAAGAATGATAATTATTGAAAAAAAACATTAAAAGTGTCCATTATCATCAAAATAAAATATATTAAGAATGATTTAAATATTAATAATTATTATTGAAAAACAATTTTAAAATAATATTTAAATATTAATAATGGATTGACTAAAAATTTAATATAAAATTATATGAATTTTTTTTACAATTGTGGGTTGAATACTTCTTAGTACTATTTATGCTTAATCAAATTTTGTAAAACTCAAATTTCTGAGATGGAGATGAAGAGTTGGTATAAAAATGGAACAATTAATTATAAATATAAAGCATGATTCATTATATGTACGTAAAGATGGAAAGTAAATTAAATATAAAATTCCTAAAGAGCAAATGATAGAGTCAAAGCTCATCATTACATTATCCCCCTTTTAATTACACGTTGAGGTGGTGGGGTGGCGGGCTTGCCCCCCAATACCTCATTCTTCCAAATCATCCACCCTCATTGGGGAAAATATAAAACATTTTTTTGTCTCATATTTATTTTTCTTATTTAATTTTGTATTTAATTTATTTATTTAAAAATAAATGATTAAGTATTTAAATAAGGTGTTTTAAAGGTGATTTGACATGTCTATTATGCCACTAATCAATGTTTATGATAATTATTTAGGTGATAGAAGAAGATGCTTGTTATATGTATATGGTGATTGTGGGGGAGGACAACACTTATCACTTGGTTAATGAGGTTTCTAATTGGTACACATCATTGTAGTATGACATTCATCACTCAAGCAACCTAGGTCACAAATGTTATAGACATTAGGGCAATGGAGACAATCAATGAAGGACGGGGTAAGCTCTAGACAACGTACAACACCCAAATAGGGACTCTCTTAAACATAATGACACTAGTACATTTCAAAATCCTATATTTCCAAGGGATGCCATTGAGCTTAGGGATATGGGGGTTTGTAGCCATCAAACTTTGAACCAACATCCTCACAACGAAAGTCCCCGCTCAATATCAAATGGTTTCTCTCATCACCCTCCATTGATGTAACAAACACTAAAACCTGGAAAATCAACAAAAGCTTGAGGAGAACCAAATTAAGGCCAAGAGAGAAAGTGTCGATGCAAAAATGGAATATCTCGCACATATTCTAGTTGAACAGTCAAGACACCTCAACAAGGAGGAAAAGGAAATGATGAGGAAGAAATACTAGTCACAACAGAAAGGAAGGGAAGCAAACCCAACACTGCTAAGGCATGAACAAAAGGGTATACCTTCCTCCTACAAGGCCAACTAGGAAACCAAACACAAAAAGACTTGAACTAGAAGAAGAATGTTAAGGCTTAACATATTGTGTAGAGTTTCAAGGGGAAGCGCAAGGCCACCATGGTGCACAACCTGAACAATTGGAGGTGAAGGTTCGAAGACATAGAGTTGTTACTAATAGAGAGTAGATAGATAAGGAACTAGTCCACATTGTACCAGAGAATAGATTTCCACGAAGAAGGACCACCAACTACTCCTTAATCGAGATCTCTATTGGAACACAAAGGAATTGATTTTTTTTTCGTGGATTCAGTCTTAGAGAGTAGAACTACCCACTAGGAGAAATCAAGGAAGAGTTGCTACAACTCAATGACAAATAATATTTTTTGTTGCAAGCCCTACGAGGTTCAAAATGAGGTCCAAAATATGGAGAGGAGGGAGAAAGGGAAGACCATATGGTCAATAAGGATTTCAAGCACCCCATTGCCTTGGATTAAGAGGAGGAATTACATGAATAAGCTTAAGTTTATCACTATATCTAAATTCCAACTTTATATGCTTTATTTCATAAGTTTTAATCGTCAAGAGTTAATATTTCTCAAAACTATTTTTTGTTTCTTTTAATGGGATGTGAGGGCTCGAGGCCAGGATTTTATTCTTTTCTAATGTTTATGCCAAGCTACAAAAGCTGGAGGCTAAACCATATACACATTTTTTCATTTGATTTTATGATTTTACTTAATCCAATGGCTTCACAAATTACTATAAATAATTTAGGTCAAGGTTCCTCGACTCAATTCTCTTCTAGCATGTAAATATTTTTCCACTTCTCATGTATAATTGAGGAATGCTCACTTGGTTATAAAAACATATATAAGACTAACTATATATTTTATATCTCAAGAGTTGGATATTAGCTTGGGGTCTTTAAAATTTCAAAATTTAAACATCCTTATTTTGAATCTTTTAGGATGTAAAAAGTTTGTTTGTTTGTTTGTTTGTTGTTGTTAGTTTAATTCATGTTCAATGGACTGAGTGATTTGATTTCCATGGATGTTCGAATAGTGTTGAATAACATGCTTCTTTTGAAGTGTCAAAGAACTCATTCTTTTTTCAATGTTTTGATTATCTAATTTATGCCACCTCTTTAGTCCTTTAAGGGGTTCTCAAATATGATAACCATTGGAGAATATGGTTGCTTATTTGACATCATTAATCTATAATAAGGGTTTCCAATTTTTTCTCCACAACAGACATTTATGAAGTCAACGTTTCGAATCCAATAACATGATTTATCATCATGATATAAAAAGTTAAGGAGAAGGAAAAAGACCAAACCAACATTTAAACACAAAATGCCATAAGTGGGACAAGGAATTAAGGTTGGCCTAAAAACTAAAAACAAAGTAATAAAAACCCTAAAAGCAAAATATGGCAAAAAGCTATAAATACCCTAAGACCAATAAATGGTAATATAATGCGAGTTATGTTAGCATGTTAACAATAATGTAACTATTTTAATGAGTAATATCTAATATTTATTAGTAATAATGTTGAGATTAATAAATATTAGTCATATAACTACTCATGTTGATATCCATAATGTTAATAGTAATATCGTTAGTAAATGGTAACACTAACCTATTGTAATAATAATAACTATTAGTTATTAATAGTTAATATTAACTATCATAAATTTTAATAATAGCATTATTATTATTAGTGAATGTTAAAACTAACATATGGTAATAATAATGCTATTAATTAATTATTAATAGTACCCATAATACTATTAGTTATATAGACTAATATTATTATTATTAGCTAATTGTAATAATAACAAGTACTATATGGTAATTAGTCGTGCTGCTTAGTTTAAATATAGTTAAAATAGATGTAAAGAGTTGCACATTAATAATAAATAATTAGATGTTCAAAAGTGGTGGATAAGAAAAATAAGCATGTTGTGAGGATGTAGGGTCATCGATAATTAAATATTGGTTGAAGGCTATCTACAAAACATATGTTGTCTAGAAGTAAAATATGTTAGTTGTGAAGGATAATAAAATGTCTATGTTGAACTAAGAATGTTGATATCCAAGTCAATAATTAAATCTATGGTTGTAAACATTGCCATCTATGTTAACATGGATTAGATTTCAGCTCTAATATAACTATATCCATTCAATTGGAGGAGATAATCTACATAATCTCTTTTTTATATATTCATTTTTATATTTTTAGAATACTTATGTATGTCTTCATTTTATGTTAAAAAACGTATCTAATGCATCATTTAAGAAAAAAGATTTCAATAAAGTTAATATGATATTTATGGTGACCATTTTGATATTATATGGATGTGGTTCACTATGTTAGCAATATTCAAATTTAGCATATAATTATTTGTATATGAATGTGCATTAAACATGGTTCCATTATAAATTATTTATGTGGAACCTAAATAAGTGTTAATACATATTTTTTATAATATTTAAAATTGTAAAACTATAAACTTTCAATATTAGACGTTATTAAAAAGTACTAATTATATAAATGATCAAATAATTATTGGTTAAAATTAACTTCACTTTATATCATGGAATACAAATTTTATTTATCAAATAATTTTTTTTTTAATGGTTTTTGATTCTGCATTCAATTAAAACTTTAAAAATGGAGTATGGGATTTTTTTAAAACACAAATAAACACCTTAAATCTATTTATTATGAAAGTCTAAAATTAAAATTTTTAATTATTAAAATTGTGATTTTTTATATTAAAACATGGAAAATAAATTCATTAGAAGATTACACAATAACTCTCCACTTAACTTCCGACTATCTCTAACTTTTTCAAAGGTACGTTTTTAGTTGTCATTTCAAGAAATGGGTCCAAAAGAAGTGATATTTTATAAGAACATTCAATTCACTATGTACAAATGATTTGGAAAAGTAAGGTGAAAGAGTTACATTAGCACCAATGTTGTACAACCAACATTGCCTTGTTACAAAGGCATTAAAGACGACACATTGGGAGGTTGGTAGTGAACCATGCAGATTTTTTTTAAGAACCCGTAGCCATGGATGTAATAGACTATGACTTTATGACGTGACTACAACCATATCATTATTATTGCAAATGTTCATTAAATGAGGCAATCAACAATAACATGTTTAATTTGATAGCCAATTAAATTAAAGATAAATAATATAATTTATTTTTAAAAATAATAAATTTCAATGTACAATGTTAACAATAAAATTCAAATATAATTTTTTTGCAATTTTTTTTTGGTCAAACCCAAACTAATATGGGTTTGACCAAAAACCTAATGCAATATCCACTGCCTATGATAGGGATAATAATAACAATAATGATTGATACAAAGTAGTAATTAATAATAATAATAATAATAGTAGTAGTAGTACTGCTATATTATAATATTAATATTATAATATTTTTGTTTTTTGTCGGGTAAACACCCACATGGTGATTCGAACCTTGAATCTCACAATTTACAAGAAACTTCAGAACACAATGATCACCAATTGAGTCCCCCCCCATGGGCTGACATTAATATTATAATATTATTATTAATAATCTAATCATAAATATTGTTAAACCTAAGATGAAGGTTAGTCATTGGAAAAATATAAGAGATGATCTTAACTAAATAGTAAAACAATCTGCTAGATAAGAAGAAAAGGGGTGAGATAAGCAACAAAAAGATAGTATGAAAGGGAAGGGAGGCCTAAAAGGAGGGGGAGAAAAAAGGAAAGTGGGGAGGGACAGGAGGGCAAAGAGATAGGAGATGAAGGACAAGGAAGGGACAATAAAGGACAAGGAATTAAAAAGGAAAGGACAAACAAGAGGTATGGGAGAGGGTAAGAAACACATGATAAAATAAAGGATGGAAAGGTGGAGGAAAAAGAGGAGAATAAAGGGAGAAGCATAGGGAAGAAAATGACACAATTAGGAGAACAAGAGGGGAGAAAAATGAAAGGAAGTAAGGAAGAAAGTTAGGGGAATGTAGGAAAGAAGCTAGGTGGGGGGAAGCGTGAAAAAGGAAGGGGAGAAGTAAGGAGATAAGAAGGGAGAGGGGAAGGGAAAAAGAAAAAATTAAAATGATGGAGGTAATGGAAAATTGGAAAGAGTAATCAAAGAGAGACAATAAAAACAAAGGAGTAAACAAGGAGGAGGGGGGAAGAAAGAAGAGGTGGGAGGAAAGAAGAGGGGAAATGTTGGCTTGTTGGGGCCTGACCCAGGTTCAGAGGTGATTTAGCCAAACAAATCCCGGTACTATTGACCCTTTCAGAAACAAGCCGCGGAGCACGGACTGAGGTCTCACCCGAAGTAGTATGGGAGGGTGCTCGAACCAGGTTTCTGCACCCTGGAGATGTCTGATGAGTTAAAGTGGTCCACGGTTCGACCTTGCACGCACGTCGCTACGCGCACTTACCCGTTCCTCGCAGCCTGAGGTGCTGCCTTCGCGCAACCCTACTCGGGGGCCAAACAATATTATTACCCAATTCCTTACTAGTAATGCGATATCAGTTGATTAACTTAGCTTATTTGTATGCTTTCAGTTAGACTTAACAATTCACAATTCATACAAGTGCGCGCGGTAAAGAAACAATATATTCGCAATTGATATCAAACATGTAACAACTCATGAACATATATACATAATTGGTAACAAAACCTTTCTTTATTAATCTCTTCTTTGATTACAGACTCGACTCCACCTTGCGCACTCAGCTGCAGGGGTCCGCGCACTCAGCTGCGGACTCTACTAGGCCTCTGCGCACTCAGCTGCAGAGCCTTTTCCTACTCTACGACTCAAGACACACTTCGCACTTTGACTTAATCTCTAATACCTTTCATGCCCATTATTCCTTAGATTCCATTACAACTTAGAGCCTCACTCTATTTATACAATTCCATGGTCCGCGAACCATGGGTAGGCCGACATTACATTCAAAACTTAGGGCGGACAATCCTATGGCTCTAAAATAGATTTTGCGCTCCACACTCGCAATTCGCGGAGTCTTTACAACCATATCAAGTCAAAACACGGGCTTTGAGCCCCAAAACATGCTTTGGAGGGGATTCCATGCCCAACAGGACCCCAACACAAACATTGTGACTCACCCTCAAGTCACTCTGTCGGTGTGATGATCTTGGCGCTGAGTCCCTCCAACTATCCTCGAACTGTGCTGATGTCGGCAACGCCCTGCGCCGCTGCTTGCTGAATCTGTTGCATCCTCTATTCTGAGACCTCCGTGTCTGAATTGTTTCCCTACATCTGTACCGGCATCTGTTGCGTATGTTTATAGTCCCGCGCCTTTGTCTGGATCCTCGGAGTGCGAAGACTGTGCTTCGGCTGGCTAGTCAGATAGCCGACATCTGCTGCATATTTTTATAGTCCTGCACCTTTGTCCGACTCCTCGGAGCGTGAAGACTGTGCTTCGGCCGACTAGTCAGATAGCCGACCCACCCGTGTAGGGCTTCAAGCGGTTGCCATTTACTTTTCCTGGGAAGGGTTCTCCATTTAGTTTGACTAGCTGGACAACGCCTCCGTCTGTGACCTCCTTAACCACGTATGGTCCTAGCCAATGCATTCTGAATTTTCCTGGAATTTTTTCAAACTTACTGTCATACAACAGCACTAAGTCATTTACCTCGAAGGTGCGCAACTTAATATGGCGATCGTGCCAGGCCTTTTCTCGCTGCTTTTGTACATGCTGATGAAAACCAGCCAAGAACCGTTCCTCGTCAAGTTCCTCCAATTGTGTGAGCCTTTCCTCCAGAGCTTCGCGGTCCGTCATTCCTGTGAGTGCTGCTATGCGCAGACTAGGTACAATATATTCCATCGACATGACAACTTCCACACCGTAAACTAACCAGAAATGTGTTTGTCTCGTCAATTTCTTGCACGTTGTCCTATAAGCCCATAGCACTGTAGGTACGCGCAGGTCCCAATCGCTTCGCTGCATGTTGCACACTTTGGTTAGCGCAATCTCCAGTATTTTGTTAAAATCTTCTACAGTCCCATTGGCTTGGGGGTGATAGAGTGTACTTTTCTGATGATACACCTGGAAATCTTCTGTGAGCGCACTGATGGTTTTGTTCAGGGAATGTGTTCCGCAATCACTCATTAAGATTTTTGGACAACCAAATCGGGTCAACACATTTTCAAACAAAAAATTTGCAGCTGTAGCGGCCGTGTAGTCTTTGACAGGCTGCACTTCTGCCCATCATGTCAGGTACTTTATCGCGGTGATGATGTAGCACGCGCCCATCTTTCCCTAACACTTGATAGGTCCCACAAAGTCAATTGCCCATTTCTCGAACGGTTGTAGTGTCATTTTCGGATTCAACGACATCTCGTCCCTTCGCAATGGTTTTCTGGTCCTTTGACATATATCGCAGGCCTTACAATATGCTTTTGAATCCTGGTAAAGGGTTGGCCACCATAACCCTGCGCGAAGAATCTTTTGTGCGGTCGCGCATCCTACATAGTGTCCTCCTGCAACGCCCCCATGTGCTTCCACAAGGATCTGACTTCGTTAAAATTCAGGTACGTATCTTCGCAATATCTCATCATTTCCCATTTTGTATAGGTGCCCCACGATGACAGAAAATCCACCGCGCGCACCACCAATTCCTTCTTCTGTTGGACGGAGTATTCCTTCGGCGCAGTCCTTGTTGTCAGAAAGTGGATTATATCTTCGAAGTGTCCGTCTGCGATGCGCACCGCAAAGAGCTGTGCATTAGGTAATCCTTCCTCCAAATTAGTAGGTTCCTCGCTTGTCTCAATACATGACAAGTGATCCGGTCCTGCGTTCAGGCGTCCAGGTTTGACCACGACCTCAAAGTCATATTCTTGAAATAATAAGAGCCACCTACATATGCACCCCCCCAACACAGGCTTATTGACCAAGTATTTCAGTGCGGAATGGTCTGTATACATCTTGAAATGTCCTCCTAGCAAATAGTGTCGGTATTTTTGGAGCGCATACACCATCGCTAACCCCTCACACTCGGTTGTGGAATAGTTCTTCTCGACTTTAGACAATCTACGACTTGCAAACGCGATAGGGTGGTCCAAGCCCTCGCCGCCCTCTTGTGTGAGCACTGCTCCCAGCGCGATACACGACACATCAACATGGACATGAAACTCCACATCCCATTTTGGGAAGACTAGGATTGGAGCGGAGGCCAATTTCCCCTTTAGGACATCCAAGCTCTTCATGCAATCATCATTCCAGCAGAATGTGACATATTTTTTCAATAGTTTCTCCATCGGCGCGGTGATTTGGGCATAGCTTTTAATGAACTTCCTGTAGTATCTTGTGTGTCCCAAAGTAGCGTGCAACTGTTTAACACCTTGCAGTGCTTCCAAATTTAGAATTACTGCAATCTTCACAAGGTCCACTATTAGTCCCTGTTTGCAGATGACATGTCCAAACAGGTTCCCAAAGGGAACGAGGAATGTGCACTTCTTAAGGTTCAACGCAATTTGGTGTTGTCGACAAGTATCCAGCATCAAGCGTAAGCTTACTACGTGGTGCTTAACCAATACGAAGACAGTCCAATCATCCAGATAGACCTCCAAGAACTTGTGGATGTATTCTTTGAATGCGGCAACAACGATGCGCGAAAATATGGCTGGCGTGTTCTTCAACCCAAACAACATAACAATGTATTGAAAACAGCCCCATTCCATTGCGAAGGTCGTTCATCTCCTGTCTTCCGACGCGATTTTGATTTGGTGGTACCCTAAAAACCCATCCGTGAACAAGTACGCTTCTTGTCCGCCAACGTTTTCCAATACTTCATCTGTGAATGGTGTCAGGAATGGATCGTGTACATAGGCATCATTCAGCTTCCTAAGGTCCATGCATATTCTTATTTCTCCCTTCTACTTTTTCTCCTGTACTACCATAGGGCTCACCCAGTTAGATTCTTCCACCAGTTCAATAATTCCGGCTGCGAACATTTTGTCTAATTCTACGTGGACCTTTTCATTGTACTTCAGATTTAAGCGGTAAGGCCTCTGCTTGACCGGATTTGCGTCGGGTTTTAGGGTAATCTTCATCATCCCTAAATCACCAACGATCCCTTTCAAATCCGTAATTTTGGTCGGGAATAAGTCTTGGTATTTGTGGAGTAACTCAGTGACCTTATCCATCGTGGCATCATCCCAATAGTCACCAAGCGTTGCATACTTTGGTTCCGCCTCCATCCTAATGTTTACCTACTTCATTTTTAGTGGTGCGGTGATGTTGGGATCCTCAATCAATGGTCCTCGAACCTCGCGAAAGCCTTCAGTTTTGGGAATGTTAATATTCCGTGGGTCCTCATCATCCTCCTCAATATTTACATTGTAACACTCCAGCGCGCAGCTCAACTGTGTCGCCCATTCCAGCTGAACCACTTCCATTGGCTCCTGGGGTATTTTGAAGATAGCTTCTTTTATTGCTTGTAACACATCATCAACAATATCCCACCAACGAACTTCAAACATGAAGGTTAATAGGAATCCTTCACACAAGATGTCCCATTTTCTTGTGCCATGGCGGAGCTCCCTCTCAGTATACCAATTCATGGGTATGACATCCAGAGTATGACAGATAAATGCACCCATTCAGGTTGTGGCTCTTTCCCGTAGACCTTGGTCCATTTCGCGAGGTGTGTAGGTGGATCATCCCGTCCGTCATACTTGTCTGCTAGCCGCATCTGCGGTTTCCAAATCGTAGGTGCATCATCCTTCTACATCCGCGCCAGTCCTCAAAGCTTCTCTGATGCGTACCCCACCACCTTGCGGGTGTAGCGTACAATGCCCATTTCAGAGCATCAAAACACTGCTGTTCTGGCACCTCTCTTTCAAATTTGTTCAGGAATTCATCCATCGCTGTCAACCCATCATACATAGGCAGATCCCTTACCTTTGTTATCATGCAACGCAATGATCTTACCATCATGTTGCAATTGAGCATGGTTACCTCGTGTAACCGATTCTGTCATCGTTCTATTTCCTCATCCGAATCCGATGTGCAGGACCTTTCGCACTCCCACAAAATCCTGCCATCCACTGTAGGATTTACCTAATCCTATTCCTGAGCAGTTATCTTGTAGATATAGTCTAGATCGTCATCACTTTCATCGTCGCGCACTGGCTCTGTGTAGCACGATCCTTTCGCAGGGTCTAAAGGTACCACTACGCGTAGTGACTTTTTCTCAAAAATCATTTTGCGCTTCTTTAGGTTTATCACTCTATTCATATCAGTGGCCCAATCGATTCCCAGTAGCGTGGGATAGGGATTTCTGTCATCGACAATCTCTATCACTTCAAAATCTACAAGCGCGCTCGCACCTTCGATGTCTACCGTTATTCCCTGCAATCTTCCCATCGGTAGGATCTTCTGCTGGTTCGCCATTCGCAATTGAATAGGGGACCATTGCAACGCGGGCCTACCCATGTGCTCCCATGTCTGCTTTGGTAGTACATTTGCGTCTAATCCTAAATCCAGAATCACTTGATCCATTTCATATTCCCTGATTTGCACAGTCAATCTCATCTCCCTTCCTGTTCGCGTTGTGTGCTTCCCGAGCTTCCAGACTACGCGTGGTTCTCCTGACCTAGCGCACCTAGTGATGAGTTCCTGCAGTCCCTTCAGACTTGCTGTCGCGCAGTGGCTTCATGCATGTCTCCTGAAAGGTAGTAAGCATTGACGAGTCCATCTCCGGTTATAGTTTGTCTTTACTACCTAAAGCGGAGGCCTCCGTGAAGCTCTTCTTAGCTTCCATGATTGTCCCCTTTGCGCACTCCAAATCGAACTATGGTTCCTTTGTATGAGCCTTGCGATCCCACACACTTTCTTCAGGCTGTTTGACCTTGTCATCTCCTGTTGTGATACTGCTTCGGAGCACGATGTTTACGTTCAGGTCCTCTTCACGCGGCTCAGACCTCATCATTTGTAGGTTCTGAGTCAGGTGAGGTTGAAGTATTCCTTTATCGCACAACCTCGCTATCAATGTAGGGCATTCCTCCGTCTCATGATCAAAATGAGTACAATATAAACATGATGCTATCATCATATTTGTACAATCACGGGCATAATGCCCTGGCCCTACGCAATTATAGCAAATCAGCTGTCCGTGACCCCTTCCTGGCCCCATTCCACCTCGACCTCGTTCGCACCCCTGAAATCCAGTGCGCGCCATCCCTGCATTTTGATAGAGGGCTCGCGTTTCAGTTTGCACCCTGTAGGTAGGGGTCCGATCCATCATCAACTCATAACTTCTGTAGGTGCGATCATCATGGCTTACCGACCTGTAGAAATTACAAAACAATTGCTAGGACGTCTGTGTATACTTCTACAAGAGATGACAATTATCCGTAGCATTTTTTCCCCCTATATAACAAATCACGCACCATAATGCAAGTGTCGCGCTCGGTCCTGCTTGTGCCTCTGGTCTTAATGGCATTGGCCCTCCTCCCGCCAAGTAGTTCGCGAAGACTGGACAATGGTCCTTGTCATGTCCATGTCCCTTGCACTTTATGCACCATACCTCCTTACGCGCCTCTGGCCGAGTTGTCCTGTCCTGTTTCAAACTCTGCATTTCCAGACATAAATTTTTCAGTTGCACGTGGATTTGTTGGACTCCCAGGCCAGGATCTTGTATTGGGGTCTCGTGCAGTCTCATTGCAATCTCCAAAGCTTCAGCCTGGGTGGATAACTTCTGCTGCGACAACGCTGTCCTTAGATGCAGCGTTAGTGATGCTACAAACCATGCACGGTGCTGCCCATCTGTCAAGGTCATGTTGGCTTCACGAATCATGCCCTTCAGTCTCTAATCCAGTTCCCAGGGGGTCTCGCCTGGAAGCATCACGATTTCCTTAAACCCGATAATTGACTGTGTCTCTGATTTCGGCCTGCTAAATTCCCTGTTCATCGCAACTTGGATATCTGCGATCCCTGCATTTAGATTGTCACTGGAGTGCTTTGTACCATGTTAGTGCGCAATCCTGAAGATGGTGAGACTGGTAGTGGTATAGGTGGAGGTGGTATGTGCAGAATTCACTGCCTTATCAGACTGATCGCACTTCTTGGTGAAACTTTCGCGAGCTCTTCCTCACTTTCTTGCCGAGGCGAAATCCAGGGGCTAGTTTCTATCTCTGCGCTACCTTCGTTTCTATAGATCCTCCCACTTTATGTAGCCCCAAAAATCAATTTATTCACATAACCCGCTTTTCACACAATAACATTTTAATCCAAGTGTTCAAAGATTTAATGTACTTACCTCGCGGTCCTTTGAGGAAGCGTCGTTCTACCTCGCTGTAGCTGACTGACGTATCTACCGCAAACTCGGTGATAAACCATTCAATTTCTTTCTTCGTCAGATTCCAGTGACACGACATCAGACATCCCTTATGCAGATCCCGGTCCCGACAATGGAACCAATTGTTGGCTTGTTGGGGCTTGACCCAGGTTCAGAGGTGATTTAGCCAAACAAATCCCGGTACTACTGGCCCTTTCGGCAACAGTCCGCGTTTCACGGACTGAGGTCTCACCCGAAGTAGTATGGGTGGGTACTACAACCAGGTTTCTGCACCCTGGAGATGTCTAATGAGTTAAAGTGGTCCGCGGTTCGACCCTGCGCATGTCGCTACGCGCACTTACCCATTCCTCGCAGCCTGAGGTGCTGCCTTCGTGCAGCCCTACTCGGGGGGCCAAACAATATTATTACCCAAGTCCTTACTAGTAATCCAATATCAATTGATTAACTTGGCTTATTTGTATGCTTTCAGTTAGACTTAATAATATTCACAATTCATACAAGTGCGTGTAGTAAAGAAACAATATATTCACAATTGATATCAAACATGTAATAACTCATAATAGATAGACAAAATTGGTAACAAAACCTTTCTTTATTAATCTCTTCTTCGATTACAGACTCGACTCCACCCTACGCACTCAGCTGCAGGGGTTCGCGCACTCAGCTGCGGACTCTACTAGGCCTCTGCACACTCAGTTGCAGAGTCTTTTCCTACTCTATGACTCAAGACACACTTCGCACTTTGACTTAATCTATAAGACCTTTCATGCCCATTCTTCCTTAGATTCCATTGCAACTTAGAGCCTCGCTCTATTTATACAATTCCATGGTCCCCGGACCATGGGTAGGCCGACATTACATTCAAAACTTAGGGCGGACAACCCTATGACTCTAACATACATTTCGCGCTCCACACCTGCAATTCGCGGAGTCTTTACAATTATATCAAGTCAAAAAATGGGCTTTGAGCCCCAAAACATGCTTTGGGGGGGATTCCATGCCCAATAGGAAAGGAGAACGAGGAGGATAAAACAATTAGGATTAGCTCCTAGAGGATCGAAACTAATTGATTAAGGGAAGTCAACTTCCACTAATTTGAAGACCCCCATCCCTATTTAGGTTGTTAGGGTTCTTGAAAATTTTAAGGGCTTCTCTATCACAACACTTATAATAGTGATTCTACTTTGCCATAACTTTTGTGTCCTCTAAACAAATATGATGCTTGGTTTGGGTAGAGTGTTTAGCTAAAGCAAAGGAAAGAGTATGCTCATGTTTGATATCAATTCCATGTTCCTTAATACCAATTTTAAAGGATTTTCCTATTTCACCAAAGTATTACTTCCCACATGAGCATGATTTTTTCTAGACTCTATCAGGCGGAAAGAGTCGTTTGTGTGGACACAACCGACCTCCCTAGAAGCCTAAGACTTTCTAGTGACAAACAAGACAAATAAGAGCAATCCTTCTCTAAATATGCTTTTACAATATGAGAAATCAAGTGTTTAGATCCTACCTGTAACCCAACGCTGTTGTAGTAGTCCAGCTTCGTTGATCCGGATGAGCTCCTCCTTCCCTTTGAAACCTGCATTCACTAACAATCAAACGATTAGATAGCACCTGAATATCACATAAAATAAAACATATTTAACATATAGACCAAGGAGTATATGAAACAACTCATAAATAACAAATTGTTGAGAAGAATGGACTAATTTGTATTAAAAGGTAACAAAAGGAACCATTACAACCTGAGCCTTGGTGTTGTGCAAGTCCCTCCCAGGGTCCACAAGAGTTTTCCTTTACTCTGATCAGCTCACCCACTTCCAAATAGAACAAGCAAAGATGGTAATCTCTCCTCACAAGCTTCTACAAGGAAGTCCTAATTCCAGCAGCATCTACCCTTAGGAATATTCAGCTTTCAACCTCCCCTCCCTTTGGCCTCATGCCTGTATTTATAGTGCTCTAGAGGAAGTTATTCAGGTCCACCATCAATGGGATAAGCCCCTCTTTGGATGGGATAGCTCCCCTCTTGATGGGATAAGTTCCTCTTTGGTAGGGATACATGAACCATCTGGAGGCGCTTCATACACGTCAAACAAACTTCTAGAAGACTCTAGAAATGACCACAAGTAACTTTTTTAGAGTGAAACTTGCGCCTTTTGACCGTTACAGGAGTACGCACCCACCCCTTTACATACAGAGCGTACAAGTACGCAGGTATTGTGAACTTGGGTTGCGTACACGCAGGTAAGGCTAAGAGAAACTGCGTACCAGAGATAATTGACTTTAAATGACTTTTCTCTCTTTCTTGAAGTTTGACATGAAGAGCAGAGGCATGAGACTTGCCAAGGAGGATAGTATGACAGTGGATGGAGCCATACTAACTGCAAATAGTCATGGTGACATTTTTTAGTGTAACAGATTGCCCCCTAAAGTGCGAAGCCTGTAGTAGATTAGGGTTTTTATGATCTAGGAAGGGTGAAGTACTTTATCATTTCAAGGAGTATCTTGCGGAGAGCCTGGTCAGAACCTGCAAATATTCAACACAAAATACATATATAAGATGCTATCATCGCTGAGGTAGGCATTCCCATACTCAGATTGAAAACTTTAACTAACAATCTAACTACTGCTCTGATACAAGAATGATTTTGCAGTACATCACAATCGTAGACTTTTGTAGACACAGTATGGACGCAACCATCTGTTTATGGTTAGTCTACTATATAATGAATACAAAACTCCTCGCAGCCTGGATGGTGAAAACTAGATCCAGGGTCTTCATCTCTACTTCCTGAATTGGTACGATTCTATCCATGCGAATAAATGAGTTGATGTCGAACATGGTAGAAACCACTTGATTACTAGTCGATGATGTAAACTGTTAACAAGTGTGAGAGAGACCACCAATAATTTCAATGGTTCTCAAAGTACCCAGTACAATCCATGAAATGTGAATGAATGGGTTGATGTCGAACACGTCACGAAATCCTTCGATCGAAAGTCAATGATGTAAACTGTCGTCAAAGGCGAGAAACCTGCCATTGATGCATGCAGACTTCAAGGTACTGATGATTTCTAAGTCATCTCTCTAGATAATGTGTTGATGTTGATAGAAAGCGACCCGTTGCAGGCAAGCCCACAACACGAAATCATTGTTCAAGTTGAAGAAATGTTGCTGTAAGGACTGACCCAGGGATGGTCAAATGGATGACAAGTATTTTGCATATGAATGGTTTATTTGCAGAGACCTCTTGAACACATAACGACACGACAGATGGCTTGGTGACGATTGACCCAAAGTTAATACCCAGAAACGGTTGAAGACTTTCAAAGTGGTTTTATCAGCTTTAAGGCAAAGGATTTCCCAACCCAGGTGAATGAAACGTGTCGTGTTCAAGAGCGGTGATAAGGTTCTTTTGTAACAAAGGATAACAAATAGGTTCATTCTTCTTTTTTTTCCCCCACCATTTCTGGCAAGTACCTCTTTATTTTTTACAAGCTTGAGGAGGATAATATATGCTTGATTATAAGCTCATCCTTCGGATGAGTCCAACTTATTTTAGATTCGGACCCTAAGAAGGAGTGGTCCGTTCCTGTTTGTAATCGAACAGGTCCTTTACTGTGAAATTTTAACGAGTCCAGTATAGGAGAAACTCAGCGTTTTTCATTTTTAGAGAGTCTGAAAAAACTAAAGAAGACTCCAAGGTGAACTTATTCGTAAATTTGTGTCTCCCAAGCCCGAAAAAGTATAAAATAATACCTGAGAGAACTGCTTAGCCTTGCGACCAAGGAGTACTTTCATGATTAGTGTCTTTGACCTGAAAAGTAAAAAGAGATCAAGGACACGTCGTTTTATTTCCAGTATCGAATTTGAAACGACAAAAATCCGACAATCTTTTCCTGTTTTTACGGTCAGAAAAGAGCTATAAGGGGACCGTCTTTTAATTCTGTTTTAACGAGTGTAAAAGAAACACTCGGCAATCTTTTCATATTTTAGGAGTCAGAAAAGAGCTTAAAAGATGACTCTGATGTCTTGGTTCGTGAAAAATAATGATTTTACCCTAAAGTCCTTTTTGTCCTGCAAAAAAACAACACATTACTCATACCTGTTTAAGATGGGAAAAAATACATTGAAAAATATCCCTTCGTGGTGAAAAATAAACAAACTTAGCATTCATTCATCCAAAAAACCTATAAAAAGACTTTTTACCATGTCATTTTTACCATTTTACTATTGAGGGTGAAAAAAGGGCTTTTGACAAGAAAACTTCCCGTGGACTTTGCGGAGAATCCGACCGTCGGAATCGAGCGTCGTCTCTTTCAGGTATTTCACAACATCCTCCTCTTCAATTTCATCCGTTTAGAATTCCATTTTAAGTTTTAGTTTGATTTTTTGGAGGGTGGGGTTTTAGGGTCCGCTTTTCGGGGGACGCAGGTGCCCCATGGGTGACCTGCGTACCCCGACATTTTTGTATATGGGAAAATGGTCGGAGTACGCAACCCACCTTCATAACAGCTGCGTACCCACGCTCTATTTTCTGAACGCGGGGTGCGTACTCCGCGCAAAACGGATTTTCAAAACCCAAACTCAAAACCTAACCATCAAAATTTGATTTAATGAATTCTAATCAATGTTTTTTGGTGTGTAGATTTCCCACCATGCTAGATTGGCGTGAAAGAGAACACGAAGATGTCGATTTGGCCGCAATAGGTCATCAACCTTCCATTGATTCTTTAAAGGCATGCAGTCTCTACAAGTACTGGGCCATACATGGCATGAGGGCCCAGGTGCCATTCTTAGAGTGGCTGGTTGAAAGGTGGAACATTCAGGATCAATGTTTTTACATCGGAGAACACCAGCTCGAGATAGGGTCCTCCGACATATATTTTCTCACTGGCTTGCCTAACAGGGGTGAGCAACTTTCTCTATTCGGGACTAGGCCGGGTGGCCAATCCCTTGCTAGTCTCCGGCTAGAGTGGTGCAACAATCAAAACCAGGATAAGGGGATAGAAATCAAATACATATCCCGACCTGAACTTATGGTAATTGCCTTTACAGTTACCAGACTTTGCGGCGCTGCCGCTTTGCACATATCCACTGGTTCCCAAATGCGGATGGCTATAGATTGCTTCCGAGGCACCATTTTCAACTGGTGCGATGCTGTGCTGGCCAATATGAAAGGCCAACTGACTAGGGCAAAGAACGGACAATTGAAGACCTTTGGATATGGGCCTTTAGTTGTGAGCTTTGCCCTAGAGAGAGTTCCAATGCTGATCCCCCAGCATCTTACTGTTCCAGTTGGGCCTCCTCCGGAGCCTAAGTTGACGCGATGGGTTTCGGTAATGGCCCGACATCCTGATGAGGGAGCGGGAGTTGTCCGATTTCCTGCGGGTTACTTTCACTGGCTGGAGAGCCAGGTCTTTGCGATTCAGGATTTTCCTTATGCCGGAGTAGATTTTCGCAATGATCCGGACATGGTTCTTCCATAGGGAGAACAATGGGACGACAGAGGTACTTCATTTTTCACAAGTTTTTAAATTATCTATTTTTTTTTTTATATATCGTCTCAAAACTGATAGCACAATTTTTCAAAATGCAGATGTAGGTCCACGACATCCGGCCAATCTCCGGGCTTTTGAGAGAAGAGTACCAGCTGTACCAGCACCGGCCCCACAGGATGCGACTGCAGAGACCTTAGCCGAGCTGGAACAGGACTTAGAGCGTCTCACGGCGGGCATACCAGAGACGACTATAGACGACATTCCTATCCGACTTCAGCGCTATGTGGTCGCAGTCCCAGGACCTTTCAGGAGGTTCCTGTGTAGGGTAGCACGGGCAGTGGTCTCATATAGAGAGCACCACCAGTGATTGGCTAGTCACTTTTGTAGACACATATGACATTTTTGGTTTTTTGTACTTATCATTTTTGCTGATCATAAGGTGTTTTTCAACCTATGATTGAAGACGTTGTATATTTTTTGACACACTCCTATCTATATATATCATTATTACTGGATTATTTTGTTAAACATGTGTGATGAAATGTTTATAAATTTACATTTATGATTGTTACAAATGTCTATTTAACATTCGAGACGCCATTGCATCTGCTAATGTATTTAAAGACCTTGGAATATGCTGATATTCAATGTAATCAAATTCACGTTCCAAGAGACATACCCTCAAAAACAATCTTAATAACACTGGATTTCTAATGGCATAGACTCTATTAAGCTGTAATACAACGAGTTCAGAATCTAACCTCACTATCAAACTCCGAATCCCAAATGAAATAGATTCAGATAATAATTCAATCACTGCACTGTATTCTGCAATGTTGTTTGTTGTTTGACTGAGGCTCACCCCATGCATAGAAACTAACTCGTCAGAGGGTGAATAGATAACCGAAGCTGCAGAAGAGATATTCCGTGTACTACGACAAGCACCATCAGCAAATCCAATGTACGTTTGGAGAGGCGTCGACATCTGCAATATCAAGAGTAAAACCAAGATAAGCCAGAATAACAACGAAAAACACACTCTCTAAGCTAAGCACACTGTCTAAACTAAGCAAACCTACCAGCTAGAAAGAAAAATTAACCTAACTAAACTAACTGAATCTCCATACCCACCATTTAGGCATAATACCTCTTTAGGTAAAGTCCATTTCTGGGCTTACCCAAAGAGTCCCCATCAAAATCTACCAGCTCATAGGCCCCTTTTGCTAGCTTTCGCTTGACAATGTAGGGCCCATGCCACATGGGAACGAATTTTCCAGCACCTAATTTATCGTTAGCTTGATCATACAATAGCACTAGGTCTCCTTTCGAAAAATTACGAGGGGTCACGTTGCGATCATACTGAGCTTTCATCCTTTTTGCGTGAGTCTTGATTGCCAAAGTAGCGTCACGTCGAGTCTCATCTAATTTAGCTAAGTATAACAGACGCTTCTCCTCTTCGGAAGTAGCTGGGAGTAATTCGATAGCCATTTGAAGTGATGGGATTTCGCATTCAATGGGAAACACTGCTTCCAAACCATAAACTAGTTGGAAAGGAGTGAACCCTGTTGATGTTTTTACTGAGGTTCGGTATGCCCAAAACGCTGAAAATAACATGTTATGCCAATTTGACCGATGAATACCAATGATTCATCGGATCATGATAACTATAACTTTGTTGATGGACTCAACCAAACCATTCGCTTGGGGATAATAAGGAGTAGAACTATCATGGCGTAAACCAAGCTGGATTGTAAGTTCTGTCATCATAATGTTTCGAAAATGGCGTCCATGGTCAGTGATTATCGGTTGTGGGACACGAAACCTAACAATAATATGATTGAATACGAAAATCGCAGCTGTCTTGCCATCTGCCTCGAATGTAGGCATCGCCTCAGCCCACTTAGTAAAATAATCAACCGCAAGGATGATATACGCATGCCCCCCGGCCGAGTGAGGGTTACATGTAATAAAATCGATACCCCATCTAGCAAAAGGACCAACGACAATTATAGGGTGGAGAGGAGCAGGTGGCGCGCGCATCTTGCGATCAAACACTTGACAGTTGTGGCATTTTCGGACCGCAATGATACAATCTTTAAACATGGACGGCCAGAAATAGCCAGCACACAACACCTTCTGATCTGTGGCATACCCAGACATATGACTGCCACATGCTCCAGAATGGCAGTCATTCATAACCCTTTCTGCCTCTTCATGAGTTAAACAACGACGAAAAACTAAATCCGCCCCATGACGATAAAGAGTATCTCCAATAATTTTGTACTGTTGGGACTGGAATCGAATTTTCCGACGTTCTGACTTTGAAGCGTCGGGCCGAAAGGATTGGGTTTGGAGATAGACGATTATATCTCCATACCACGGATCTAAAGTGCTGATGAGAAACATAGATTCATCCGCAATGGGTTCCTCTACCACAGTTTCCGTGTCAGCACGCGGGAAGTCACACATCAATTCCGCAAAAACTAAGGATTTCTTAGACTTGGACTTCTCGAACTCCAAATCGAACTCCTGCAGGATAACGATCCATTTGGAGTACTTGCCCCCTAGCAATTGTTTAGTCAGAATATAGATCATAGGGTTGCAATCCGAAATCACTATAGTTTTACGGAGAAGAATGTAATGACGAAAACGTTGGACAGCCTGAACAGCTGCCAGGGCCAATTTCTCCACATGCAAATATTTTAGCTCAGTGGGATTTAACGTTCTACTAAGATAATATATCACATGTTCCGTTCCGAATTCATCTTCCTGAACTAAGACCATTCCAATGGTGGAGTGGGAGGCGGCGAGATACAAAAAGTAGTCCTGGTTGTAGCTGGGAGGATGCAACAACGGTGCATGGGTCAACGCGTGCTTAAGTGCATCAAAAGATTTCTGAGCTATCTCATCCCAAGAGAATTATGCATTTTGTTTCAACAACCGGGTGAAACCCTTTGTAATCTTGGTGTAGTTAGGAATGAATCGACGTAAAAAGTTTGCTTTCCCCTGCAAACTTTGGAGTTGGCGCAAACTCAAAGGAGGAGGCAAATTGATGATAGCTTCGACCTTCGAGGGATCGACGCGGATACCGGCTTTTGAAACGAAAAATCCTAGCAATCGTCCCACTTCTATGCAGAATACACATTTGTGTGGGTTCAAACGAATTTGATAATGCTGACACCTCATAAAAATAGCGCGTAAGTGGACAAGGTGATCAGCTCGATGTAAGGAATGAGCAGGCAAATCATCGAGATACGGTTGCACAATGTGCTTGATGTCGTGAAACGCGTAAGACATTGCCCGTTGGAAAGTGGCTCCGGCGTTCTTAAGTCCAAAAGGTAATTTGCAGTAAGCAAATGTCCCCCAGGGACAAATGAAAGCCGTTTTTGGTTGATCGGCAGGTAGAATATTGATTTGGTTGTAACCGGAAAAACCGTCCATAAAGGAAAATATTTCACTGCCGGCACAATCATCAATTATTTGATCGATATAGGGCGTGGGATAGTTGTCTTTTGGACAAGCACGATTTATATCCCTATAGTCGATGCATATTCTTATTGTTCCTTGTTTCTTGTTAACTGGAACAATATTCGATACCCAATCCGTTAACGGGATCGGATAAATGAAACCTGCTTTCAACAGCTTTTCGATTTCTGCTTTAATCGCTGCCGCTTTCCTAGGGTGTATCTGACGCAGACGTTGCCGAACGGGTTTAGCGTCCGGGTAAGTCTTAATTTCATGAACAACAATGGAGGGATCAATTCCTGGCATTTCCTCATAGGACCAGGCAAACACGTCGCGGAATTCTTGAAATAGGACCTTGTATGTTTGAATTTCGTTATTTGTACACGAGGAACCTATATGAATGTTTTCAATAACTCCGGTTTTGACTGAAATGTCAATGGCAATAGTTTGGGAAATGTTTCCCAAATTCAACTCTGAATCAGGATGTTTCATGGGATTCTGAGCGTCCTTGACATATTCAGCTATAAAAATTGATGAAAATTCATTTTCAAAGTCATCACCCTCAGGTAAAAACGAAGATCGATGATGAAGATCTTCCCATGGTAGATCATCTACACTTAGGATTTCGCGAAGTTGTTCGTCAGATGACACAACTTCAGGAAACGTTATCCGTTCTGAGGTTGATGTGAAAAGTGATTCCTCACGGACCACATTCATTTGGTCGATTTGGGTTGAACTTAAGTCGGAAAAAGACTGCACGACCTCATAAGCAATTTCATATGGACTCAAAGGCATTGCATTACCGAATGAGTCTATCTCAGATTCAGATGGGACAATCCAAGGACCATCATAGATAATAGTGTCTGAAGTAATCATATGAATGGTTGTGAATGAAGGGTCTGCGTTGATTGGAAGGAAAGGAAAAGTTCCCAGTAAACCGGAATCTTTAACTAATCCTACACCAACATCCTTGTAAGGGATAGTCGTTTTACCGACATGCTGGATACTTTCTGAAGAGGCTGGGTCGGATGAAAAGTAAGCCAGCTGGTCTATCGTCACGATCTTACCATTGTGTGGAAACTTTATAACTCTGAAGACCGATGACACGACCGCTGTCATAGCGTAAGACCAACTATGACCCAAAAGAAGGTTGTAGTCTAGAGGGGCATCAACCACATCCACATCCAGACTAACGGTTTTTCCTTCAACCCCTATAGGCAAATCCTGTAGAATGCCAAATGGATGGAACCCACGGCCATCAAAGGCCTTAAGAATCGTCGGGGATTGGTTCAGTGAAGGAGAGCCAAGTGATCTCCAACACTGAATCGACATAATACACGTAGAAGCTCCTTCATCAATTACAGTCCGATGAATTGGCCTGTTTTTGACTATCACTGGAATCTAGAAAGCCATCTAATGAGGGAGACGCGGTGTACTATTTTCTAGATCAAAGATTATCAGGTTCGGGTCCTGAACATCAACAGCTCCTATAGCCGACAAAAGTAATTTTCTTTGTGCTGGGCATGATTGCAGCACTTCTAAAGCCGACATTGCTGAGGGTGAAACATCTAAATCCTCAAAAATGTTGTAATTCTGGGCCGCTATCGCATGTGGATTGAAAGCAGACCTTTGAAGTACACCCTTCGCGGGCGGTTTTATTACTAAGTCAGGGTTAGGTTTCTCGATCTGTAGTGGATTGGAACCGGGAGATGAGGTTGACGGATTAGAACGAGAAGATTCTGCTTCTTTCGATCCATCAACAGGACTTTTACTACCATAATCTTGTGATCGAGTCGCAATCCGTACATGAGACATCATCAATATGGGTTCGTCACTGGCACTCGAGGAAGAACCTATCATTTTACTCTCCTGCTTTGGAAATGGATCTTTCAAAACATCAGGAGTTGGGGAACCTTTAACGTTTTTCACAACCTCCGCCCGATGAGGGCAATATCTTGTGAAATGATCTTCTTCACAAATTAAACAAGGGTAGCGAGGTTTGCGCTTTTCGTCGTTAGATTCAGACTTCTCTTTTTTCTCCTTTGGAGCCTTGTCTGCTTTATCCTTCTTCTTGCCTTTCTTCTTACCACCGATTTTTGATTTAGCCGTAGATGACTCTACAACGTGAATGTCGGTAGTAATTTCAGGAGAAGATTCTCCTGTCGGGGAGTCTGGTAAGGTTACTATTGGAGAATAATTCTTTGAGGATTTCTTCTTACTTTTAGTATTTACCGTACCAATCATTCCATCAGCAGCATGAGACCCCGAAGGAGCAGCAGCGATTTGATTCGACTTAGGAAGATCTGGGATCTTCTCGTGCAACGTACCTGACTGAGTGTAAACTAAGTCAAGGTACTGGGCTTGAGCAAGGACTTGCTCTTCAGTAACTACTCCGGCCTTAGCTACATCTTCAGTAATCTTCGGTAATAATGATTTTACAAACCATTCAGCTAAGATTTGGTCCGGAATAAAAACTTTCACTAATCGCCGTCGACGTCTCCATTCATGAATATAATCGCAAATATAAGTGGAGGTCTACTGTTTTAATGAAGTTAATAGCTCCGTGTCGTTATCGTATCTGACCGGCAACTGAAAATGAGTTAGGAACGAGGTAGCCAACTGACTAAAATTGTAAAAAGAGGCCCGTGGTAACTCAATGTACCACTTGGCCGCGAGACCAATGAGCGTACGCTGGAAAATATGTAAGCGGATCGAATCATCCGAGATGGAATTTGAAGCACACCAGAGGTGGTAAGTCATCACGTGATTGGACGGATCCTCTCCAGACTTACCTTCGAACTTGGGAATATCACTGGGCAACTTATTTGGCATTGGCGGCCAGAACGGAAGATATTGTATTGGATCGTTCGTTAGGCGCATCAAGTCGGGTAAATCCAAAGTTGCGATAAATGGTAATTGCCAATTAGGATCCCTAAAACTTTGGGTCACAAGACCAGTCCCAGGAGGAGGATATCCAGGATAACTTGGAACATGAATCGCATTCGGGATATTATATCCTCCTGGAAAACCAGGATTAACCGGACCGTACTGGGGTTGTTGAGGTTGTTGATAAGTGTACCCAGAATACGGTTGATACTGGTAAACTGGTTTTTGGACAACAGGACCGAATTGGTACTGTCCCTGGTACTGTTGGTAGGTAAATTGAGGTTGACTTGTTACAACAGTACTTAAACCATGCTGCCCTGCAGGCATCTGGACCGTGGTTTGAATCGTAGGTCCGGACAACGGTAAAGATGTCTGAGGGGTGGTTGCAGAGACAGTAGAAACCGGAGCTGTCGATACTCCAGAAGTAAGTGCGGTAGATGTTGCGGTAGTTGCAACAGTCGTTTGAGATGGAGTACTAGGTGCAATTGGCGGCTGAGTAACTACCGAAGTTACAGAAGTTTGAATATTTGACTGGACAGGTTGCGGTTGCTGGGGTGAACCAGAAACTACAGGTTGTCCAGTTTGAGGTAACAACTGTATACTTGGCTGCAACATCTGTTGACCTTGTGATGGATCCCACACTATCATTCCGGGGTATTGACCCGTAACAGGTTGAGGATACTGAGATCCATAACCGGATTAAGGATAGGATTGATAACTGAAAGGCACAGTTCCCATACCTTGAACATATGACTGACCTTGAGGTGGTTGATAACCTTGACTCAAGTATTGACCTTGAGGTTGATAACCTTGAGGTAAATACTGATACTGGGGTTGACCTTGACCTTGAGGTTGATACCCCTGAGGTAAATATTGATACTGAGGTTGACCCTGGGGTACATATTGAGGCTGGGGTTGACCTTGAGGAAGGTATTGTACTATGGGTACATATTGTCCTTGAGGTTGCCCCCCAGACACGATTTGTGTACCTTGAGGTTGCCCCCCAGGCGTTAATTGAGGCTGCCCCCCAGGCGGTAATTGGCCACCTTGAGGTTGAGAAACGGGAACTGAACCTGACATCATGTAAATGTCTCCTACACCCAACGGTTTATTACCATTGTTTCCAGCTAATAACCCACGATCAATGGGTTGAGGAGATGCCCCCGCAAAGGTACCAGCAAGTGACTGATACCCGGCGGGAACAGAAGGACCGCCGTGCAAGAAAGATTCAGGAGATTGAGTGAACACGGACGACTTACCAGACATATTTACAGGAGTATAAATACCTCCAGGTGGAAAAGGAGTACGAGGTGGAGAAAAACTTATCCCTGAGTTGTCTAAATAATTGGTTAACGAAAGGTACCGAGTAGTACTTCTAGGAGGACTGTAAAAGATAGATTCACGCTCCCTTAGATCAATAGTAGGTTGATATTCAAGGATAGATACGCCTAATTCTTCCTCTGGAGCAAGTCCTTCAATAGCTACCAAACTAGCAAGAAGATTTTCGGTGATGACTCTTTCTACCCTAGGTGAATCTAGTGCACTAGAAGTTGGAGTAACAGGTTCAGATACTTCAGGTTCTTCGCCTATATCACTAGTAGATGAAAAAATACCAGCAAGCTCAGAAACTGCAACAGCTTCTGGATTATAACCTGTTTCTAGACCTTGGTAATCTGGATGGACTACCAAAGACGACTCTCCTTCTTCAGGTGAACCTACTTTACTGCCACTAGGAGTTACAAGGACCTTTAAACCTTCGTAATGACTTGGGACGTCTTGAGGAGGCTCACCCCGAAGTCTACGGGATTTCCTCAACAATTCGGCCACAGAAACAACCTCAGGAGACTTGCCCCGAAGTCGACGGGACTGTGTCGGTAATTCCGCCACAGTTAAAAACTTTTAACTACTGCACACACAAACAAAGTAAAATCTCAAAGCAAACCACCTAAAGTCTCTAAATAACCAAACAAATTTGAATCACACGCCTAAAGAATCTAGGGCGTCAAACCAAGCACAAACAGTAGCCTTCCGGACCAAAAACGCTAGTTGGAGATGAAACCCAACATCGCCGGATTCAGTACAGAAGTGGCGGGTGGAACAGTTACCCCAACAACCTGCTTAATGAATAGACCGGTACAAGTTCCTCCACTTTAACCGTCTCGAGTGAAGTGAACCCACCGGAAAATCCAAGTGAGTCTAGCCGACGTCTGCTCCAGGTACAGTGGGATCTTCCCTCCACCGTCACCTCGGTAGAATCCTAAAGATAATGGTCACTAAGGTTACCAATAGCAACAAATGCACCTGGGGGAATAGTCTACACTCCGACAGCTCGCAAGGGCAGAGTATCAAGCTCAATCCCCTTGCCGGCTCCTTGACAATAATCCAAGGTTTACCGACAAGTGACCCCTGGCTCCTCGACAATGGTTAATCCGAGGTTTACCGTTTGTAATACGTGCATGTCTGGCGTCGTTACCAACGAGGGAGGATTGATCCCCTCACTGGTTAGGACACGAGCTCGTGCTTCTCCTTTAAGAGGAGCTTTCCCAGAGTACAAATGAAACAATTGGATTTATTCTATCACAAGATAAGCTACTTGTTTGGTTTTGTTGTCTTGGAGAGTTTATTACTCTCCTACTCCAAGACACTAGCCTGATCTAAATTGGTGTTTCAGAGCCCTAGTAAATAAGAGTTACTAAGTTTATTTTACTTTAAGCGTTAATTTTATGGTTTTTCTTAAAGAAAAAAAGGTAGTGGAGATGAAACTGGTGGTGTGTAGACTCGACTCGCAACCACTACAAAGATGCACCTAAGATGATTTACACTACTTTTCCTTTTCAATGAATCTCCTAGCTAAGAGAGTTGGAAAATGCAAATTTTATAGAAAACAACTTTCTTGGCAAAGACAATCAAAGAAACAATTTCTTTATCTTTTCAAAACATACAACTCATGACCACTAATTACTCTACGAAATTTCCTTTTTCTCCCAAAAGTCTACAAACTCTACCAAAGCAAACTTTTTCCAAAAGAATTTTTGTGTTTTTTCTATATTAATAAAGCATGTAAAAACTATTTATCAAATGAAATCTAACAAATCTAAGACAATTAAATCAAATTCACTCAAAAGCAAATTAAAAGGAATCTACCTAAAAGCAAAAAATAATGAGGACAAAAGCCTACAAGGATAATTCCCGGATGTTTTACTTAGTCAAAATGCAACTAAGAATCAGTTCATGCAGAATCATAAACTAATCAAAAAACAAAATTGAAATCTTTTTGTTCTTTTTTCTCAAGAATGAAATTCAAGGTTTTAACAAACAAACTTTTCGAGATTCGCAAAGAGAAGACACAAAGGTAGGTCTCTCACAAGGGTAACTTCTATGACAGGCCCGACTCCTAAGAGGACTGACCAAAACCAAGGAGATCCAAAGTTTGACAACCTCTAACGCCAAAGTCACTACAGGACTAGTTAAAATCAAACCCTAAGGCAAAATCCCTATGAATTCCACCAAAACCCTCGATACTAACGAGACAAGTTCAGGTGAAGATCTCTGACAGTAAACTAATGGATCTGGGCAGTGAAAACAAAGTAAAAACAAAATCTAAAGAGAAAGAAGAGGAAAAATGAAATTTTCTCAAATTTGACAGGGGTACGCAGGTGATCTGTTGACACAGGCGCGGGTACGCCCTGTGCACAAAGACGCAGGCGTACAAGTACACACTGTGTCAAACTCAGAGACTGCGTACTGCTGGCAAAGCTAAGAAAAATAAAAATCTGAATTGACTCTAAGCTAACCCACCCAAATACACAGCTAGACAGCCAAAAATCAGAAAACAAGCGATTTTTCTCAGACCAAAATTTCAAATCAAAAAGAAGTCAAACACATTCATGGATTCCCTAGTGGAGTTGCCATTTTGTCAAGCGGAAAGAGTCGTTTGTGTGGACACAACCGACCTCCCTAGAAGCCTAAGACTTTCTAGTGACAACCAAGACAAATAAGAGAAATCCTTCTCTAAATATGCTTTTACAATATGAGAAATCAAGTGTTTAGATCCTACCTGTAACCCAACGCTGTTGTAGTAGTCCAGCTTCGTTGATCCGGATGAGATCCTCCTTCCCTTCGAAACCTGCATTCACTAACAATCAAACGATTAAATAGCACCTGAATATCACATAAAATAAAACATATTTAACATATAGACCAAGGAGTATATGAAACAACTCATAAATAACAAATTGTTGAGAAGAATGGACTAATTTGTATTAAAAGGTAACAAAAGGAACCATTACAACCTGAGCCTTGGTGTTGTGCAAGTCCCTCCCAGGGTCCACAAGAGTTCTCCTTTACTCTGATCAGCTCACCCACTTCCAAATAGAACAAGCAAAGATGGTAATCTCTCCTCACAAGCTTCTACAAGGAAGTCCTAATTCCAGCAGCATCTACCCTTAGGAATATTCAGATTTCAACCTCCCCTCCCTTTGGCCCAATGCCTGTATTTATAGTGCTCTAGAGGAAGTTATTCAGGTCCACCATCAATGGGATAAGCCCCTCTTTGGATGGGATAACTCCCCTCTTGATGGGATAATTTCCTCTTTGGTAGGGATACATGAACCATCTGGAGGCGCTTCATACACGTCAAACAAACTTCTAGAAGACTCTAGAAATGACCACAAGTAACTTTTTTAGAGTGAAACTTGTGCCTTTTGACCTTTACAGGAGTACGCACCCACCCCTTTACATATAGAGCGTACAAGTACGCAGGTATTGTGAACTTGGGTTGCGTACATGCAGGTAAGGCGAAGAGAAACTGCGTACCAGAGATAATTGACTTTAAATGACTTTTCTCTCTTTCTTGAAGTTTGACATGAAGAGCAGAGGCATGAGACTTGCCAAGGAGGATAGTATGACAGTGGATGGAGCCATACTAACTGCAAATAGCCTATATAGCCTATGTGACAGTGGAGACAAAGCCTATATAGCTATGTGACACGACCACATGCCCATACTCACTAACATTCTTTCCAGGTGGAGGTGGTGGAGTGGATTTTCTATTGTTCTATCGTGCACGCACATAGACATAAGCTTAAAATGAGGATGAACCAAGAGCGCATGTGGAGATGTTCACTAAGAAATTGGTGGGATATGAATGGAGTGAAGAGCAAGGATGCCGAGAGAGAGAGGATGCCCAAGAAGGGGGGCAACTAAAATTGTGGTATGAAGAAGGAGATGAAACATCAACATGCAAGATAGGGTTGTTGGGGCCACAACCCGATACAACGACCAAATTCCTTCGCAGCTTCAAGAGGAGTTGACTCATCTTGAATAGGAAGCAATGAAACAAAATGTGACAATATTAGATGAGGAAGTACGAATAGAATGGGAACCTGGGTCCCTGGCTCAGGGCAGTCTGTCCAGAATGAGTTAATATATGTAGGCTGTGTGTTGAATGATGTTGTCATTGATGTCAACCCCATAGTTTGACTTTGACTAAACACATGTCGTTGATGTCGAACTTTTAATGAACACTCTTATATTTGTCTATATAACATCAATTTTGAAGCTCGATTGAAGGATGGCTGGAAACCCTAACTATAGGGTTTGGGTTCCCTAGATTAAGTACAAACCCCACACTTGTTGAGGGTTTTTGAAGAATCTAATCATTGAATTTTCCCTTGATATCCTTGACAATGGATTATCTTCATCGAGCTGATTTTGATGGTATGGGGCGTGCCCAGAGAGGCCTCCTGGTTTGAGAGATATTCCTGTTTGAAGTTGAAGGCCCCAACTTGTGGGTAGAAACCCCAAGGAGGTGCTACAAGCAATTTTATATTATACAAGGAAATTAATATAGAACTATGCTAGTCAAAGTCAAAATATTATTTTATTAAAAATAAAAGCAAAAGGTAGGCACTAAAGTTCGTTGGGGATTTTAGGATAGTGGGCCCACATGCTTGGACATAATTCACTCAAATCCAACACCAAGAAAAAATAAAATAATAATAAGATGGATGGTAGGGAAGAGAGACAAGAGATAAAGGACAAGGAAGGGACAATTAAGGAAAAAAAGGAAATGATAGACAAGAGATATGAGAGAGGGGAAGAGATAAGGGAGTGGGGAAGAAATACATGATAAATATAAGGAGGGAAAGGTGGAGAAAAAATAGGAAAGGAAAGGGAGAGGCATATGGAGGAAATTGACACAAGTAGGAGGGAAATATATTGGAGAAGTTGGATAATAAAGTTGGAGGAATGGAGGAAATAAGGTAAAGTAGGGGGTGGCGGAAGAGTGGAAAAACAAGGGGAGAAGTAAGGAGAGAAGAAGGGAGAGGGGAAAGGAAAATATGAAATTAAATGGATGGATGTAAGGGGACATTGGAAAGAGTAAACATGAATATATAATAAAAATAGAGGAATAAACAAGGAGGGAGAAAAGAAAGAAGAGGAGGAAGAGGAAAGAGAGAAGAGGAGGGAGGAAAGAGGCGGAGAAAAGACAATGAGAAATAATGAAGAGTAGGGAGGAAAGTAGAGGGGGAAGGAGAATGGGAGGAAGCCAACTTCCTTGAAATGTTGAAGTTGCAAGACAATCCTTTTGCAGAATGGGGGAAAGGGAGGTGGTATATTTTCCTTGGCCTTCCTTACCTATCTAATCACAATCATTGAGTCACCAAAGACCAATAGCTTGTGGATTCTCCTCGTTATAGCTAATTCTAACCCTTGCCATAAAGCTAGATATTCTACATGGTTGTTGGTTGAAGTACCCAATCCCCAAGCGAATTGTAACTCTTTTTAATAACCAAGGCCAAAGATAACCCCTCCCCCTCCTACCACCGCTATTAATAGTCATTTTTATTACCATAAGTTAGTATTGCCATTCATTAACAATATTACTTTTAACATTACTAATATCAAGAATAGTAAACATTATTACTACTAAATATTAGATATTTCTTATTAGAATAGTTACATTATTGTTAACATATTAATATAACTCGCAATATATTACCATTTATTGGTTTTAGGGTTTTTATAGATTTTTTCCATTTTTTTGCTTTGATGGTTTTTATAACTTGTTTTTAGTTTTTAGGTTCATAGTTGACCTTGTTTATAGCTTTCTGGACAATCTTAGTTCCTTACCCCCCCTTTATGGAATCTTGTATTTATCTTGCAATTCTTTAATAAAAGGAAAGGAAATTTAGTTGCTTGTAAGGAACTTTAGTTATCTAGAATACGGTGGAAATGTCTCTATATAAGTTGGAAAGTGTTGAAAATGCACTGCGAGTGATTGAGATGAAACTTGTTGTCGATGAGATGCGACCTACATATTACCCATCCTATTCCTATGGTGGATAATGGATGAAATGACCCATCAATTCGATTTACTTGAGCCTAGTGCACATTCTTGTCTTGTTGTGTATGGATGCATAGTGCCTACATCATTTGAGATAAGAGCCATAACGAGTTGTTACTATAATTTTCATGAAATTAAGCTAGTCATTAATACTTTCAAGACCCAATTAAATGGTCTCTATTAGTTGGTAGTGAGAAAGCTCGTAATACCCAAAGACCATGAATGCTAGTCTAATGTAATCATTTTGTTCCATATGATCTATTAGAAGTAAGAAAGGAGTCTATTTATTTGCTTAACTTTTGTAGATTTCCCCAACACAATAAAAAAATTAGAGTAAATACATCACTTGAATGGAATCGACAAAATCTATAAAGTTTTGATTGCCTCCAATTTTATATTGTTAGATCGACTATTGTAAAAGTTGCTTTGAGATATAACATTATGGTATATTTCGAAATACTCAATCCTTTTCTTAATGTAACTACTTTAATCAGGTGATAATGTTAAAATGGTCATACTCTGTCACTAAAGTATGGGTTTGAGATTTTGACCTTATTAGTCCCTGTTTCATCGGGAAGTATAGAATTCAGTTCACGACCAAAGTGCATTGACTCTATATTATTTTTCCGAGTTTTTGTAATTTTAACCAAAGTTTTTATAAAATGGTGAATATTTCTATTTTTCTATAAATTCAAAAATAATTTTTTAATTTTTGGAAATCTTATTTATAATTTTCCATTGGCTGAGCGAGCCTTGGTGCGACATAATTCCCCTGGTGGAGGGCGATTTATTTTTTGTATTTGTCAGTGTTTGATAAATCATTAAAAAGAAGGCTAATTTTGTGGGTGGGCATTCTGTCGGTGTGTTATGACACTAACATTGATAGAATGCTCTGAGCAGGTCCTTTATGTAAGCGTAGGTGGGGTGTTTCTTTATTTAGTGCTCTAACAATGGCAACAAGACAGGTATTGCTAATGTGTTTATCTCTTATTATTTAATTTTAAACACTTTTCCATTTAAAACTTTTACAGATTTAGTTGTGTGGGAAAAAAATTGCATAAAGTTGTGAATTTGTGCGGAATGAAGGATGTGTGGAGGATGGGGTATGTGCGGGAGAATAGGGGTGCAGAGGGAACTTTATTCAACAAACATAAAATTAATTTAACTAGGAACATAAACTTTAATTTGTAATGTTTGGTGGATCGATGTGGGATGTGCGGTTTTCAAAACTAGAAAGAGTGGTTTATAAACTAGAAATAATGAATCTTAGTATTCAAGGTTTTCAAATACTATTTGTTTGAATTCACATTTATGGATTAAATACTTATTATTATGATTATTCAATATTAAATTAAATTTCTTTTTAGTGTGTGTGAACAAGTAGTGTTGTGTGGGAGAACGGGTGTGCAGAGCAGGGAATAGAGACTTTTTCCCACAATGTTTCGGTCCTCCTTCTTCACACATCTCTCCCACACGAAGGCTTGCAGAGGGAACTTTATTCCGCGAAGATGAAATTATTTAAACTTTAAGTAGAAACTTATTATCTAATATTAAATGAACTGTCTTTTTGATGTGTGCGAGAAAGGAGTGCTGTGTGGGAGAACGAGTTTGCGAAGCGAGGAACAAAAACTTTAATTCGTAGCGTAACACAAAATTTCATTCGCAATGTTGCATTCTTGTGCATAAAGTTCCTATTGACAAATTTCTTTCGCGTGCCCGTCTTCACTTCTTACATTTGTGTATTAAATATTAATTATCGAATATTCAATTAAGTGTCTTTTTAATGCGCGCGAGGAAGAAGTTTTGTGTGGGAGAACAGGTGCGCGGAGCAAGGAAAGGAAACATTGATACATTGTGCGACCCCCCTCACTTCATTGGCACCTTGGTACTCAGTAAAATGTATCAACTTTACAGAGATCCAAGTTAATTGTATCTTCGTTGACATCATTAGGTAGATCAATAGCATAATACTGCTACAATCTGAACAATAGGTAATGAGATGACCTACACATGCGTGTATTTGGTGAATTGAATGCTGAAAAGACTGGTATTTACCTCGAACAATGTTTTTTATTAAAACACTGGGATGATAAAAAATATGGATGTCAAATTTATCTCTGATACAAAATTTGGTAACATGTTTTAAACACAAAATAGTGGTAAGTGCTGACTATATAGGGAAATGAGTAAACAAACATTTGAAATGGCTAGTAGAGTGAGGAAAGAAGCTATTTGTAGTGATACAAATAACCCATTTTCTCATATCGATAGGAACTTGCACTGATCGACTACGTATTTGGAATAATAGAGTGTGTAACACTTACTCTTTGCAGAATGCATTTAAAGGCTGGGAGTATTGTTGGAGCTTCTATTTCCTTAGATAAATTGTTATCTCTAAAGCTAAGGTTGCATATAATGACATCCTCAACTTTCAATAGTGTCTGAATCATGTGTCTAGTTATCATATGAAAACTACGAAATTATGAACATAAGGCCATTGGGAGATAATATTAGTTCACTATTACTATCTGAGGAGAAGGTGGTTGGTTTGCTGTGTGAGGAGAAACAAGTAATACTGGGCCATGAGGTGAATGAGGAGGAGGTGGATTTCTACTAGAAGAATCATCGGTACCCTGATCATCATCCGATGGGGTAGTACTGGGTGAACAATCTTTATTTATTGCATGCCCATCCCTCCTCGCTGCTAGTAGCCTGGTAGCTCTGATGATATGACACATAAGACTCATCATATCGCACAGACAGTCCCTCAAGAGCTCTAGGAGCCTAGGATCTACCCTGATGTCTCGAGTCGTCGCAGGGAAGACTCCCTCCTCAAGCAAAGGTCTACAAAGTCGATAAAAATGCTCCATCCTTAATCTGACATCAGAC
Source organism: Pinus tabuliformis (assembly GCA_031772625.1). Classification (NCBI taxonomy): domain Eukaryota; kingdom Viridiplantae; phylum Streptophyta; class Pinopsida; order Pinales; family Pinaceae; genus Pinus; species Pinus tabuliformis. Next base: position 1,224,556,227 of record CM062804.1, read on the forward strand.
CTACACGACTGCATGCCCGCGCCCATCTGCATCCGAGGATGTGCCTCACCTACTATGGCCTTGGCCATCTCCGCATCTGCATCCGGTGGGGTAGGACGCATGTCCCCAAAGAATATGCCAATATCTACAGAATATATAGTACAAAACAATAAATAGACAATTTCATTGAACAATTTAATAAAACAAGTTAAAGAACATGTTAGAATAAATTTTATTATAATTAATTAAGATAATAAAATGAAACTGGATTAATTTAAAGAAAACACTAAAATTACATCTATCATCTTCAGGCTCATCCGGTGTGAAGAGGATGTCGGGAAATTGTTGCCAATCCATTCCCGTGTAAGCACATGACACCAAGAAAAACATGTGGTCAGTCTCACTAGCCAATAACCTCGGTGCCTCGATGGAAATTCTAGCTGGATACTCTGATTGGCCCCTCTTGGGAATCATATCGTTCCACATATGCATCTGCACCTCAGTCATTGGTCTAGGAGGGTGATGGTCAAAAGTAGTTCTCGTTTATGGAAACCTCTCAAAAAATAAACAAAAAATCTCTCAAGAAAAAGGGAAGTTCGCCATCTCAAATATCATAGCACGAGATCTATATAAATCCATACAAAATTGCTTCAAAAAAATGGCAGACCATCTGATACATCGTGACCTCTGCACCAAAGAATCAACATAAAAGAAAAGAGGGAAACTAATGCATTGCCCATCACTAGTATAGTGTGCAATGGTACTCACTAATAGTTAGAGGTACCTAACCTCCTCTGCACCAAGAGAAGCGATTTGTAGTTGTCCACCAAACACCTGAAAATCTGCTTGATGCACTACATGATCCCCAACATTATTTAAGAGTAGACAAACTGACTCTTTGTTTCAACACCATGGGGGACATCAGGGAATTGGGAAAATCCCCCCCCCCTTGGATAAGCTAGTGATAAAATAAATGTCCTCCTCAATGGGCTCCTACCACTGATTAGGACTGTCATAAAAATCTTGTCGGTGGAAATCCCACCGACGTATCAGCTATGCCAACAACACAGAGTGCCCCTTCAGGGATGTAGCCTCCTCATAGTACTTAAGGAGGCCTACATTCTTCAAGAGGCCTTGGGTTGTTACGGTAATAAGGCAAGGGTATAAATTTCTCTCCGTCTCTTATGCTTCTGACGGTCAGACCATATTGTATTGGTCCATCATTTACTCCTGTCTTTGTTGTTCCTTCCTCTATTGACGTCTCTACATAATTGACATATAAAATAAATCATCCTCATACATAAAACATATTTTTTTTTATTAAATGAAAAATGTGTTTATAAATATGGACATGTAACTTTCAATTAAAAAAAAAAGAATGCACCGGACATGGTGCGCCACAAAAACAAGAAAGCACCGATCACGATGCACACAATGACTTGACGCACCACTTTCAGTTCGCATACATAAAAACACATTAGTTATTTTTATTTTTCAACGTGATACATCTACATAATATTTTGCACCCGTGCGTCGTCATATATTAAGGAAAATTTCAGCCTAAAAGTGCCCATGAAATTTTCATGCCATAACATGAAAACCAATCAAAATCCTTTAAATTTAAAAAGAGATACATGTAAATATTTTGGCGAGAAAAGAAGAAAAATTGTTTTTTTTAATTGTATTTTTAGCTTATATCCTTATAGGTTTACTCAAATTTCAAGTGTAGATAATCATTAGATGTGGAATTAAATTCCACATCCAATGAGTACCCATTATGCATACTTTTGAGAAAACCCACATTGATAAAAATTAAAGATGAATTAACATTGAATACATTTTTTAAATGTATCTTCAACTTTTATCAATGTGGGTTTTCTCGAAAGTATGCATAATGGGTAGTCATTGGAAGTGTAATTTAATTCCACATACAACGAACGTCTACACTCGAAATTTGAGTAAAGCTATAAGAAGATAAGCCAAAAATACAATTAAAAAAATAGTTTTCTTATTTTCCCTCCAAAATTCATAATTATTATTTTATTATTTTTACTTAGGAGACCAATTTTAGGCTATAATTTCTCCTAATGACTTTTTCACACCGAAATAGAACGTTCAGGTTAAAGGGCGCACCGAGCTATCATTTTTTTATATTATGTAGTGTGTTTGGTAAAAATAAAAGCATTAGGAAGTAACTTTTATCAGACACACTGTCGTAAAAATTATAACTTTTCCCAATGCATTTCAATTTACCAAACACACTGAAAAATATTAAAAATTGTGTTGGGGTATAATGTCATGCACCGATTTTTGGTGCATCTTGTAAATTCACAGGGTGCACCGTGATCTGTGTGAGCCGAACTTGTCGAATGCACCCAAAAAAAAATATAATAAATAATAATAATCCAATTTCCACTCCACTACAAAATTAAGATTGAAAGAAACGTAGACATTACCGTGACATTTTCTCGTCGATGAGGCATCGTTGTGAGGTAAATGAAAAAAACAAATTTGACCATCGTTTGAGAAAATTTGAAAGCTACGCAGTGAGCAACGAACAAAAGAATGACAAGCAAGGGTAACATCGATGATAGGGCACTTCACAGAGGCAAGAGTAGCACCGATGTTTGATAGCTCTGCAACACTGCAAATGGTAAAAATAATTTTTAGGCTGGTAGGTTTTTTTATATAACCCTGTTCCGATGCACTAGAGTACAGGACGCACCGATGTGAATTATTTACGAAGCACACCATTATTTTTAAATTTAAAAACTCTGATGCAGTGCGCCATGTTATTTACGCACCACGGAATTTCAATACAGGAATAACATTGATGCTTCATGGGAGTATAACACCGAAGTGGAGAAAATGAATTTTACGACCAAGATTTTTTAAATTTAACCATTGTCTGGTGTTATCGAATAATATACGCATTGAAAGGAATTTCCTTTGTTTGATTTTGAGTTTTATGTGGTGTGGGTATTTCTACAATGATAGCTTGGTTCAAGGTTTAGGATAACAATATATGATAAGTTAGACATGTATAGACTGGAAATGAAGGAGGTTCAAAATTTGCTTCAAAGGCAGAAAGAAATCAACCAAGCAAACACCATGCTCTAATAACAATGTCCACCAAGCTTGCAGAGCTTGAGCATGCCATTGCCACTCAATCAAATTGTTATGAATGTCCTTCCTCAATATCAATGTAAATTGAAAATCTTGAGGTGGAATGTGGTCAACTCATATTCTTACCATCTCTCAACACATGAACGCTTTCTCCTTAGCTTCCAACAACCACTCCTTACAAGCAGTACCAACAAAGGAGGGCTATATCCATCAAATTAGAGATATAGTGGAAATATAGGGACCAAGCTCCCCTCACATGAAGGAGTAGGAGGCTCAAGGAAACACTTAACAATGAATTATGTTGTTTGTACTTTCATATAGTCTACATTTTGGGTAAATATGTGAAGCAATTTACTTGCAGAAAATCTCAAAGTTCCTTTTTGGAAAGGTTGCTAGAGGATCTAATTGGTTGTTTACAACCATGTACAGTCTTAAAACAATTTTGAAACTGTAAAAAATGTATTATTGCTAATATAACACAACCCATTTTTATTTAATATAAGTTATATTCTAGTCAATAAATAAATAAATGATAAAGTGATTATTTGTCTTCTTAACATGGATTATTGTTAAGGGCTTGTAGTATGCACTAAAACTGCTTTTGCTTGGTTAAGAGCTCGTCTTCCTCGGACGTAAGGAAACAAGTTTATGACCCAAGACCAAGAAACATATGGCAAGAGTGAAATCCCGCCCCCTTACAGGCCACCAACTGGTTATTCTTGGTGGCGTGGTTTTCCTTGAATAACAATGAAGAGTCAACTTGCATTCGCGGATAACAACGAATGATGGTTGTGCTCACTACTAGTTTGACATTTGAGTTATGATAGATTTTCCCACCATGTTAAAAAAAACATGTATTGTTATTATTATTAACACACACATATCGGTGTATACAACCACAAAGGTCTTCAACAACAATGGTTCACATTCGTATTATGTACATAAAGTTGAGACATACACACATTCAACTAAAATGTACTATATTGAATTTTCATGTACATGCAACATGTTGAAATGTGTATATATATAATTTGATGTATATACTATTATATTATATGTGTCCATCATGATTAAAATAATACATATTAAATGTTAAAACATATTAAATATTTTAAAAAATGATTTAATTACCATTGAAAAAAAACATTTAGTAAAGTAAAACATATTAAAAGATGATTTAAATATTAATAATTATTATTGAAAATAAACTTTAAAATAATATTTAAAATAAAACATATTCAAAGATGAGTTAAATATTAATAATTATTATTGAAAAAACTTTAAAATAATATTTAAATATTAATAATGTATTGAATAAAAATTTAATATAAAATTATATGATTTTTTTTACTTGTAAATTATATAATTGTGGGTTGAATACTTCTTAGTACTATTTATGCTAAATCAAATTTTGTAAAACTCAAATTTCTGAGATGGAGATGAAGAGTTAGTATAAAAATGCAACAATTAATTATAAATATAAAGCATGAGAAGTGGGGTTAATGATTCATTACATGCACGTAAATATAAAATTCCCAGAGAGCAAATCATGGAGTCACAAGCTCATCATTACAAAGCTCATCATTTGTTCTTTTGTGTGGATGAATGTTCACAGTTAGTGTTGTTGTAATTGCAAAACCGTAATTGCAAAACCATTAATAAGAAAATTTGAAACGCCATGCCTTCCATGAAATCAATGTCATGAAATAGAAGGTTTAATATTTTATATATTATTATTATTATTTATGCGAATCATATCGGGGTTGGTTGAGAACAATATGCAAAGGATAATTATTGCCCTTGCCGACCCTATGAAAAAGTGTTGCAAATTTCAAGTGCAGTAATTCATTAACATATATAATTTAATCATAATTATTTTGTATTTAGAAGGTTTTTGTAAATCTTCAAAATAAAATAGGATGGTTTAATTAGATATTTTAAATTATTTATATGAAGAGAAAGTAATTCAAAATATATGCATCAAAATATAATTAATTATTGTAATACAAAAAAAATCAAATACTAGACAGAGTAGTTAGTCAGAGTCAACAAATATAACATGCGTCAGGTTCTTGGCATTGGATTTAGGAGGGGCAGGAGGACCAGGTTCACATTAAAGATGACTTTCTAAATGTGTCAATTATGCGTCAATCTTTTCCATATAAAAACATTGATTTCATTGGGCTCATTTGATGTCTTCCAACAAAGCAAAGATATTGTATCTATCCTCTTGCTTTTCTTTTAAGACCCCACCTCATAGAATTTTCATATGCCAATGCAGAAAAATGGAATTGAGATATTGTTTCCTTGGACCCCTAGTATTATAAAGTTAGGGACCTAGTTAGAAACCTTTTCCAAAATCTCTGTATCTGAAAAAGCTTCACGATCCAAATGAACCCAAGATTCCAAATTTCGAATTTCATTTCGAGTTTCAAGGGGAATGGTAAAATAAAATATATCAGTTGTTTCTTGAGCTTGTTGTTGGGCTCGGGTCCTGCCCTGGGGGCCTCGTCCACCCCTCTCCTCCGGTTGCACATACGTTGTCTCAACATATTACACTGAGGGGTCTCTTATCCATTTTCCTTACAAGAATGGACGATAATAGAATAGTAGAAAAAGTTGCAAACTAAGAAAATCCTACATAAGAGATGAGTAACACAAACGCGAGAACACAAATCTAGAGATAAGTAATTTCCAATCAAAAAAATGTGTACTCCACCATCAACCCACAATAGAGTCTAAGTTCTAAATGTCGTCCATCCCTTAGAGTGCCAAAACCATTCTAAAATCTTATTTTTTAATCCACCATGACTGAACAATTTCCTATCCTTGGAATTGATGAAACACATGAGAGGATATTGTAGAGACGCATTTTATGAGGGTGTCTCTAGCGTTATTACGATTAGCTAGTAGACAAAAAACCATGGCATTGACCTTCCGCTAATACAACAAACTAGAACAAGAATAATTACACAACCAAGGCGAGACTACTTAATGACATGAAGGTAAACATAAAATAGTAAGGGTATTAAACTTCTCAGAATGGTCATTGAGATAATTTGGCGAAGGACCTAGAGAGAAGGAACTAGGGACCACCTTTCGCCTAACCAAGGACCCTTACCCTGCCACCAACACACCGTGTTTACTCCCCAAGATTTTTGCACCCGCTCCAGGATGCCTATATTCCACTGCCTCACCACCGAATTAATTCCTCCATGGACTAGAATTTTCCCATAAGTAGAGTCTTGTTCACATACACATGTCCCATTAGAAGCTAGAGTATAATCCTCCATTGCCAACTCTGTATCAAGCGAATTTCCACAGGCAAGTTTTTTTCTCCTTTCCAAATGGAGACCTCCAAAGCTATGATATTTCCAGTGTCATTCACCTAAGCGTAAGCCAAGACAAAGGTAAGTAATTGCGTCGTGATAGCTTGAGTAAGACTGCAACACAAGATTTCCATAGGAACATTCCCCTTTCACCTCCCCACTAGATTCAAAGGGTGATATGATCTAGCTCTAATTTCCTATCTTCTATATTGTGTGAAGTGTAGACCCAAGCCAATCATACCCAAATGTTGCTCTCACAATACCTTTGAAGAGTTTACTCCTACCTAGTATTTATATTAATTTCTTATTAAAGTTATCATTGAAAAGGGAGTCTTTTTATTATAGGGCTAGTTTATTCCCTATTTAAATGGGGGCACATCATGAAAATGAAACTTTGATAGACAACTCAATGTTATATAAATCTTATGACACATTCGTTTCGTTGAAGTTGTTGAATGGAGGAACTATTACCTTCCCTACTGGTCCAATACTATAATCAACATGCTCAGACCAATACTATAATCAACATGCTCAGCCTAAAATTATTTGATTGGAAAGGAAAAACTTCACTAACAAAACATATATGGATATAGATAAATAAATGAATCATTTTTATTAAACCATTCAGGGGATTAAATAATTATATTTATATTAAAAATTAAAATATTTAGAAACGTATATGGATATAGATAAATAAATGAATCATTTTTATTAAACCATTCAAGTGATTAAATAATTATATTTATATTAAAAATTAAAATATTTAAAAATAATTAAGTCGCTAATATGTGTGGATGGTGCATTTAATTAATTTGTGAAATATTTTTTTTATTAAAAATATAATAATACAATTTTTAATAAAATTATGATTTTTTATTATTTAAAATACATTTTTAAATGTATAAATAAATTAAATATCATAAAAAAAATCTTTAAAACATTCAAATTTTACAAAATTAAACAACTTAAACTTAAAAATATTTTCCAATTTTTTAAACAAAATCATTTTATCTATTAATTAAACAATTTCTATATCAATTATAATATTTATCGTAATATATATCATTGTAAACAAATCGACCTCAAAATCTATTGAAGTTTCTACTCAATAGAGTTAGTTATCATAATCTGTGGGTCGCTGTTTGACGAACTTGGCGATTTAGGACACCGTCGTCCGTTAACATCATTGCTGGCATGCATTAACATATTTTTTATTAAAAAAAAAATTAAAAAATTGTTTATATTTATATTTTATTTAAATGAATAAACATCATTGAAAATTATATTCAAATCGTATTGCATAAAATGGGATAGAAATATATATTATAAAACAAATTATTGTTTAAATTTAAAATAAATAATAATAGAGTGTTTTTCAATTTTAAATAAAATGGTGGTATATATATATTATTTTAATATAAAATAAATAATAATATTTTATAAATAGTAATGGAGTATTTTTTACTTTTATTGAAAATTTTAAAATTTATATAAAAATCATGAAAATTTTAAATTTTTAAATTTTATATAAGAAGTTTTTGGATTGGTTTTTTAAATTAATTAATTATTTTATATATTTTAAAAAATCAACTTTAATATTATAATTATTATTTAAATAATATATTTATAGACTTGTTTTTTAATCTACATTATTACTCTAAATTAAAAATAATTTATACGAATTATATTCTATATAAAAAAATTGGATTTTTTTTTAAATAATTATTTATTTTATATATTTTAAAATTCTATTAAATTAAATATTATAATTAATATTTAAAATTACATTTAACAAATTTAGTGTAATGTTAATATGGACCCTAAAGTGTAATTTTTAATATTTTGACTCTTTAAAATTACATAAAAATAAAATTTAATAAACACAGTGAAATTAAAAAGTTAATGATTATAATGAATAAAAATAAAATAGCCAATTTACTCTTATGAAACATTTTGATTTTTTATCGTGGTATTCTCCTCTAATTTAGAGGATATATATATATATATATATATATATATATATATATATATATAAAATTAAAATAATGTAAACATTTTGACTCATCGTTTTTCACAACCCATGCACTGTGTTTCACAACCCATGGTTTTTTCCCATGGTATTCTTCTGTATTATAACCTATTTAAAGGCATAAAATTGGAATCACATTTAACCAATTGAATTTGTTGTGTAAATTCGAATATTTTTATGTGAGAGTTATAATAACACAGAATGCTTTATTTTTATATAAATATCTATTATGTAAACTAGGGTAGACCCATCTTAACTCAATCTATCAAGCCTCGAGAGGGATCAAATCTTTCAAGGTGCAAACATTTCTTCAAGTTTTGCACTAAAAAAAGATGTTTGTGCCTTAAAAAATGAGAATGGGGTAGATGTCAACGGTAAATGTTTAACATTTAACAAATTTAATTTAATGTGGACCATTAAAATAGGCCTAGTATGGTAAGTCCCACTAAAATGGATCTAGTATGGTTAAGTCCCACTAGCACAAGCAGTTGAGGATGGGCCTCGTCAGCAAGGCAACCTAGGATCAAACCTCACGGAGGTTGTTGTGTCAATCCTAGGGTGAGGAGACATGCTAAAATCTAGTCAGTTTAGGGTTGGGTGTGATCCTTGTGTGGTGTGGTGGCTGGGTGTGATCCTTGTGTGGTTGTGTGGTGGCTAGGTGTGATCCTTGTGTGGTGGTGACTTTGATAGCTTAGATGCCCGTGTGATCCTTGTGTGGTTGTGTGGTGGTTGGGTGTGATCCTTGTGTGGTGGCTAGGTGTGATCTTTGTGTGGTGGTGACTTTCATAGCATCCTTGTGTGGTTGTGTGGTGGCTAGGTGTGATCCTTGTGTGGTGGTGACTTTGATAGCTTAGATGCCCCTGTGATCCCTGTGTGGTGGTGTCAAAGGTGGTGACTTTGACAGCTTAGAGCTGGGTGTGATCCTTGTGTGGTGGTGACTTTGGTAGCTTAGATGCCCATGTGATCCCTGTGTGGTGGTGACTTTGACAGCTTAGATGCCCCTGGGACTTTGATGCCCCTGGGTGTGATCCCTGGGTGGTGACTTTGACAACTTAGATGCCCTTGGGACTTTGACGCCCCTAGGTGTGATCCCTGGGTGGTGACTTTGACAACTTGGGTGTTCACTTTGACAACTTAGATGCCCCTAGGACTTTGTCGCCCCTGGTCTGATCCCTTGGTGGTGACTTTAACAGCTTAGATGCCCCTAAGACTTTGACACCCATAGGTGTGATCCCTGGGTGGTGACTTTCACAACTTGGGTGGTGACTCCTCGGATTTGACGCCCCTGGGTGTAATCCCTAGGCAATGACTTTGACAACTTAGATGCCCCTGGGACTTTGATGGCTTAGATGCCACTGGGTCAAGCATTGAGGAACACAAACAACTTGACATGCAAATAAACAAAAAATAAACCTAGTATGGGAAAAATGTTGTAATTTTTAACATTTTTACTCACTCAAATTACAAAAAAAATTAAAAACCTAATTATTAAAAAAATACTTTTAACTACATTAAAATAAAATAATAAAACAAGAAATAATAATATAAAAATCAAATGAATGAAAAAAAAATTATTTAACTAAAATAAAATAGCCAATTTACCTTTATGAAACATTTTGACTCATGGTTTTCACAACCCATGGTTTTTTCCCATGGTAATCTTCTCTAATCTAGCTTATAAAATAAAATAGTCAATTTACCATTATGTAAACATTTTGACTCTCTGTTTTTCACACCCCATGGTTTTTTCCCATGGTATTTTTCTGTAACGTAGCCTACTTAAAGGCATACAATTGAAATGAATTTCGACACTTAAAAATAACCAATTGTCAATTTGTTGTGCTAAATTTGAATCTTTTTGTGTGAGAGTTATATATAGATTCACAAAGTGATTCAGGGATTAGAACCTTGAGTTGTCAATCTTACGGGTGGCTATTATTAGTAAAGGTAAGTCTTCCCCTTCAAAACATCAAAGTTTTCAAATAAAAAACAAGGAATCACATTTTAATGATTTTGCTTAATGTATTTATAGTTCTTATGTCTAGAAAAATTATGCTTTATTTTTAAACAATTATCTATATCTAAATCAACGTAGATTCATCTTAACCTTGGATTTATCAAGCATCAAATCTTTCGGGGTCCAAACCTTTCCTCAAGTTTTACACTTAATAAAAAAATTTACACCTTAAGAGATTTAAACCATCTTTGATAAATCGAGAGTTAAGATGAATCTACCCTAGCTATAAATTAAAATGTATCACTAACTAAAATTATTACCAATAATTACATATAATCTATTGTTAGACTAACCAAAATTATACAATATTTACCTATAATGTATTATTTCCTTACAATATTGTAAGTACATATGCTATCATATTCCAAATTTAAACCCCTTTGGAATTTACCTAGCAGAAGAGACTATCCAATGAAGTGATGGTCACTTCTCCATATAATGCCACTTTAAACCCGGATGGAATTCACATATCACATCAATTAATTGCTAATAATGAAGTGCACTCTGGTCTTGCAATTTCATTATCTCAAGTTTAAATTAATAATTAAATCACACACAAAGGGTCATTTCATTTCAAAGAAGGCTTACCTTTAAAAGTCCATCATTTCCAAAGGATGTGTTTCATTTCCAAATTCATGGGAAGAGTCCTTCCAGCCTCTTGTCCCCACTTTTGAAAGGATTGTCACTAGAACCAAATGCAAAGAAACACTTGCTCCTCCTAAGAACCACAAAAAATATGGAAGGAAAACAAATAAGGAAACACAAGATGAAGCAGCGCAAAAATACATGGCCATGGGAACTCAGCAACCAATGGAAACCTATATTGACAAAAGTGTAGGACCCAAGGAAATTTTAAATCAAATAGTGAGAGGAAAAGGATCCTCAACTCCATCACATATTAAATAATGAATCTGGTGTCCTGGAATTGTAGAGGCCTTGGGCACTCCTTGAAAGTAAATGCAACAATAGATCTGATGAGAACTGAATGCCTTAATATTCTTTTGCTTCAGGATACCATGTCAAGAGAACAAGAAATGAATCAGATAATTCAAAAAAATAAAGCACTTTCAAGGAAGAGCAATAAGTGTTAGATGAGCTTCTGGAGGTATTTGCACAATATGGAAACACTCTTCCTGGGAACTAATTTGCTCACTTAAGAGCAACATTGGATCAAAACAGAAATCAAAAACAAAATTCTAGAAAGCAAATCATCATTTCCGACCTCTACGCCCCCTCTCATTTTAGAGGTAAGGATCAATGCTGGCAATCCTTAGCTGATCAGTTAGATTTAGAAGTCAATAGAAATGTAATAGTTGGAGGTGATTTCAACTTGATTTTGAATGTCAAATAAAAGCGTGGAGGCATCTTCCTACCAGATCCATATAGATATAAGCTCGAGAGCATAACAGAAGCCCACAATCTAATGGAAATCATCCCAAAGAATGGAAAAATTACCTGAAGTAATAAAAGAACGGGTCCATGCAATATAAAAGAAAGATTGGATAGATTCCTAATTCATGTCAGCCTTATCTCTGGAACTGAACCGATGATTTTAACAATTATTTCTTTTGCAGCTTTTGATCATAAACCCATCTCTCTTAGATTTGGTGAAAATGTTAATTTGGGTCCACTCCCTTTTCGATATAATCCTCTGTGGTCTACTATCGAAGAGGTCAGGAAGTTGGTGGTTTCAACATGGAAACTAAGCATCAATGGATGTCCAAGCTACATTTGGGAAACTAAGCTAAAGAAAGTCAAGGTCAAACTTAAAGAGTGTGCCAGACCCCATTACAAAGAGCCAAAACAAAAGAAACTTTAGCTTCAATTAGAGTTCGATCAAGTCCAAGCAAGGATGGAAACTGAAGAGGTTACCAAAGAAATGCAATTGAAAGAAAAAGAGATCTATTGGGAAATCTACAAGACCAATAGAAGGGAGGAGGAAACATGGAGAATTAAATCCAGGAATTTATGGATTCATGTTGGTGACAAGAATATTGCTTTCTTTCGTAACCTTACCAAAATGCAAAGTGTAAAGAATCGCTTTGAGATAATTATGGGAGAAGGGAATTATGAAATCAAAGGGCAGGAAGAAATTAAAGAAGAAGTGCATCATCACTTTAAAATATTGTTAGTAACTGTTGCAACAGTTTGATTTGACCATTGTTGACAAACCAGGTAAAGAAAATGTTGTTGCTGACTTTTTATCTAGATTGGATTTGTCTGCAGATGAGGATGGAACGATGGATGACCAGATGCCTAATGAACATCTGTTTGCTATCTCAGCACTCTCTCCATGGTTTGCTGATATAGCAAACTACCTTGTTTCAGCACAGTTCCCTCCGCACCTATCTTCAAGAGAGAAGAGCAGAATCATAAAAAAAAGTGCCTTATTTACTTGGATCGGGGGAAATCTGTTCAAGCTTGGCCCCGATCAGATCTTAAGGCATTGTGTAAGGGAGGAGGAAATCTTTGATATCCTCCTCACCTGTCATGATGGGCCTTGTGGAGGAAATTTTGCAGCAAAGAGGACTGCCTTCAAGATCCTGCAGGCAGGCTAATATTGGCCCACACTTCATCAAGATGTCAGAATATATATCAGCCAATGTGACCAATGCCAAAGAATGGGGAAACCGACTCAAAGGGATGAGATGCCTCTCCAACCTCAAGTGACTCTTGAGCCATTTGAGAAGTGGGGCATGGACTTTGTGGGTCCAATCAACCCTCCTTCGAGGCAAAGGTCTTACATCATTGTGTGTACCGACTACCTGAAAAAGTGGGCAGAGACTAAAGCAATCAAAGCAACAACAGAAGAAAAGGTGGCCGAGTTCTTAAGAGAAAACATCTTCTATAAGTTTGGCTACCCAAGAGAGCTGGTCACCGATCAAGGGAGCCAGTTCACATCCAACTTAGTTGAAGATCTACTAGCTCATCACAAGATCAAGCATAGGACTTCCACCCCCTATCACCCTCAAGCAAATGGGCAGGTGGAAGTCACTAATAGAGCATTAGAAGGGATCTTGACTAAGGTGGTGAGCAGCAGCAGAAAGGACTGGGCAGATCTCCTGGTTGAGGCCACATGGGCTTACAACACCACCTGGAAGACCACCACCGGCTTCACACCTTATGAGCTGGTCTATGGGAAGAAAACTTTGCTGTCCATTGAGTTTGAATACAACACTTTGAGGATGGCAGCTCAGCTAGATCTAGATCTCAGCCATGCCCAACAAAAAAGGTTATTGCAGCTGAATGGACTAGATGAGCACCGAATGCAGGCCCTCCTTCACTCAGAAGTGGTTCAACTTCAGAGAAAGGTGTGGCATGACCAACATCTCGATGACAAGCGATTCCAGCCTGGAGATTGGGCTTTGTTGTATGACTCCAGATACAAAGATTTCAAGGGAAAGCTGAGAACCAGATGGCTAGGACCATATGCAGTGGAAAAATGTCATGACAATGGATCTGTGCTTATTCGGACCATTGATGAGGAAGCCATCCCCATGCTTGTCAATGGGCATAGATTGAAGATCTACAGGAAGCCTCTCTCAAGACAAGAGTTCATCAAAACTATGGAGAAATCAGTATTGGTCATAGAGAAGGGTTCTGCCTCTCCTTTGGGCATACCCTGAAAGATCTAATAATAATAATAATAATAATAATAATAATAATAATAAAGATCCTTGGGTGAAAACCTCTCTGAGGCGCCCAAGGCAGGTGGTAGGGGTGAAAACCTCATTAAGGCGCCCCTATTGTCTTTCAGAAAAAAAAAAAAAGAGATTGGGAAAAGATCCTTGAGTGAAAACCTCTTTGAGGCGCTTAAGGCAGATGGCAAGGGTGAAAACCTCAATGAGGCGCCCCTGTTATCTTTCAAAAAAAAAAAAAAAAAAGAGAAAAAAACAAAAGAAAAAACAAGGTCAGCAGATTCATAATGTAAAATTGCATGCAGGTTGCAGGTGTTCTATGGAGGAGAGGAAGCCTCTCAATTCAAAGCTCAGGATCCTTATCATGCTGTCAGGAGACCTCACCAGCACCTCCTCCAAGAATACTCATTTTCTCCAAGGTATGTGCAATTTTATTACAGCTTGAGTCTTCTACAGGAAGACGCAGATCTTCTACAGGAAGACGCAAATTTTCTACAGGAAGATGCAGATTTTCTACAGGAAGGTGCAGACTCTCTACAGGAAACACAACCTTTCTACAGGAAGCTCTGTATTTCTATAGGAAACTTCCTGTAGAAGCCCAGGACGGTCCAGAATCCATGTTATGAGAAGATCTAACGACTAAGGATCGGTTTGGACGCATGCAAGCTATTGTTATCTCCCTTGCACATTGATTGTCACCTCATCCTGCCATCCTTGTCGACATGCAACGAAGTTACCTGCACTAGCAAAGCAGATCGATGAGTTCTCAGAAAAAACAAGTTTTAAATGAAAAAACGCTGAAGATCTCATACCATATCCATCTCAGTCATCCAGAAGCCCTGGGAGCGTAATCGAGAGGCCAGATCCTTCGTCATGCAGCATGCACCCAAGGAGGAAGAACTGTTACAAGACATCCCGCGGGAGTCCTGTAACAGTTAAGCTCGCTAGAGTGTATACTATTCACAGCGCTGGCCATATACAATGAACGCGGACGCATGTAGCCAAGCATCGACTCCATCGTCGACAGCCTGTAAACGTGAACCTCTGGGCCTGTGCAAATTCACCAGCAGCAGGTAGATCCATTCATCATCGTCCAAAACCCGAGAAATCGTGTTGCAGCCGCGCAGGTAAGTGTCTCGACCCTTTCTTCCGTCAGATCGCATGAATTTTACTTTGAATTGTTTGCAAAGTGTAAAGTGAATGGGTTGAGCGGCTGTATGGCCAGTTGACTGGCCACGTCGACCGGTTAATGGTCCAGTCAGATGTTTGGGTGGCGGCTGTGACAAAAGGAATGATCCGCACACACGTGAGAACAATCCCCGTCGGAAAAAACAGATTTAGCAGAAGAAATGGCGGCAGATCTGCTGGAGGGATGATGCGGTAGTAAGTGAACGCGCAGTCAAATGATGGAACGACGTCATCCAACGGTCCGGCGGGGACAGCTCACCCCCCGCGCCACGGATTCCGCCGATTCAAATCTAATCGGCTAGATTGGCCGCATGCATTTATCATTCGCCGTTCAAACCTCGAGTGCACATTCAGATCTCTCTGCAGTTCGAAACTCCAAGCCTTTGGCTATCAAAACGGCTGTGAAGCACCACCGAGAGCGCAGACCAACTGCAGTCTTCCCCAGGAATCACGCGCTGCTCCTACAGGAAAGTTGTTTCTACAGGAAGGCGGGTTCCTCACGTAAAAAGGTGGAAGATAAAAAGGTAACCCTGAACTCTCCATGCAATTGGTTTTTAAAGGTGGCAGGATCGTCGTCTACAGTCTAGTTGTAGGAAATGGTCGAAAATGTTGTCTGTTGTGCATAGACTGTCGTTCTACAGGATGTCAGTGAATTAAACTGTGTTAAGGTCCTCAGGGATAAGTTGTGAATTATTTGCACAACAAAAGCGTAATTCTACGCTCTGTCTCCGTAAGCTAAACTTCTTCCGCATTTGCCACCTCTAGCAACAGCTTTTATCATGCCGGGTGGGTTTATTAGACGCGAACCCACTGACTCATCAAAATTAAGAGAAAACCCAGAGGTGGTAGAGCTCTTCACACGGGCACAATGGATATCCTTTTGTGACAAGTTGCAGGGTCATGACGACGAAGTGGCAGAAGAATTTTTACAAGCCTTGAGGCCGAAATCCAAAACACTGGCCACCGTGAACTTCAGGGGCCTAAGCCTCAAGCTCACCCCGCAGTATATCAGTCAAATTACTGAACTTCCAATGGGTTTGCCATGGGATAAGGAAGAAAGGAAGTTGAGCCAGCAGGCAAAGAAAGAATTCTTTCCACCTGAGGAGGAATTCACGGAGGACAAAAATGGGGTGCGAAGAACCAGCTTGCTGCCACCATGGAATGAAGTTAGCCTGCAAATCATGAAGTATATAACCTGTGAAGGCCGTTTTAGCATCGTGTAAACGTATCACTTCAGGTTGCTCACTGAATTGAGACACCAGATTGATCTTCCTATAGAAAATAAACTGAGCATTCCTTATTTCCTGCTACAGTCTCTAATTGAGTGTGCCACAAAGTTAAAAGAAGGCATACCAGATCAGATAGCCCACCATGGGTTAATCAAACTTCTTGTGTAGGATGCGCTTCATTCATATAAGGTTCCCCTCTCATGGGAATCATTCAGGAATTTGACAAGAGATGGAGACATAAGGATGTTGACTGAAGAAACGGGTTCCTCCAACAGTGAGGAAAAAGAAGCAGTGGCCGCGGAAAAGAAAGAAACAGGCCAGAAGACCCCGACCACAGTGCAGAAGAAAGAACAAAGGAGGAAGCACGAGAAAAAGGATGCTGAGGAAAAATGTGACACACCCATTTTGTCAGCAAGAGAGAAAAGGTTGCAGAGCAGAACAGACAAAGCTGAGAAGGTCCACATCAGCCCAAGTACCTCATCAGCACCCGCAACCAAACCAAAAAGCAAAACCCACGCAGCAAAGCAAGCCAAGGTGGCAACACCTGTGTCTACAGGAAAGCAGAAACAGGCTTCTACAGGAAGCCCGAAAACAGTAAAAGGGTCTTCTACAGGAAACCTGAAAATCATTGAAAAAGGGGCTTCTACAGGAAGCCCGAAAATTACCAAAACAGGGGCTTCTACAGGAAGCCCGAAATTGGCTAAAACAGGGTCTTCTACAGGAAGCCCTGAAAAGGTGAAACCCAAGGAGAAGAAGGCGGACATTCTAGCAAGGGAGGCAGCAGCTGTACTAGCTGGCCTCAACACGCCACCTAAGCCAAAAGAAAAGAGGAAGAGGGAGACCCCTCTATACTCCGAAGTTCGAGAATAAGGACGGGCAAGCCACAACCCCCATCCAACAGCCAAGTCACTACAGGGGATACCCCTACTTCACCCAGTGAGAGGTCCCCCTCGAAGACATCGGTCACCTACGAGAAGGGGAGCCCAAAAGCAACTACTTGGAAAAGAAGGATAGACCAATCGCCTTCAAAAGCCCGGCTCAAGGTCAAGGAAACAGAGAAGAGGGAAGGAGCAGCACCCTCATCGCCACCAAGGGCAGAACAGGCAGAGCCACCAAGAGTAGGGAAGAAAGAGCGTATTCCAGAGCCTAGTTCTCGGCCAAGGACAAGGAGCTGGGGCAAAATTGCTCAAGGATGAGCAAATATTTTAGCTGGGGGGTGATGATGAGCCCCAATTTTTGGTAACAAATTGGGCTCATTTTGCCTACTTACCTTGCTCAACCCTTCATCTTTTATCACTTATGCATTCATTTCTTGGTATATTCGTGTTATTTGTAGGAAGAAGGGCAAGCATTATATCTATGTGGCTAATACATGATGATTTCAGGTTTTTTGGCATTAAAGGGAGCAAAGACCACGCAGAAGGAGACAAGGAGACAGCAAAGGTGGCATTGCAGGTTTATAGGGAGGTTGTCTACAGCCTTAAATAACCTCCCTCGTGATCTCCACCCTAACTCCGAGCTCCAACAACTCTCCCCACCGAGCTTAAAGGCAGCCAACAGGTTCTACAGGAACAACAGTTTAACTTTTAGTTGGACAACCGAGCTCCATTAATTGAGGAAGCCAACTTGATCCTCATCTTGTATAAATATTAAGGCCGTAGCCTTTGATAGGAGCTTTTTGAACTTTTGAACTACTGTTGCAATTTCTAAGCACGAGCTACAGCTCGGTTTTTGCTCTTTGTAAGCCAGTTTTGGCATGTCATTAGACTCATGATTATTCAATAAAGACAGGCAGCTTTTGATCCAATTATGAGTTTCTAAGGGAGCTATAGCTCTCAGGTTAGGGCCCAACCTGAGAGCAATAGACCTCCTCTTCTTTGTATTGTTACTTGTCTTTCCTTGCAGCACTTTATTTCCTCTGTTTTGACATGCATTTAGAATTTACAGTCTGCTGATTTGATTTCTTGTCTGTGATTGAGTAGGATTAGTTTACAGTTCAAGTGCTTTCAGTTGCTTAGATTAGAGTAGGAGGATTGTAATTCATTAGAGCTCCAAAAAAGGTTGATAGTGCACTCGCTACCATCTCTGTCTAGAGATTGGGGGTGTGGGTTGTACCAACCACCAAAAATGCAGTCTTATGCTTTCATGCAAGCTGCCACACAGTCATTGCAATTGTAGATCCATCCATGCATTTTTCTCTTGAGCACTACTGCTTCGTTCCAACACCATGCACGATTTTTCTCCACACTTTACATTGTTGTTCATTGGTTTAATAACACAGTTAGAATAGGTTGATGGAATTCTCGGTTTTGTGCAAGATATAGAGGATTTGTTTCTTTTACACTGCATAGCATCACGTTATCGTGTTCTTCTTCTTCTCAACCACGCCTAAAGCCACTTGCTCGATCTCTGTTCAGCTCGTTAGCCTTCCAACCCTTCTACTTCTCACGTAGCTCCATCTTTTTAACTCTTCCTTGCTTCCACCCTTCTATTCACCAACCAACTGTACTCCCTCTTTCCTCACCTCAGATCTCTGTCCCTGAGCCACCACAAACTCCTCCTTCACCTTACCCATCCACTCATACCACTCCTCCACTCTTCCATCACCCAAAACTCCAACTACAACACATCCTGTAGAAGTTAGCAGACTTCCTGTAGAAATCCCGAGCTTCCTGTAGGATCCCCTGCAGACATCCTGTAGAAACCTGTAACCTCGGTTGCCGAGCACCTGAACGTTGTGGACTTCTATGGGATCCTCTGGAACCTCTCCTAGCCCTCCTGACCTTTCCCAAGCTTTCTCTCCCTTTGCACCACCTCTGCACAGCCAAACCCTAATAAGAAACAAAACCATAATCACTCCAACCACTTAAGCAAAAATACAAAAACAATGTTCTTTTCAATGGAAGTAGTTTAAGTTCATGCATTTCATATCACTAGAGGTAATGGCATCATTCTTAGACATTTTCACTCCCACCATTGCATCATAGAGATTAAGCTAGTCAGATTAGGGTTTACTAGGGTTTCCATGTTTTGGTTGGCTTTCAATTCATTTTTGCAAAGTAGATTAATTTCCTTTGATATGGCCTTCGTCCATCATTTAGAAAGCTTCTTCTGAGAGCATATAGAAGTTGGATTGAGCCCTAGCGGACTTGTGCCAACTGACCAAGTGACAGCTACGACAAGAGCTAGTACTTGTGCATACAGCACCGTCGCTTCCAAGTTTGTTACGAACTACCAGGTTGATAAAAATTAGAGATAGGAAGCTCCAAGAGTTGTAGCATTATTGCTACAATACTGGAGCCCACCAGCAGTTCCCGGAACTCTTCCAAAACTAACAAGAAGTTGAAGTATTCTGCTAGAGGAAGTGATCCTATTGTTTTGAAGAGGGAAACCTTCAACCATGAAAGGGAGGTCTCACCTCGCATAAAAGGGAGAACTTCAACCTGAAAAGGGAAGTCTCAACCTGTGATGGTTTAAGGATGACCAACAAATTTGGAATGCTTAATGAAATTCCTGGAACTCTTCCAAAACTGGCAAGAAGATGAAGTCTTCTAGTAGAGGAAGTGTTCTTAATTTTGTTCCTGGAATTCTTCCGAAACTGGCAAGAAGCTAAAGTCTTCTGCTAGAGGAAGTGTCCCAAATTACCAATTGAAGGCATGTTCAGGGGCATCTTTGTTTCTGGCGACAACTCTGAAACTGGTGTGGTAGGTTGTGGCTCAGGCTCACTTGATGTGACTTTGAAGCTTGTAGATGACCATCATTTCCCCCCCTGTCAGATACAAGGTGAGATGATGGAGAAAACTCAACTGCAAGACTGTTCAATACTCTGGAACAAGTTCTGACATGTGATTGGAGTATCTTCTTGGTTGTTGATGCCCATTGCCAAGAAGCGATCCATCCAAGATGAATCTTTGTTCTTGCAGGACGTTTGTTTCTGAAGCATCTATGTGAAGAATGGGTGGTTTTATGACAATGCTTACATGGATGAAGATCAAAACAGTGATCTTTCAAATGGCCAACTCGGTCACAGTGTTGGCATTTCACAATTTGTTGTTGTTGTTGTGGAACAGGAGAAGAATTTGGAACAACTGGATGTGAAATGTCATGAAGGAATCCAACACTTTGAAACTGAATGGGCTTTGAGTAGTCTGGAATATGAAAGGACAAGTCCTTCTCATATTCGAGGCCAATTCTGTGTTTGTTGTGAACAAGCTCTTCCCAAGGTCTGATGATGGGCTTGGGAAGTGCAAACTGAACTTCTTCATTTTCATGTGTAACTGCTGCTTTATGGGAGTCTGTTTCAATCTTCTGAACAGAAATAGGTTCAGAATGATGACTCCTCTGTTTTAATTCTTCTTACTGTAGTTGAGATTCAAGCTGCAAAAAATCAATTTTCTCTTATGCATTTTGTAGACAAACTTGAATGTCTATGAGAGAAACTTTGCTAACTTTTAATGTATCATGAGTAGTAGACAATATCAGAGTTTTGAGGAACTCTAATACTTCATTGATTCTGGGCATTTTTTTTTTTAATGTCAGAATTACACCTTAAAAATTGTTAACAACTACTATTCAATGCATAAAAGTAATACCCACTCATAGTACACAACAATATCCTTTATAAATGTGCAACAAATGATCAGTGTGCAACCAGCAAGCACCAATTACAATCCATTACATAAAAATAAGAGTTTACTCATGATCAGCACAACCAACTGAACTTTTCTCCACAAAAGATTACTTTTATTTGTCAAAACAATCATTGCCTTTATACAGCCCACCAAACTCTTATGCAGCAGTCGAATCAAGGAATCAATGCATATATATGTAGACAAAAACTATAATGAGTTTTAAATACAATGCCACACTGGGGCAGCAACAACTGCAAACTTGCTTGGATCCTTCAAATACTCCTTCACTTTCAAAGCAGAAATGATGGCTATCAAAACTTCAACAACTATAGCACCATGTCATGGGCGGGACTTGAATGCTCATATATAAATACTTTGACTAGGGTACGAACAAATATTCTCTGATCTTGCCACTTCTTCAAAGAAAACAATCTACCCTCATATATCACACATAATTTATGGAGAGCTAACAACGCATATGCCAGAATGCAATATATAGAGAGTCAACGATACCTCCAATATTCCAATAAGAATGATGAACACAACAGTGACCCACTTGTAGGAGCTATGCACCAATGAAAGGATTATTCCACATGTTCATGCATGTATGAACGCACAGAGATGAACCGACCAGCTCGTTGCTTTAACACACAGCTTCTCTTGTGCGAGTCTCTCTGCTCTCCACGCCACTGCGAAGTTGTTCTGTGGTGCTTCTGATTCTCCAGACTTTCACATCTATAGCTATTTGATCATATCGATCATGTTGAGGCATTTGCAAGATAAGACAAAAAATATATTCAATTTGTTAAACACAAATATTTCACACACGGCCTCTATCATATGGTTGATCTTCAAAATATATATCGACCAGAATATAACTCCAATTCCTAGTCAACACATGTTCTTAATAAAAATGATTTAATGTAGGGTCGTTCAAGATTCCACTAGTGATCAACACTCCAACATCATCCACGGTCTTCCACCAAAATCATAACAACGTTTATGGGAACAGAAATATCAGATGTTGCTTGGCTAATGGTATTTTACCACTGCCCAGCAAATGATGGCAATGATTTACACATTCAAAACAAGAGACTAATGCGAAGGAAAAATAGCAGATCAATGAAAGATAAAATGATACATCAATTGGAAAACGACTTTTCACAATTAGCTAGGCCTTTTCAGTCAAGCATCAGGTATCAACCATGGGTTCAGGTCCTGATCGCTCGCCAAGAGCAATTTCGGTTTTTTTTTTTACTGGTGAACTAAATTAAACAAGATGTCCTTGATAACCTGTGACATCAGTATAAACAAACATTGCATTTATATTGGTTAATGAAAATTTTGGTCACCAAATCTATCATGACCTTACCGGTTGATGTTGGTAAACCTGATCCTAGCTTCCAGGAAATTCAAAAGGAATTTCAGTTGATTCAATTCCTTATTCGATAGCGAAACATGCGTTTGGGACGTATAGAGAAACACACTCAGTGTATCTCGCAGTTAAAACTTCTAGGGTCCAGTGCAAAGGACCCAATTCCTGTGGAGTCCTTCAAGGACTATATGTTATTTCAATTTAGTTTTGGATGCTTTTTTGGTTTATTTTCCTATTATATTTGTGAGCTAGTATTGAATATTAGAGCTTAGTAGACAAAACATGTTGGTTAGACATTTAGGCCTATAAGGCCTTGTGTGACAGACTTAAGACTTTCAGATTTTGGATGGCATACAATGTGTTTTGGTGGCCAACAGATCTGGTTTCCCTTTTGGGCAGGTGGAGGCCACCGAACGTCTTTCATGGATGTAACCTGCTTTTGCAAATGAATGAATTAAGAGGACCTACCAAGCTTACATTTTTTATTATTATAGATTTTTAATATAATCAATATCATAAAAGATAAAGAAAATCATTATAATCAAATAGTACACAGAAATATGTGTCATTATAAGTGTCAAACATAATGAATTCATGCCAAATTTTTGCTTTTCACATGGCATTCACAATATGCGAGATGAATTTTGTCCCAAATTTAAAATTATAATTTGCCACTCTTTTTTGGATTGCAATATAATTTGTAGAAAGTTATTGGACATATATCTAATATTATTTTGTCATATATTATTTGTTGTAACTTTGTAAAGAAATTATAATTTAGCATAATTTTATAGATATTAATCATAATTTATCATAATGCTATGCTTATTTAATATTAATATTGTGAATTGCAATATAAGTTGTTGTATTTTTTTTATTTATTTTTTTCCATATGGTCCCTGGTCCCTGAAGATCGATGACTATTATGTCCACGAAATATTACAAAAAAAATCTAAATATTTCGTCATAATTTTAAGACATTGTTGAGCGACCACGTGTGTAGAGTGCGAAGGTGCGGAGAGGGGTATGTGCAGAAATAAGGTAGTGCGCAGAAGCACTTTGTACAATAAAAGCTTCGAATCCACCTCTACATTTTGTACAACGAAAATGTTCACTGCCCCTCTATACTGTGCACAATTTAAACATTAACTACCCCTCCAAAATACACAGTGACTACACACCCTTTCTTCTTCCTTGGCATATCTATTCAGTCCCCCCCACCCTCTCCTTGTGATCCAAATTTGTATCTACGCTCTTCATCTGGAACATGCGTTTTTCTATTTATCTTCTTTAAAGAATCCATATATTTTTGCACCAGATATCTATTGGGCAATGATTTTTTAAACATAACACCGGTCTAATTATTGTAGACTCGACTATCGAATCAAAGTTCTTTTCTTAAACATAATTCAATTGCAAAAACAAGCATAAATGATAACCATAATAAGATATAATTATTCGTGCCCTATAATCATAACCCATTTAATTCTTGTATCTGAATAAGGTGCTTTTAACTCGAAGTATCTGAAATTTCCATGGAAAAATCAAAGCTACCGATGTTACATTGTTATTCTGTTTTCAGTTCCCAAATTTTAAAAACAAAGACATGTAAAGAAAGTATACTATATGTTACAGTTAATACTGACCCATTTTTAGTATTTCGTTATAATTCTAAGACACATTATTGGTTGGCCACATGTGCAGAGTGTGGAGGTGCAGAGAAGCACTTTGCACAATAAAAAATTTGACTCCACTTCCGCACTTCGCACAATGAAAATGTTCACTGCCCCTTCGCACTCCACACTTCCCGCACTTTCCACACACCCTTTCTCCTTCCTTAGCATATCTGTTTATCCCCCACTCCCTCCTACCTTAGTTGTTTAACCTCCAATACCAAGATTCACAATTACCACAACGCAAATAATTCATCAAATCCAACCTTATGCACAGTGAAAAATCTGTACCCACAATAAAAGCTATCTTTGTATCTCCTAGTGCAATTAGATAAATAGATGAGACTATGTGAGGCTAACTTTCATTGTGCAGAATACAAAAGTGCAAATGACAACTATGCGAAAGTGGCTTTCATTGTACAGAATCCAGAAATACGAACACATAAATCACGACATATTGTGTAAATACAAACATTCTCAAATAACAAGAAAATTCAAACCCCATAGAAAGAAATAAAAACAAAAACAAACCAAAAAACAAAAAACATAACTTTAATAAATCAATTAATAATAAAAATTACATCACAACTATTAAATATTATTTATATTAATATTATATAAAATAAATTTAAATTCAACCCATTTTCAATTTACATTTTATTAAATTATTTTAATTTAAATAATACTAATTAAATTATAGATTTTTAATTTAATCAATATCATAAAAGATAAAGACAATCATTAAAATCAAATAGTACATGGAAATATGTGTCATTATAAGTGTCAAACATAATGAATGCATGCGAAATTTTTGCTTTTCACATAGCATTCACAATATACGAGATGAATTTTGTCCCAAATTTAAAATTATAATTCGGTTTTGGATTGCAATATAATTTGGGGAAGTTATTGAAAGTATACCTAATATTATTTTGTCATATATTATTATTTACCGTAACTTTGTAAAGAAATGTTAATTTATCATAATTTTATAAATATTAATCATAAATTTAAAATTATATATTTTTTATTTCTTGGATTGCAATATAATTTGTGGGAAGTTATTGGAAGTATATCTGATATTATTTTTGTCATATATTATTATTCTTTGTAATTCCGTAAGGAAACTATAATTTATCATAATTTTATAAATATTAATCATAATGTTATGTTTATTTAATATTAATATTGTGAATTGTAATATAAGTTGTTGTAATTGATTTTGTCATATGCTTTATGATTTTTGAAGATTGATGATCACAATGTTTATGAAATATTAGACTAGGGACATCTTTCTAAAAGGTTCATGAAATATTAGACTAGGGACATCTCTCTAAAAGGATCACTTCTTGCTAGCTCAACCACAAAGCTCGGCCCTACGAGTGTCAAGAGAATTGAACTTGTGACTCCTCAATAACAAAGGTGCTTTAACGTGAAAGGTTTAGGAATGAACCCAAACAACATAACCATGTCTAGCATAAACTATGGATTTCAGATTACAATGGTTATGAAACTGCCCCAAATCAAGACTCTAAAACCAAGAACATAGATCAATGAATGAAAGATAAAGTATTCAATACAAATACAATGATCTAATTTTAGATATTCAAGAAACATCTAAAAATATGTGCATGACATGAATTACTCCACAAGGCAAGGAACACAAGCTAAACAAGTTTAACATGCATAAAGGCACTAAAGTAGAGCACTAACATACACCAACACTCAGCCATAAGTGCAACTTAGGTGAGTATGTACAGACTGAGATGGGTCTTGGGAAATGTGAAGCCATATTATGTACCTGTTTGCAAAAAACAAAAACCCAAGAAGTGTGTGTGTGAAAGAGAGAGAAGAAGAAAACCTAGTAAAAAAACCCTCCCCAATAAAATAGAAAGACATGACTATATAGCATGCTTTGAAGAAAAAGCTACTCACATCCCCAACAAGGGTTATAAATGAAGAAACTTGTTTTTTATAAAATGTTTGGTGTTCAAGATATCAATAATATGCTCTATTCATAGGCAATGTCTCAGATCAATGGCATTCCCATGAATAAGATCTCGAATGAAGTGCATATGAATCTCAACGTGCTTGGTCCACTATTAGGGAATTAGATCTCATGAGATTTGACTTGTACTCTAATTTTGATTGATTTTATGGAGAAAATTGTGTATAAAATTTTGAAACATCTAATGTTTTAAGTAGACACTCCACATGCCATTAGGGACAATTAATTAGCATTATGAGAATTTGTGAAAACCTACACACCCATATGGTAATTTGGTTTTTACAAGATTGATAGATGAGTGACAACATTGGATACCAAACTATGTGAGAATGCACTAAATAATGATGGTTTCAACGGTTGCAATAATAACTCCCTGATACTTTGCCTTTGCGGTAGATATAGCATTGGTTGATTGTTTCTTTCTCAACCAACAAACTGGACCAAAGTAAACGAAAAAGAGATAGAGTAAAGTGGATTTGTCATTTGTTGCATTGCCCATCTAATATAAATCTATATATCCCACTAAATCAATATTGCAACTTGTTGTAGAAAGAATCCCAAAGCAAGGAAGAAAAGCTAAGCAAGCTTAGCATATATGATGGCCATTGAAGTAGAATGCTAACCTGCACCAACAATATGACATTTTTTGTAATTTTTCATAATGATATGCATATCAAATTTCTAATGATAGTATAATTTTCATAATTGTGTTGTGACTGTAGTTTAATTTTTTGTAATTTCATAAAATCATACTTATAAAATATGAAGTTGCCATATTATAGCATAAAATGCAGTGATATTATACTTATTTAATAATATTATTTTGTATGAAAAATATATCATTACTAGCTTCAACACAATCTCTTTTGATTTAATATAAACTAGAGCAGCCATATAAATTAAATGACTAGTATACACCTTAGATATCAATCCATGATCAACATTAAAACACTTACCCCATGACACATGCCTAATATTAAAAAAATCATAAAATAAAAATAAAATTTTAATTTTAATTTAAATAATTATTATTTTTAATTAAAAAATAATCAATCTATTTATCTATCTATATTTAACCATGGAGATTCACCTTAACTTTTTTATTTGGAAAATAACTCTTGTTACAATACCATGACCAATACAATGACTTATTAATATGACATGTGTTGATATGGCATTTTCTTTAGTTAATTAATTTGAGATAAATTAATTAAAAGAGCATAATTAACTTAAAAATGAATGAGAAAGTCTTGCTTCATGTCTTCATCAAAGAATCTTGTGATGAAGGAAGAATTTGAGGAATCACTTGTAGAAGTAGTCATTATCAAAATGAACAAAATAACTTCAAACAAGATTACAAAGAGCTTATTCAAGCAAACTTTTGCAACAAACCTCTTGTGCTTCCAAGATTGCTTTGAGGTCCTTTGGGATAAGAAGAATGCCTTCAGCCCTTCTTCCTTCTTGTCCTCTCCTGGACTTAGCTATCAATATCTTTCCCTGAACCTTTGCAAACTCAAACAATAGTTAGTTTATAAACAATCAAACAATCAATCCTTGACTGTTTAAACACCTTTCAAGTTAAGCAAGAAAATAGATTACTCTGTCAATCAAGCATCATGATACCACCTACTTCATGATATAACTTGCGTTGATATAACCAGTTCTGATATCACCTTCTTGGAAGGTGGGGTTAATCAACCTGATGCTTTGATACCACCAGATCCAAGGTGGGGCACTAAAGGCTTCTTGTCAGCTTACAAGAACCTCTCCCACTCCAAAGCTTATATATATTCCCAAAATCTATCTTATGATTGACAATTTGCGGAATTAAAAGTGCTTGAAATAGGTGTATGTCTTTGTTTGTCTTTAAATTGTTTGAGTGCTTATGTTCATTTTCTTAAACTGAAATAAAACACATAACAGTAAAACAGTGCAGCAAATAAGCAAACCACATAAGACAACAATATAATATGGAGTTCACCCTGATATCTTGGGCTACATCTCCTTGAGCTCTAATCAACTCGATTAGGCTCTTTGGGATTATGGCTTGAATTCTCTTACAAGTTCCACACTCAACTCCAATGGTTTACAATTGAACCAATGGGTTTAGAATGCCATCTTACCCCTGGCTATCCTTTAGTTGCAGACAGATCTAGGCCTCTCTAGACTAATTCTTTTAGTCAGTGCTCTGAGCTTCTTGAGCTTTTGGCTTCTCTAACTCCCTCAAAATTCTGCAATGTCTCTGGAATTCCTTCTTTTGTCTTCTGCATAACAAACACCAACAACAGCTTTATCCTTCGATCTCTTTGCTGTTTGATACTTCACTGAAGCATCTAGGCGCTGCCTCCAACCTCTAGTGGCTTTGCTCTGTTAAGCGCTCTGGTTCTCGGCTCTAGCTCTGGCTCTGGCTCTTGCTCTGGCTCTCGGCTCTAGCTCTGTCTCTGGCTCTCGGTTCTGGCTCTGGCTCTGGCTCTGGCTCTCTGTGTTATCTCTCAGCCTCTACATGATTCTGGTTTCGCTTGACCTCCAAGCAACCCCCTTCGCAATTGTGCTCTCTGGCCTTCTGTGAGTCCCTTGTTAACTGTGTTCTCTGTGCCTTTTATAACACATCAGTTATAGTCTGCCTCCCTCATCGAAGACCAATTGTTTCATTACAAGAAGTAGTTTTCCATTGAAACGAACCAGCGGTCATGGGCAACCCGGTCGTTTGGCCTTCCTGTGCAGAAACCCCAAAAATAGCCAAATAACGGAATACACAGGAAAAATGCACAAAAGCACATCATGAGCGTTACAGTCGGAACTCAAATAAAATTTAATCGCCCCTATAATCCTTTCGGGTTCGTAAAACAACTCGTTCATCACCCACCGTTCGATCAGTGATTGATAATCAATGGCTGACGATCATTTCGGGCGGCCCACTTGCACGGGGATTACCCGCCGAAAAAGAGATTTTCTCTCTCTTGCGTTGTGCCACTTGTCGGCCAGTGTATGGATTCGGGTGGAGCCCTTCCAATGCCACTTACCGCCTGAAGCCTGTCTGAAATACTGTTTACTGCCCTCCTTCCGGAACTTAAAATATATAAAATCGCTTTTATAATCCCATCAGGTCCACCTTTGGTCGCAATATCGCAATCACACAGGCGGGAGGTCAAAACCTCAATACATGTGAAACACACAGAAATCCGCATAAACGAGATTTCAAATTATGTGAAATCGCACCTATAAACTTATCGGGTCCGTGCCTTGATCGCTAATCACAATCACGTCTTGCATATGTCAACGACCCTTTATATGATTGCGATCCCGATTGCTGATCACATCAACATTTTGGAGTCACATTTCCCAACGGTCTGAGGTCTGAACAACGTCCCATAGCCATCTCCGATGCGATATACATCGTTGATTGCCGATTCGCCCACCCGACTCACCGCCATCGCATGTCGCTCTGTTTGGGGTTCCGATATCGCGCGAAGGCCTACCTCTGATGCGATATGTCAGAGATCGCAATCGGGGAGTCCTTCCATCTCCGCTTAAGTCCTCCCTTTGAACCTTTTTCGATGCGATTTTATTTAAGAGCCCTTAAGTCCATTTTTATAAGAAATTGCCTCCTTTTATAAGGATAAGGGGCAATCTTCTTTTTGCAATAACTCCTTCATTCAGAGTCCGTTTTGGTCCAATCAAATTGCATTAGATTCAGATTGAAAATATCAACGCAATGAGACTATTCCCAAGAGCATCCTTTGACTTTCATTTTCCTCCGTGAGGAGGATTTTTAGACTTCTAAGTCTATGTTAGATCCATTGTGGATCATGTGGTCTCACACTTACAGGGCAAGGATATAGTCTTGGAGGTGTGGGAAGCCTTGTCGTCTCTGTATGAAGGCTCTTCCAAACAATGAAAGATGTATTTAGAGAAGAAGTTGCAATGAATTTTGATGAAGAAAGGAGAAGGGGTGAACCTATATATTCAACATCTTCAGGACACTAGAGACCAACTTGCTACAGTGGAGTCCACTCAGCCAACCGCGATGGTGAGGATAGCCCTCAATGGAGTCTTGGATGAATGAGAAGTTTCCGTCCAAAGCATATTGGGTAGAGAAAAACTACCTTTGTGGGAGGATATGTGGGCGACTCTTCAATGGGAGGAGTTAAGAAGGGACCTAGTGAAGGTAAAACTTAGTGGAAGTAGTGGGAGTGGCACAAAGGCGAAGGAGGAAGAGGAGAACAAAATTCTAGAATTGACGGGACAACAGATTCAGCCGAAGTGAAAGAAGGACATTTCGAAGGTGAAATATTTCAGTTGTGGCGAGATGGGCCACTATCCATCCTAATGTCCTTAGAAGAAAAAGGATAAGGATGAGAAACATGACCCTAAGGCTACTTCAACAAATATTGATGAGGAATAATATGCCATGAGTGCCCACACATCTCCAGAAGGGAGATGGGGTGATCTTGAGATGTAGTCGGGAGGACTACATGTGGGTAGGATCCTTGAGAAGTCCACCTTTTGAATCAATTCGTTGCTATGGGAGCCAAAGATTCAACAGTAGCGAGATGGAATTAGTTTCAGATGATGCATTGGATTGTTTGGAGAGACAGATGCAGTAACTAGAGACCAGAGACTGATCAACGCAGAGCAAGGTGGCAGTAGTGCAGTTGCCACAATGCATAAGTTAGCAACAACGCAGAAGATTCAGAGGGTCAGAGACTAGAGCAGTCAGATTCCAACATTCATGGTATTATGCTAAACATAGTTAAGTTTAGTTAATTTTGGATGTATTTCATTTTCTTCTCTCAGCAATTGAGTTGCAGTATGGATGCAGTGTTAGTAGTGGCAGTGCTAGCAGCATAGACGATGCAACATTTGAGAGGGACTTGTAGTACAGATGTAGTAGTGGTAGTGGAAATGTCATGGATAGCAATATAGTAGCAACAACAACATAGTGTTGGTGGCAGCAACAGTGCAGAAAGGGAGATGCTTTAGAAGCAGAGCAACATGCAGTTGGGCATTCTTGTTAGAGCACTTTCCTCGCTAAGAGGTAGTGTTATTTTTTGGTAGCATCAGAAGTTATCTAGCCTTGAAAATTGGTGGAGAGGCTAAGGTACATGAGTTCTAAAGAACCCAAAAACCATTTGGTGAAATTCCACCCGGATTGTATTTTATTAAAATAACTAATATTTTTAATGGGGTTCCTAAGTCTAAACTTAGGAAAATTAAAATATTAATGGGTATTAATCAAAATATGGGTGAGAATGATCTAGAAGGTGGATCAAGTCATGTTTTAATATTAGCGTTCATTAGAGGCTTAATCTCAGCCGTTGAAGACTCAACAGGAAAAGTATAAAATGGAGGCTAGGGGTTCATTTGGAACTACACATGGACAGAACAAATTGATCAAGAATTCGATTCCTAGGGCATGGTTTGCTAAGGATTTCGAATTATGTGATCATTCTATAGTAGAGGAGAAGTGAGAATCCAAGAGAAGGACTTTCTGAAGAATACTGGTAGAGAGGCAGAGAGAGCTAGCAAAGAGGCAGCATAGTAGCCAGGAGAGTTGATGCTGGGCTAGTCTGGGCCCAACAACCTTGACGTAAAGCCAACACAAAGAAGAAAAGTTTCCTGTCACACAAAAGCTGAAACCGTCAGGAACAAACCGAAACTTTCGAAACAACCAAGAAAGGTGACACAAAGGGAAAAAACTGAAACTGTCGGGAACAACCGGAACAACCGGGAAAGCTGACGTAAAGGGAAGAAGCCTGAACTGCTGGGAATAGTCGAAAATACCAGAACAACCAAGAAAGTTGATGTAGAGGGCAGAAGCCAGAACTGTCGGGAACAACTTGAATAGTCAGGAAAGCTGACGCACATGGAAGAAGAGGTAACATAGAAATAATTGGGGTTAGCCAGTCTTGTGCCGAATCAACTAAAATTCTGCCGAGTGAAGTGAGGTAAAACTCACTCAAATTTTCCACCAATATTTTCTCTGTAAAAGATTGATAGATGAACATCCTATATTTGTATTCAGATGTTTCTTTTGCATAATAATAAAACCCTCAGAGTTGTTGCATCAGTTTTCCCGCATTGGGTTTTTGTGGGGACTGTTGTGTCCAAAAATAAGTGTGTCCTATGTATCTTGTTCTTTGCTCTGTTTTCTGTTTCATGAGATCAAATATTTAATTAGTGTAGGCTGAAAAAAGTAATTTGCTTCAATATTCAGAAGAATAACTTGATGAATGTAATTTAAAAAATCAAGTAGGTGAAGTAGATTCAAATTTGCTGTAGTAGGGGTTCCTTGAGGATTAGGAATTTTCACAGTTGTGGTGTAGGTGGATGGTAGGGATAACATGGAGTTGGGAATGGAGAATTAATTGAGGATATTGTGGATTCCTCCCATAAGTTCCTTTCCAACCTTGTTTCTAGGATTGGTTTTGGGGTTGAGACGACCAAGGTTGCCAAGGAAGGAGTGTGTTCCAATTAATTTGAGACACATAAGCTTGAAATTGTGAATTAGGTTCTTGGTGCCATGGTCTTCTTGGAGCTAAATAATGTAAATTCTTTGGTTATTGAATTGCTCCATTTTCCTCTTGGTAAACTTCCTTCAACCTCGGTAATGATGGGAAATATTTAATAGCATGTGATTATGAATTGAAAACACAAATATCAACATCTTATTTTTGCTCATCTTGCATTCTTAAAATTTCTACTTGTTCACTTAGATTGCTAAGATTTATGTTTTAAAATTATTAAGCGAATTTCCAAGTTCAACTTGATTTACCAATCTTGATGTTGATTTTCTTACTCTTGCCCTTCCTCTTGATATGTTCTTGCACGTTTCACAAATTTCTTCAATTGATAATTGGTATACATCACCTCTACTCATGAGATCAAGGAGATCAATCCACTCATCCCTAATTGTTCTAAGTAAGAGGGTTCTTAGTGTGTCAGATCCTAAATGTTGCAATTTTTCCCTCTTAACATTATACATGAATCTCTCTATTAGATCCTCAAGGCTCTCATCCCGTTTTTGAGTCATTATAAAGATTTTTTTTTAATATCATGATCTTTATGTTTTCTAGAAATATCTTTTGCATATCATTCCATGATATTATTGAATTAGTCCCTAAACTCATGAACCATTTAAGATCTCTATCCTTCAATGTTGCTATTAATAATCTCAACTTTTGAGTGTTTAGTAAGTAACCATAATATATACAAAGGATTTCAAATTCGAAGAGAAAGGTTTCCAGATCCTCTAACCTCATACCATGGAAGTTGGGAAGGAAAGATGGAGGTATGCTCTTCATATGAACACTAATGTCACTATCTTGAATGGGAAATCCAAGAGGATATTCTTCATTGTTATCATCTTCATCCATTTCTTCTATCGTCTCTGCCACCTCTTCTTCTTATACCTACAAAGGTGGATGGTGATGTGGTTCTTACTGCACCACATGATCAAATGAGGGGGGTTGGTGTTGGAGATTTTTTTTTTTTTTTTTGAATTAGAATCCTAATGCAATGCAATTTTCTATTTTTGAAATGAAATATGCTTAATGAAATTTTTATTTTTGTAGAAAATAAAAGAAATGAATCAACTATGGAAGAAAACAATGCATACTTTGGCACCTCCCTGACAACGATACCAAAAAGTGATGAGCCTCAGTATTGCAACAAGAATGCTACAACTCCCAAGGCTACCAACTTAAATTATCAACCCAGGGTTCGTACAAACTTAAGAGATGTTGACACTATATGTGCCACACACAATGTGTCATTTCGTTGATCTAATGTAATAGAGTGAATGTCATGAAATCAAATCCTAAACTAATTGAAGAAATGGAAATGATACTTGCTCAAATGGAAACATTAATCCTAATTACAGAAATGGAAATCCAACACTAGCCTAATTGTAGGATGTGAAAGTTACATTGAAAAGGAAACCTAGTCTTAACTTAAGAATAAAGAAAGTAAACTAATCTAACATGCATGAAGGAAGGAGAATGTAATCAATCACTACATTCCAAATAGGTTAGATCCATTGACAAAGTTCATTATAGACTTCATGTAGCAATCAAGGAAATCATTATTGTGCTATCCAATTAAGAAATATGTCCATTAACCCAAATTGTTGAGATGTGTTGAAAGGGTAAAAAGAAAAATTAAAGTGGTATTTGGTCTTCCCAAATCATGTATTTTGAGCCTAGGGGTAATTATTCATCTAGAATAAGTGAAAGTTGTAGTGGGGATCAAAATTAGTGAAGGAAAGTGATGCTACAAGTTTGCTACAGGCGATTGTTGCAGGAGGCTTGTAATGCTACAAGAGCGAGAATCTTGTTAAATTCCCAAGTAAATCAAACTCAAATGGGATGATTTTTTAATTTATTAAGTAGGATGTCTTAGGTATCCATTATAAGAGGAAACACTCCAAAATATCCCTGTTAACGCGTGCTAAAAATAACAGAAAATTACTACTCTAAAAACTGGAAATTCAAGAACTAGTGAGCTAGTTAACCTATCAAATGCCTACCCTAACAAAGTGAAAATGAATTGGGGTAAATTTTGTTATTAAATTGAATGTTTTTATGAAATAATACAAGTGGAAAAAAATAAAATGAATCTCATTAAAAAGTTATAAAAAATAGTAGAAAATTACTATTATTTTGTGATCTGATAATTAGATATTAGACTAATATTAAGGTATTACAGACTCATGTGCATGGATCTGCCTATGTTAATTTGTGCAATGGATCGATAAGATTGTGAAATACATAGACAATGAAGTAGAAAAAGAAACATAATAGACAAACACACATAAACATAGCAAGTTTAATATGGATTTCACCCAAAACTCTTGGGCTACGTCTCATGGTCCAGCGTTTAGTGGTGATCTCTCTATTATGTCTTTGAAAACATAGTTTTACAACAGATACAAAACAACAAGGCTTTACTTGGATTCCCCAAGTCTCTCTAAGTACACAGACTCTCCTCACTGACTCTCTGTCTCTTTTTTCTCTCTGTCTCAACACTGCCTACCTCTGTTTATGTTAGTTTGTGGCTTTAAATCCAATCAGCTCTATCTGTTCATTTCTCCTTCTCGGGCTCCCTGGCTTCCCAGCCTCTGTCTGATCAGGAGCATTAGCAATCATTGCTAAACGCCTTCAGGATGGTGGCAACCTATTTTGTAACTGAATGGACCATTGATACCTTTGAAATCCCAAAAATGGTCATTCTCTGTTTACACAGAGAAATACACGTAAAATTGTGAAAATCTGCCAATCTGTCGTTTATCGGATTTGAAATATTATAAATTCTGCCTTATAACTCCTATCGGGTCTGCCTTTATATCGCTTATCGCATCTCCACCGTTGATCTGAGTGATCCAGATCCAACGGTTGAGATTCATTTCGGGCGGCTCATGCGTACGGGGGTTAACCACCCGAAAAGGGTGGTTTTCTCTCTCCGGTGCCTGGACACGTGGCAGCCAGTGTATGGGCTCGGGTAGAGCCTGGCCAAAACCACTTACCGCCTATGGCCTGCCCAAAATCCCGCTTGTTTCGTGATTTCCCTTTGTATTTAAAAATACATTAAAACATGGAAAATCCCACAAAATGGCTTATGACGGACTTCAAATATTATACAAGTGCATCAATAAACCCTCTTGGGTCTGGTTTTAATGCATCGGCGCTTTTCCTTCGTATTTCGTTTATTTAACGAAAAATGCAAATACAGAGGAAAATGCCATTTTCCATATCTCAAAATATATGAAATATCACCTATATCTCCATCGGGTCCGGCAATCACGAGTTATGTTTATATCGGCTCCGCTCCATTGTAATGCTCTGATGCTATGCTGCGATGTGATTGATCACAATCGCATATTGCACATACCCCTAGGTCGTTTGTAAGCGCTCCTCTATGGTTTGCCAACGCGATATTGCGATTCAACTTGGGTCATTGATCCGCGCGCTTGATTGACGGTCCTTGTTGACCCCGCTGATTGTTGTCGCATATTGCATGTGGTCTTCGTTGATAGCCTCTGCTTGCTACCGTCGATTGTGATTTGCTGATCGGATCTGGACCATTGATCAGCTAGATCCAACGGCTCCTGTGCATTGTTCCTTTGACCTCCTATAGGCTTCATTTCACTGTTTTCTTTATGCTTTTGCCTCCCGATAGTGTTATCCGACTTTTCTAAAAGTTCTTCTCATGCGATAGTTTTTGGGTTTTGAAGACTTAGAGGGTGTTTTGGATCCATTTGGATCACGCCTTCCCACTGAAAAGGCTTTTAGACCACCAAAAGTTGGTTTTTAAGCATCAATCAAGTGAGGATACATCTTCCTCACTTGTCCAATCTCTATCCATATTGCACTGCTTGGTTTTGAACCTTTGAGTCCGATTCTGAGGTACTCAACACCCCCTCTGCACGTAGTTCTCACCTTCCTATCCAGAACTATATCTTCCTGCAACTCATTGAGATATTCAAGCAATAGATTATCTATAGAAGGCAACTGACTTTGCTCTTCAGGATCTTCAATCAATGAAGGTTCAAATAGTCTCAAGTTCTCTGCATTACCTACTGAATGGATGTGCATGTAAGCTAGAAAATCAAGGCGAAAAGCGTTCTCCCCAATTTTCTCAAGTATCTTGAAAGGCCTATACCTTATTGGCTTCAGCTTCTTACCTTCACCTTGCATTTTGTCTTTGCTGATGTACAGCCAGACTTAATCACCAACTTGGAAGCTATGCTCAATTCGATGCTTATCATGCCTTGCCTTGTACTTGGCTTGGCTCTTTTCCAGTTGTTCCTGCACTGCCTTGTGAATTTCTTGGATCTATTTAATGAAATTGGTTGTTGTGTCCACATCACTGTGTCCATCAACTATTATGTCTTTACTAAAGAAAAAATCCAAGGGAGACCCTGGTGTAAAACCAAAACAAGTTTCAAAAGGAGATCTTTGTGTAGAAGAGTGCTTAGCACGGTTGTAAGGATGTTGCACATAACACAAATGTTCATCCTAAAGCTTGGGATGCTTGCTGTAATAGCCTCTGAGCAACTGGATCACTGTCCTGTTGACCACCTCTGTTTGGCCATCTGTTTGTGGATGAAATGTTGTGCTCTTTTTCAATCTGGTTTCCATCAACTCCCATAGACTAGACCAAAACTTCCCAACAAATAGGGAATCTTGATCAGATACAATAGAAGTGGGTAACCCAAAATGAACCCATACATGCTGGAAGAACAACTTTGTTGTTTGTTCAACTGTAATCTGCTTGTTACAAGGTATTAAAATACTCATTTTGTTGAACCTGTCCACAATAACATATAAATAGTCATGACCTTTTCTAGATTTTGGCAATCCCCCAACAAAGTCCATGGAAACGCTTTCCCAAGGATGAGAAGGAACTGGAAGTGGGGTGTACAAGCCTAGTTTTCTATTGTTGGGCTTGCTTTTAGCATACATGGTACACCCTTTAATATATCTAGAAACTATTTCATACATTCTTGGCCAATAACAGAACCTTTGCAGCTGAGCAACTGTTTTACTTACACCAAAATGACCTGATATTAGAGAAGTATGTGCTTCTCGGATTATTTTAACTCTTTCAGTTTGAGGAATGCATAACTTTCCCAAATGATACAAGAGTTGGTCCTTAACATGATAATCCAATTCTTCTACTTGTTTTCCATGACTTAAAGTTGCATATACATCTTTAAAATCTACATCTTGAGCATATTGTTCAATGTAGCTTTCATGCAATACTAATTTATGCTTAAGTATAATAGATGCATTTATGATTGGTTTGGATAACATATCTGCAACCTTATTGTGTATGCCTTTCTTATATCTGATGACAAGATGAAACTGTTGTAGAAAACCCATCCACCTATAGTGTCTTGATTGCTGCAATTTAGTTTGTGAGTGTAAATATTGAACTGGTTGATGATCAATATGTATAACTATTTCTTTGCCCATTAGGTAATGTTTCCACTTTTTCACACTCTGTACTAATGCATACAATTCTTTATCGTATGTGGGATAATTAACTACTGCAGAATTAAATTTCTCAGAATGATAGCATATGGGTTTACCATGTTGCATCAACACTGCTCCCATGGCATAGTCACTGGCATCTGTTTCAATCTCAAATGGTCTTTGAAGATCTGGCAATGCTAGTACTGGCGCTGTACTAATATTTTCTTTCAAGGTGTCGAAGGATTTTTGTTGTTTTCCTCCCCACTGAAACACCTTGTTCAATCATGTTAAAGCATGTAAGGGAGCTGCAATCAAGGAAAAGTTAGCAATAAACTTTCTCAAATATTGTGCTACTCCTAGGAAGCTCTTAACTTTTGTAGAAGATTTGAATTTAGGCCAGTTCACAATGACTTCAACCTTAGAGGGATCTATCTTCAATTCACCACCCCCTAAATTATAACCCAAATAATTCAAATATGTTTTGCCAAATTCACATTTTGATAACTTAACATAGATATTTTCTCTTTTCAAAACATCTAGAGTCTGCTTTACATGCTTCAAATGTTATTCCCATGTTTTACTGAAAACAATAATGTCATCTAAATATACAATTACAAAATCATCAATAAAAGGCCTGAGTACATCATTCATAACTCTCATGAAAGTGGCAGGAGCATTGGTTAAGCCAAAAGGCATAACTAGCCATTCATACAGCCCTTGCTTTGTTTTGAAAGAAGTCTTCCATGCATCTTGTTCTACTACTCTGACCTGATGATAGCCACTATGCAAGTCCAACTTGGAAAAGTAAACTGCTTCTTTTAGCTGTTCTAATAGATCATCAATGCAAGGAAGAGGATAACGATTCTTGATTGTTATTTTATTCAGTGCTCTATAATCAATGCACATCCTCCACAAACCATCTTTCTTTCTCACCAACACAATTGGAGATCCACATGGTGATGTGCTTGGCCTTATGAACCCTTTATCGAGCAGCTCTTGTACCTACTTCTTGATCTCTACATTCTCTAAAGCGGATAACCTGTACATTTCGATGTTAGGCAATGGAGCATCTTGCTGCAAATGAATATCATGTACTATTTCCCTTTTGGGTGGCAGACCTTTAGGTTCTTGAAATAGGATATCATATTCTGAAACAACTTTTTCTAAATAAGCTTTCTGTTTAGCATCACAACCTTCAAATGCATTGGTTTTATCAGGGGTATTTTCCTTTACAACCATTAGTAAAAATTGCTTGCATGAATTTACAATTCTTTTCATCTGCCCTGAGTTTATGAGAGTGTAGTTATTTCTGAGTTGATGAGCTCCTACACTATATTCTATTCCATATTTTGTGAGTTGATACTTATTTTCAGTTCTATAGGAAATGGCCTTTCTATCATACAAGTAAGGACTTCCTAAAACAATACCAGATATATCCAAGGGAACTATATCTAACTCAACCTCATCTACACAAGTTGACTCAATAGCAAACCTAAGTTTACATTGTCTAGTCACTTGTAGCTTTTCTTTATCACATACCCAACTTAATGGATATGGCTTCTTGTGAGGTGTTGTTAGTAAGCCCAACTTCTTTACAATTGTTTCAGAAATCAAGTTTACTTGTGAACCACTATCAAATAAAGTATCAATCTTTTGATGCTTGGAAATAACTCTAATATGAAAAATCTCATGCCTTTTCCTCTCTTTGTCTTCATTATCAATAGATTGTGTAGAATTACTAGTAGATGCTTCAAAATTTTTACCTTTTATACCTGTGGCTATGACTGTTGTTTCATCACCTGAATTTGATCCCAAATCTTTCTGAATAGCAGCAGTAGTCTTCTTCTTCTTACCACTGAACTTCTTGGGTTTCAGCTCCGGATGCAAAGACCAGTAGTGTTCATCATCATGCCCATCCTCTCCTTCCATTTTTGCTTCTTCTTTTCCTTGTTCTTGCTTGCAGTGGGTTTTGATGATCCCCCAATCTCTGGGTTCACATTCTTGCCTCTAGCCTCCAGATGTGTAGCCTGAAATGATACCTCATCTATGCTAGTAGGGTTAAACGTGAGAATGGTGTGCCTCAAATAGCTATGCAGACCACCTATATACTTCAACAAAGTTTCAGGTGAGTCTAGAGAAATGCCTAGAATTAAAGCTCTTTTTCTAAATTCTTGGGTATAGATTTGTACACTTTGCCCTTTAAATTGGCGAAGAGTTTTCCAACTCATCATTGCTTGCTGCATATAAGCTAGTGGATATAATTGTTTTTTAATGGCAAAAACAAATTCATTCCAGGTAGAAAGAATTTTACCATGCTTCTTCAAATCAGCTTGTGTCTTGCCTTCCCACCACACTAGGGCAGTTCCTCCAAGGTGAAGGCTAGCCAGCTGAATCTTTCTCCTTTCTAAATTGATGTTCTGCACCCTGCAATATACATCAATCTG
The DNA here is from genome assembly GCA_031772625.1 of Pinus tabuliformis. Taxonomy (NCBI): domain Eukaryota; kingdom Viridiplantae; phylum Streptophyta; class Pinopsida; order Pinales; family Pinaceae; genus Pinus; species Pinus tabuliformis. The sequence goes on from CM062804.1 coordinate 1,224,596,868, forward strand.
TCTAATCTAGTTATCTAGCTTTTCTGCATTTAATTCACCATCATGAATTGGTAGATCAAATTTCACATCTAATTTAATCACAACAATTTTCTTCTCTTTATTTTCAGGGTTAGCTTTATGTGAAGAAGATGATGAGGATGGTGATGATGGATTAGATGGTGGAGAGGGCCTCTCTTCATTCCCTTTGCCTTCTGGATGGCCATCTAGAAGAGGTTCCTCTGCTCCTTTTTCTGTTTGAGATGCTGAAGTGCTTTCACCTCTGCCTTTCGTAAATTCTCGATACATCTCCTCTACCATGGCTCTCATGGTCATGAAACTGTCCATGAACTGAGAGTCTGATTCTGATGAGGTTTGTTCTACCATCCTCCTCCTAGGATAGACTCTTCCAATTTCTGGATTAGCCTCAACAAGTTCTCCTTCTCCTAGTTTGAGCTTTGTCCTAGTTAGTATTCAACAATCCAGCACAAGCTTGTCTAACCTTAGCAAAACTAAAGCTCTGATACCACTTGATCTGATAATAAGATCTTAGACTAATATTAAGGTATTACAGACTCATGTGCATGGATTTTCCTATGTTACTTTGTGCAATGGATCGATAAGATTGCGAAATACATAGACAATGAAGCAGTAAAAGAAACATAATAGACAAACACACATAAACACAACAAGTTTAATATGGAGTTCACCCAAAAATCTTGGGCTACGTCTCCTAGTCCAGCCTTCAGTGGTGACCTCTCTATTATGTCTTCGAAAACATATTTTTACAATAGATACAAAACAACAAGGCTTTACTTGGATTCCGCAAGTCTCTCTGAGTACATAGACTCTCCTCATTGACTCTCTATCTCTGTTTACTCTCTGTCTCAGCGCTGCCTGCCTTTGTTTCTGTCAGTCTGTGGCTTTAAAGCCAATCAGCGTTGTCTGTTCATTTCTCCTTCTCGGGCTCTCTATCTTCTTGGCCTCTGTCCCTCAGATCCCCCTCTGAGCGTTAGCAATCATTGCTAAATGCCTTCAGGGATTGTGGCCACCTATTCAGTAATGGAATGGACCATCGATGCCTTTAAAATCCCAAAAATGGTCATTCTCTGTTTACACAGAGAAAGACATGTAAAACTGTGAAAATCCGCCAATCTACCGTTTATCAGATTTGAAATATTATAAATTCTGCCTTATAACTCCTATCAAGTCCACCTTTATATCGCTTATCGCATCTTCACCGTTGATTTGAGTGATCTAGATCCAACGGTTGAGATTCATTTCGGGTGGCTCATGCATATTGGGGTTAACCACCCGAAAAGGGTGGTTTTCTCTCTCCAGCACCTAGACACATGGTAGCCAATGTATGGGCTTGGGCGAAGCCCGGCCAAAACCACTTACCGCCTATGGCCCGCCTGAAATCCTGCTTGTTTCGTGATTTCCCTTTGTATTTAAAAATACATTAAAACACGGGAAATCCCGCAAAATGGCTTATGACGGACTTCAAATATTATACAACTGCATCAATAAACCCTCTCAGGTCCGGTTTCATCGCGTCGACGCTTTTCCTTTGTATTTTGTTTATTTAACAAAAAAAGCAAATACAAAGGAAAATGTCGTTTTCTAGATCTCAAAATATATGAAATATCACCTATATCTCCATCGAGTCTGGCTATCACGAGTTATGTCTATATCGGCCCCGCTCCATTGTAATGCTCTGATGTGATGTTCTGATGTGATTGATCGCAATCACATATCGCACATACCCCTAGGTTGTTTGTAAGCGCTCCTTTGTGGTTTGCCGATGCGATATTGTGATTCAACTTGGGTCGTCGATCTGCGCGCTTGATAGACAGTCCTCATTGACCCTACTGATCACTATTGCATATTCCATGTGGTATCTGCCGATAGCCTCCGCTTGCCACCGCTGATTGCGATTTGCCGATCGGATCTGGACCGTTGATTGGCCAGATCTGATGGCTCCTGTGCATTGCTCCTTTGACCTTCGATAGGCTTCATTTCACTGTTTTCTTTATGTTTTTTCCTCCTTATAGTGTTATCTGACTTTTCTAAAAGTTCTTCTCATGCGATAGTTTTTAAGTTTTGAAGACTTAGAGGGTGTTTTGGATCCATTTGGATCATTTTGCTACAAGGGACTTTAGAAATTCTAGATTTGTGAACTAGTAAACCAATCCAAGTAGCTCAATGATGAAGATTAATTTTCAAAGTTTTTCTAAGGATGCATTATGCTTGTGACTATGTAAATAACCTGAAATAACTTACTTCAATCATTTACCCCAATCCTACAACAAAAGAAGCATCAATATTAAATACAGAAATAGGAAAAACAAGAATAAGAGATGCAAGTGAATAAGAAGTGAGAAGAAGAAAAGAAAATTATACAAAAGGGCTCTGAGGATCCTAGGATGGCCAAGCCCAAGGATACTCAGATTCCTATGAATGAGACCAATCTTTAGAAGATAAAAATGGTACCAAACTTCATTATTTGAATCAATCCAAGTAAATCTGTGCTAGAAATGAAAGTGGAGTTGCAAAAATACAAGTTTTCTCCACAACGAGACTAAGAAATACATTCCCCTAGAGGAAAATTTGAATTTGTACTTATACAAAATTATGAGTAATCATTATCCTTGAAAGGAGGAAGCTTTCCCCTCTAAAATACCTCAAATAATGGATCTGGTTCCCAACACTAGGAATCTGCATAAATAACAAGGAACACATTCCTAGATTTTCTCAGTCACTGGAGCTCCTGAATTTGTCAATAATTTCATGATATTTTGTTCATTTATTATCCAATATTGATACTCGTGTAGTAGGGAGCAAGTGCCTAGATTATCTCCTCCCCCAAATCTTCATAATTTGCCCAATATTCTCACAATATTCAAAAATAAATAATATTAGGCACATAATATGCAATCATTTCTAAACCTTCTTAAGAACATATTAAAGAAAAAAAACATTATCAAGTGTAGAAGGAGAGGTTTAATATAGCCTTAAAGTGCCTAATAGAGGTTAGATGGGGCTTAATTGTGTCTAATTTAAAGGCCCATCAATGGCTGGACAAGAGCCTCCTTGAATATCTGCATAATCTCATGTTTTCCTATTTGCAAAAGGAGAGCATGAAGAAAGAGAAAGCTATATTGTAATTCAAATTTATGGTTTTGAAGATAAGACATTACTGTTTCCAATTTTTTTTTCTAGCTAGTATTTTATTGCTGAAGTCTACAAGAAATATTGTCGATGGCTAGTTATATTTGAATAGAAAAAGAAAAAAATAATTTATTTCTTTTTTGTTTACTATTGGAGAAGTCACTGTGAAGAATATGGCCCACACTACAGACCTTGCAAAGTATTTAGATCCTTTTATCTAAGTGAATATGAAGTTGTTAAATCCTTTGATTCAAAGGGAGTGGACACTTAGAGTCTGTTAGGTATGGGAACTTGTTTCCAAGAGCTAGACAACAGAGCGACGAAAGTCACAATGCACCAAAAAAGATCAAGAATTGCTAATATATGCTAAAGAAATCACTGAAGAAGAGAATTCCGACATGGGAGGCACATACAAGCATGAGGCACAAATCCTACGAGGAAATATCAATCTTACACATGTAGTACTGGTATGAGTTCATATACTAGTCAAAATAAGAGAAAAACTACTGCAAATAAGACTAGTTCACATTGGGCTATCAGATGACAAAGATGAAAAAGAGCCTCCACGTAGAGTCACTCTAGAAAGAGCGCACATAGTTGAATACGCCAAATCCAGTAGTCATGCAAAACATGGAACATTGAAGAGACTATGGACATGTATGTTGATAGCATTGTACTACATGATTGGGTTAGTACTTGTTTGCAAGAAAATAAGAAAATAATAGAGAAAATTGCCAAAGAGGTCACTACTTTGGATGAATTTCCTGCCATATTACAAAATGAAAATTATGACAGGGGTTGTAAAGCATTAAGGATTGAAAGAGTACAAGTTCACAATAAAAAGGTTATTGATTATGCAAAAATGGATGTTCATGTGTCTGGGGTTGTGTTGGGAATGGGTCCCCTGGGGTCATTTTTGGGACTAAAAGCCTAAGTCTGGGGCAAAAAGCCTGAATTTTGTATAAAGGAACGTAAAGTCTCCGCATTTTGTGGTCGAGGAGCGTGAAGATAGCAAGAGTTAAAAAGGGTTTCTGCCCTTAGTTTAGATAGATTGTGTTGGCTTTAGAGATATGCCCTTGGTCCACAGACCATGGGATTGTATAAAAAGGGAGTCTTAGAAGAGTCTAAGGGAGGTAGAGTTCTAAGTAAGTTTGAGTGCTTGATGATTCTGTGAAGAGCTAAGAGTGAGAGTCTTAGTGTAGGAAGAGGCTCTGTAGCTGAGTGCGCAGATGCCTAGGGTAGAAGTCTGTAGCCGAGTGCGCGGAACCCTGCAGCTATGTGCGCAGGGAAGATCGAGTTTGTATTGGAAGCCCAAATCATCAATAAAGAGAAGTATTATGAAATTATTGTGTATTTTTTCCTCTGTGGATTGCATGCGATTATGTTATGTTAAGTTTTGGGTTTATGTTATAATTCTAATTTGATGCGCAAATGTATATGTTTCTATCTGCTATAAGAACGCAAACAAAGATATATGTTTACGCGAAGATAATCTTAATTGCATAGTAAAATTGGCGAACACTTAAGATAATTCAGGAAATTATATAATAACAAAATAATGAAGGCACGTAACTGCTTGAGTCACTGGTTAGGGTTGCGTGAAGGATGATTGTATGCCTTCGTGGTGGTTCTAAGAGATAGGAGAGAAATTACATCGATATGCCCTAAAGGCTTATCGATCTACGTGAAGGAAGGGTTTAAGGTATAAAACCAACATCACAACCATCTCAAGGTGCGGAAACTTGGTTCTTGCATCCCCCCATACTTCTTCAGGTGAGACTTCAGTCTGCGCTCCACGGAATGAGGCCAAAAGGGCCAGTAGTGTAGGGATTTGCATGGCTGGCTAATGTTGAACCTGTGTCAAGGCCCATTAAGACAACAAATGGTTCTGTTTCTGGGACCGAGATATGCATAACGAGATGTGTGATGTCGCATCATTGGAATCCAACTAAGAAGGAGATTGAAGACTAGTTGGATAGAAAGATCCACGAATTCGTGGCACAAGAAAATAGGAATCTATGATTGACAAAGGAACAGTGGTTGGACAAATATTTGTACACAGAAATTCACGAAATCTTCTTCTATTCTTTCCCGGTTGAACTATATGAGTGGATCGCAAAGTTGCAAAACGACCATGGAAGATGGAGGCTTGACAATCTGATTGTCTGGACCTCAGAGTTAGTGTTGAGATTGGAAGCCTTTGAAGATAAGATCGTGCGTGTTATCGATCATTGACTTGACCATATCATAGTAGAGCACCGATTCTTCAAGGGGCCACGAGGTAAGTACTTGAAATCATTAAATACTTGGATTAAGATGCTCTTGTGTGAAAAGCGGGTCATGCAGTTACCTTGATGTTTGGAGCTACACGAAGTGGAAGGTCTTTCAGGGACAGAGGGAGAAAAGGTCCTGAGTATAGCCCGCTGATTGAGCCTCCTTTGAGTGACAATGAAGGAGAACCGCAGGATTCTCCGCTGAGCGCTATTCAGTTGATAATACAAGAGTTCCCATGAATACCTACACCACTTCCGTCATCATCTCATCCATCCACACCACCTCCACCACTTACCCCATCGCCCATACTGCCACCACCTCCACCACTGTTCAACATGGTGAACTCCGTAAAGCTACCTGTATTCATGTGCGTAGGAAATGAAGAACTGGACCAGTTTTGGCTCGTTGCGAAGGCTATATGGAAAGCTCAGGGTATCACAGACAATCAAATGAAGAAAGCAACATTGGTTAGTGCTTTGCAGGACCACACACTAACGTGGTACATTAAATACAATACTAATAACTTGACGTTTGTGTTGGAGGATATCCAGGCTGCGCTGAATAGGGAATTCAGTAGACCTAAGTCTCAAGCATAATCCATTGTGGGATTCAAGGAGATCATGATGAAGCCTAGGGAGACACCCTAGGATTTGGATCAAAGATTGAAGTGTACGATCTGTGAAGCCAACATGAACCTAACTGATGGGCAGCATCGCAAATGGTTTGTGGCCTCGCTCCTGCCTCACCTAAGGGTTGCACTATCACAACAGAATATTGGGACCCAGGCAGAAGCTCTGGAAATCGCGATGAGACTACACAAGACACCAATGTAGGATGTTAATCTAGTGGTTCAACAGATTCATGTGCAGTTGCAAAACCTTTGCCTTGAAATACAAAGCCTGAAGAAAGACAGAACAACATGGCAAGAGGCGCACGAAGAAGTATGGTGCTTGAAATGCAAAGGTCAGGGGCATGACAAGGATCACTACCCAGTCTTTACAAATTATGTTGCAATAGGGGGATTAATGCCTCTAAGGCCGGAGGCTACATTCGGGCCAAGTACAGGGCCCGCGCTATGGTGTGCTATATTTCAGGTAGCTGGGAAGCATGCGACTAAGAATTGCCATTTGCTGTTGAAATTCGTACAGACACCACAACATCTCTTTTACAATTTCTATCAATTAGTAGGTCATGATGAGCGCAATTGTCCTAGTTATGAATTAATGATGGATAAGACACCTACGTACAAGGTGTAGGAAAAAACGCGGCCTTTGGACCAAGGCGTTGGGGGAGCACAAGGTGAGTATCAGGGGCGCGACCAAGGCCGAGGTGGAGGACGGCCTAGTAGAGGCCGAGGGCAGCTTATTTGTTACAATTGTGGAGGACCAAGACACTACGCGAGAGACTGCCCGAACCCGATGCAACTTTCATGCTGCTATTGTACTAAGTTTGACCATGCGACTAAGGATTTCCCTATATTGTTGGCTAAGATTCATGAAAAGGGGGCGCAGCCTCTGCAGCTTTTGCAAAACCTCCAGATGATGAAGGATGAGCCTCACGAGGAAGACCCTAAGGTAAACATTATGCTACGAAGTGGAACGACAACTGGTGAGGATAAAGGGAAGTAACATGTAGAAGGTGAGTGGGTCTGCAAAGCACCAGAAAAGGAGACTGGGTTTGATCTGGAGCGGGCAAAAGTAACATTTATGGAAGAAAATAAAAGCTTCATTGAGGCCTCTACCTTAGGAAGTCAGGAGAAACCGGTTGAAGAAATGGACCCATCCATGATTACCACGTTCTTGGAGACCGACATGAAACTACTCTGCGATATTAAGGTTGTGAAGGGACTGCAGGAGCTGACCAATCAGTGTGTTGGCAAGGACAACTATATTGGTGAACCGCGTGTAGTCAGAAAGCTTGGTAAGCATAAGGAAAGGACTAGACATGAGATGAGACTCACTGCGCAGATAGGGGAATACGAAATGGACCACGTTATCCTGGATCTGGGGTCAGATGCGAATGTTTTTCCAAAACAAACATGGGAAAGAATGGGGAGACCTGTGCTCCAGTGGTCTCTGATCCAGTTAAGGATGACGAATCAACAAAAAATCATCCCAATGGGGAGGCTGCAAGGGGTAACAGTTGACATCGAAGGCACGAACGCACTAGCAGATTTTGAAGTAATAGATATTGTGGATGATAGAAATCCCTACCCTACACTCCTTGGGATTGATTGGGCCACTGACATGAATGGGGTAATCAACTTGAAGAAGCAAAAGATGATATTTGAAAAGAAATCGCTCCGCGTAGTGGTGCCACTAGATCCTGCAGAAGAACCGTGCTATACAGAACTGGTCCACGATTATGAAAGTGATGACGATTTCAATCAGATTTACATGATAATGACACGAGATTAGGATTGGGTAAATCCGACAGCAGATGGACGTATTGCAAGGGACCGCGAGAGCTCCTGCACATTAGATTCAGAAGAAGAACTAGAGCACTGGAAGAACCAGCTGCAAGAGGTATATACGTTGCACTGTAATACGATGACCAAGTTGTTGCGTTGTGTATCATCAAAGGTAAGGAATCTGCCTCACTATGATGGGCTAATTGACATTGATTTCTTTTTGGATGCATTTGAAAGGGAAGTGCCAGAAACACATCACTTCCAAGCTTCGGATTGCGCACTGCGTGCTACACCCGCAAGATGGTGGGGTACACACAAGGGTAGTTTCGATGATTGGCGCGAATATAGGAGGATGATGAGAATATGATTTGGCCACCCGAAGGTATGACTAAAAGAAAAGTATGACAGGAGGAATGATCTGTGCAATAATTTGGCCAAATGGAATAAAGCATATGGATCGAAGCCTCAGCTAGAGTGGGTCCATTTGTTTTGTCATACCTTGGAGGTTATACCAATGAATTGGTACTTAGAGACATAACTTTGTCATGGCACTGAAGAATGGGATGTTTTACACCAAAGATTTCTGATGACGTTTAGTTTTGAGGATGGATTTGAGTCCATCGATGAAGCATTGTAGGAGGTTAAGACAACCATATTTAGGATACCGGAGAATCCTCTAGACCCGATTCAACCTGATTGGACTACCCAGCTGAGCCATGCGTTGGAATGTTACATGTAATAGCAGAAGAAGAAGATGAGGATCCAAGGAAAATTAATATTCCAGAGACTGAAGGTCACTGCGAAGTTGAAGGACCGCATATAGAAAACCCAGACATAACTGCACCACTCAAAACTAGGTAGGTGAACATTGGCACAGAAGCAAAGCCAAAGTTTGCAAAGATTGGGAACTATTGGGATGATGTGACAATAGATAAGGTCGTCGAACTACTCCGTGAATATCAGGACTTATTCCCCACGAAGTTTTCCGATCTGAAAGGGATAATAGGAGACCTGGGTGTCATGAATATCACCCTAAAGCTGGACATGAAACCTGTGAAACAAAGACCGTACCACCTCAACCCGAAGTATAAGGAAAGGGTCCGTGTTGAGTTAGATAAGATGCTCGCGGCGGGTATTATTGAACCGGTGGAAGAATCTGATTGGGTAAGCCCAATAGTGGTTCAAGAAAAGAAACAGAAGGAAGAAATAAGGATATGCATAGATCTCAGGAAATTGAATGACGCTTGTGTGCATGATCCTTTCCCAACCCCATTCACCGACGAGGTCTTGGATAATGTAGGCGACCAAGAAGCATACTCTTTCACTGATGGGTTCTTTGGGTACCATCAAATCAAAATTGCGCTTGAGGATAGAAGAAGGACGACCTTCGTGATTGAATGGGGATGTTTTCAATACACTGTAATGCCTTTTGGGCTGAAGAATGCACCAGCGATATTTTCGCGCATAGTCATTGCGACATTCAAAGACTTCATTCATAGATTTCTGGAGGTATAATTTAACGATTGGACAGTGTTTGGATTGGTCAAGCGCCATGTGGCAAGTCCGCGCTTAATGCTAAATACATATAGGAGATACCAGATCACACTCAATGTGAAGAAGTGTTTGTTTTGTGTCCCTTTTGGGATCTTCCTGGGTCATGTGGTATGCAGGCAAGGATTGATGGTAGACCCCGCGAAGATCGTGGTGATAATCAACTTGGAGGCACTTAGGAGTGTGAAACAGCTGCACACAACTCTGGGGCATACAATATACTATAATAAGTTCATTAAGAGCTATGCCTAGATCACCGAGCCGATGGAGAAATTGTTGAAAAAGGATGTTACGTCCTATTGGAATGATGAATTTCAGAAGATCATGGATGTGCTAAAAGAGAAAATGCTCACCGCGCCTATCCTAGTCTCCTTGGATTGGACCAAGGAATTTCGTGTGCACGTGGACGCATCATGTATTTAATTGTGAACCGTACTGACACAAGCCGATGAGGGATAACTAGATCACCCTATAGCATTTGCAAGTAGGAAGATGTCTAAAGCGGAGAAAAATTATTCCATGATAGAGGATTAGCTATGGTGTACGCGCTCCAAAAGTTCAGGCACTATTTGTTGGGTAGACACTTTAAGATGTATACGGGTCATTCCGCATTGAAGTACCTGGTCAACAAGATTGTGTTGGGAGGAAAATATGTATATGGCTGATGTTGTTCCAGGAGTATGACTTCGAAGTTATTGTGAAGCCAGGACGACTGAATGTGGGACTTGATCATCTGTCACGCATTGAAACTGGAGAGGAACCTACTAATTTAGAGGAAGGACTTCCTGACACACAACTCTTTATAGTGCATGTTGCAGACAATCACTTTGAAGATATTATCCACTTCCTGATGACAGGAATGACTCCGGAAGGTTATACAAGTCAACAGAAGAAGGAACTGGTAGTGCACATGACAGACTTTTCTATCATTGCAGGGCACTTGTACAAAATGGGATCAGATGAAATATTGCGACGTTATGTGCCTGAATTTGAACAAAGTAGCATCATCACTAAGGATCATGGAGGAGGCGTAGGAGGACATTATGAAGGGAAAGCAACAACGCATAAGATTCTATGTGCTGGGTTGTGGTGGATGACCTTGCATAAGGATTCGAAAGCATATTGTAGGAAATGTGATGCATGTCAAAGGACTAGTAGGCTATCACGGAGGGATGAGATGCCTCTGATACCACAGGTGACATTACAACCATTCAAAAAATGGGCAATTGACTTTGTGGGACCAATTCAGCCTCCAGGAAAGAAGACGGGTGTGTGGTACATCATCACCACCACTAAGTATTTGACCAGATGGGCGGAGGCACAACCTATGAAGGACTGCACAGACGTGACATCAGAAAAAATATTTTTGAGTATGTCCTGACGAGATTCGGGTGTCCAAAGATTTTGATGAGTGATCGTGGTACACACTTTCTTAACAAAATAATCAGCGCATTGACAGAGGAATTTTAGGTGTATCATCAGAAAAGTACGCCTTATCATCCGTAGGCTAATGGGACGGTGGAAGCATTTAATAAGATACTAGAGATCGCACTGATGAAGGTTTGCAATGCTCAGAGAAATGACTGGGATGTGCACATACCCAAGGTACTATGGGCCTACCGAATGACTTGCAAGAAGCTGACTGGAAAAACTACTTTCAGACTCGTGAATGGCATAGAAGTTGTGATGCCAATGGAATACATTGTACCTAGTTTGTACATAGCGACATTCATAGGAATGGCGGATCGCGAAGCCCTGGAAGAGAGGCTCACGCGGCTAGTGGAGATTGAGGAGGACAGATTTCTATATGGATTTCATCAACAAGTTCAAAAGGAGCGTGAAAAGGCATGGCGCAATTGGCACCTCAAACTGCACACTTTCAAGTAAATGATCTGGTCTTATTATATGACAGCAAGTTTGATAAATTTCCAGGGAAACTTAGGACATTGGCTAGGGTCGTATGTCATCAAGGAGATTACCGATGGTGGAGCAGTTCAGCTGGTCAAATTGAATGGAGAACCCTTCCCAGGAAAGGTGAATGGCAGCCGATTGAAGCCATACACCGGTGATCCAGCTAGGTGATTATATGACGGAAGCACAGTCTTAGCACTCCAGGTAGCTGAAAGGAAGTGCGGGACTATAAGCTACACTTTCCGGATTGGAAAGCTGCACGATCGAGGAACTGCGCGAAACGAAGAAATGTCACAAAGCCCACAGAAGCGCGTAGGAACTTACGCTACCAAATGAAAAACCGCGTAGGACAGCCAGAAAGTGACGGTTAAAGTCACTGTTCATGATTTGATGATGAAAAGACAGCCAAATGGAGCGGGGGGGAAACATTTAAGTCAAAATTTATGGATCAGGTCTTTGAAAATCGGTCGCCAATCTAGCATTAATGAACCGATTGTGGGGGGAACGGTCGGATTTGAATTCAAAAATGTCTATAAATTACACAGGGTTTCCTAGCAAAAAACACTTGGCATTTTGAGAATTGAGGTGTTGAGCTCTCAGGTGCACATGAACCATGGATACTATGAAGCTTTGATAGCGAGTTCAACATTTGAGCAGTTGCCAAACGAGACACAGGAGTTTTTGAATAACATCATGTCGACGTCGGCTGAGACTGTAAATGTTGGGGACGCGATGACGACCAAAGGAGCTATTCTAGAGGTATCCATGGCAGCCGAGGGAGTTGCCCCGGAGGCTGTAACTGTGGAAGAACCAACTGAAGTACCTAAGTCACCACGGTCGCCTAGGCCGAGGTATACCTCGACCAAGGAGGGTCTGAAGAACAAGAAAGGCAAGCAGGCCGTGACACTACAACCGATGTACACATCACCTAGAAAGCACCCACATAAGGATAAGCCCACTGTGCAGGAAAAGGGAAAGGTGGTTGACCTAGAGCCAGAAGAAGAGGTCAAAGAAATCCCCATGGATGATGAGGATATTGCGATGGAAACAAAGGATGTTGAGGTTGAGGGGTCTAACCCCATTTCTAAGCTACCTGAGTACATTCCTCTGCACAGGGGAAAAATGAAGGTGCCAAAGGATATTGATGAGAGTAAGGTCACCCTGCACACACCCCTACTGCCAGAGAAAATTGTCTTTGAGGGACTGTGCTTGGGGCGTGTCCCCCTTCTAAAATTGGAAGACTGGGATTTAGCTGACATGGAGTGTTTCCCTCATTTAGCGACATACCAACTTATGCACCGTGTCTTCCACAAAAACACTGGAGTGACCGCTTTGGAGCCGAGGAAGTGGCTGAAAGGTGTGGACAAGGCAGGCCTGCTAAACCTACTATGGGTGTCACATTACAACCACGTGCCCATCATGATGATCATGATCAAGCAGTTGTTGTGCTTGGTGCATGATGGGTGTCTATGGTTGGAGGAGCCGATACCCATCACTGACATGCTGATCCATAGGATCACGTAGCTGCCGTACTCAAGAGAAAATATGGCCATGGAATTTGGTGGAAAGGTCGGCGTGCATGCCCTTTCTCAGGCGATGAAGGAAAAATTCAAGCTGGTAAAGAAGCCGCGCAACTACGCCATCACAAGTATCTTTGACCTCGAAGTCAAAGTGGCGACGCAAATCTTGGCAGGAAAGGTCATGAGGAAGTGTCACGCAGATGAAGTTCCGGCACCAATGATAGCCTTAGCAGCCCAATGCATGGAGGGCGTACAATTTAACTGGGCGTGCTACCTCTACGGTGAGTTCCTCGCAAATTACTGCGAGGCAAAGGATCATAGTAAGACATTCCATTATGCATGGCTACTGTTGTCCATAGTGTTGGTTGTGTGGGAGCTACCCGAGGATAGCTAGTTTCCTCGGGTTGCGCCAAACCTACCAAGAGTAGTGAAGTTTGCTTCGCTGTGGGCTACAAAGGATCCTCAGCGGATCATGGAGAACAAGATCCTCTGGATCTTGATGGAGATGAGCATCCATATGGCCATCAACCACAAGCTACGGTTGTCACCAACAAATTTTGATAAGCTGCAGGAGTACGTGGAATTCAAGGCCGACTTCCACCATGTCTCAATACATGCACGAAAGGACCCTGAACATAAGTGGCATGACTTGCCATACTTGACCACAGGTGATGCGATTGGAGCAGTCCTCGACTGCTAGCTGACAGGTCCGCGCACTGCCATGGCCTTGACAGTGGGATCTAGCAAGTCCGTTGGACAACGAAAGAAGGAAGAAGCCAAGTAGAAGATGAAGCAGTTGGCCATGAAGAAAAGAGAGGAGGCCAAGGATAAGGCCAAGGCAAAGCGCGCTACCATGAAACAGACAGGTGGGCAAGCGGAGGAAGAGGAGTGAGGATCTTATTAGAGTCAGAAGAAGAGGACAACCAGATGGAGTAGAAGATTCAGTCAGACATCGCAAGGCCAACAATGGAGCAGCTAGTCGAGGAGATGAAGCAGGCGGTAGCACAGTGTACCGCCGAAGTTGCAGTAGTCCAAGTCGAGCTAGGAGGTCTTCGCGACAAGATCTCCACGCCAGCCGAGTGACTTGAGGGCGAGTCACCATGTTTGTGTTGGGGGCCTGTTGGGAACGGGTCCCCTGGGGTCATTTTTGGGACTAAAAGCCTAAGTTTGGGGCAGAAAGCCCAAATTTTGTATAAAGGAATGTAAAGTCTCTGCATTTTGTGGCCACGGAGTGCGAAGATAGCAAGAGTCAAAAAGGGTTTCCGCCCTTAGTTTAGATAGCTTGTGTCGGCTTTAGAGATCTGCCCTTGGTTCGCAGACCATGGGATTGTATAAAAAGGGAGTCTTAGAAGAGTCTAAGGGAAGTAGAGTTCTAAGTAAGTTTGAGTGCTTGATGAGTCTGTGAAGAGCTAAGAGCGAGAGTCTTAGCATAGGAAGAGGCTCTGCAGCTGAGTGCGCAGAGGCCTAGGGTAGAAGTCTACAGCTGAGTGCGCGGACCCCTGCAGCTGTGTGTGCAGGGTAGATCAAGTCTATATTGGAAGTCTGAATCATCAATAAAGAGAAGTATTATGAAATTACTGTGTATTTTTGCCTCTGTGTATTACATGCAATTATGTTATGTGACGTTTTGGGTTTATGTTATAATGCTAATTTGATGTGTGAATGTATATGTTTTTGTCTGCTATATGAACGAAAACAAATATATATGTTTATGTGAAGATAATCTTAATTGCATGATAAAATTGGCGAACACTTAAGATAATTCGAGAAATTATACAATAACGCAGTAACAAAGGCGCGCAAGTGCCTAATTCACTGATTAGGATTGCGCGAAGGACGATCGTATGCCTTCACGAAGGTTCTAAGAGACAGGAGAGAAATTACATTGATAATCCCTAAATGATTATCGATCTACGCGAATGAAGGGTTTAAGGTAAAAAACTGACATCACAACCATCTCAGGGTGCGGAAACTTGGTTCCTGCATGCCCCCATTCTGCTTTGGGTGAGACTTCGGTCCACGCTTCACAGACTGATGCCGAAAGGGCTAGTAGTGCAGGGATTTGCTTGGCTGACTAACACTGAACATGGGTTAGGTCCCATCATGCCAATAGGTTGGAATCACAAGGCTCATGAAATTGCATCAAGCTACTAGTGACATGTTTAATGAGTCTGTAAGCCAACGAGGAGTAGAAAATATGAAACTGAAATCAAGAATAAAAGAGCTAGAAGATACTCTAAACCCAGGTCCTTTGTTAATGATTTCTCTAGAAATACGTGCACTGCCATTGGCAATTTCTACCCCCAAATCATCCCATAGATTTAATAAACCTGTCAATGTACTTAATGTAGTGAAATCATATATTATCAATGATATATCTGAAAGATTGTGATTTATGGAATATGGATGGCAAATATTGTTTGATCTACGAAATTTATTCCAGAGAATTAAGTCATTTGTCGCGTGGGTCAAAAGTGAGCTCAAGGGAGACAAAGATTTCATAGACAATGACTTACTTTTAGTCAAAAGCTTGATTTACTTTTTGATATAAAGAAAGAGAAACAATGACTCCCATATGTTTATCGAATGAAGGAGATCAAATTTTCATGGCCTAAGAGAATAAGAACATTAGAGGACATTATTCTAGAATGTGAAAGCATAAAAAGTAGAATAGTTAATGCGTATATCAAGGCGGTAGCCATAATTATGAATTTGAACGATCTGCACATTACATATGAGTTTGGATTAATTTCAAAGGATGGATTGAGGAATGAATTGGAGAAGCTAAAACAATCAAAGGCAATAAAGTTCGATGATATAATTGGTTTTACTACAAAGGAAATTAGCGAATGGCTAATTACTTTTGTTAGTGTTAAAGAAGAGTACTTTTCCTTGGTTGCGCAATTGCAAGAAGAATATAGGAATATTGAGGAGGAGATAATTCAATGAATGTGTCAAACAAGAGATTATTGTCACTCCAATGAAAGATTTCATTAAAGCTAAAGTGACAGAATTCCTTAGAGTAACCATGATTCCGAAAGACAACTACCAGCCAAACAATCACGAACTATGCTTTCACATATTATAAGTGTTTTAAAATCTTGGAACATTTGTTTTTGTGTTTAGTGTTTAATTTTTTAAGTTTCTTGGATACATTATCATGAGCTTATCTAATTATTGGATGCAATTTTTTATTTTTTTGTTGCAGGTTCCTTTTTTACATTACTGTTCACGAGAGCCCAATCCTAGTT
This sequence comes from Pinus tabuliformis, assembly GCA_031772625.1. Classification (NCBI taxonomy): domain Eukaryota; kingdom Viridiplantae; phylum Streptophyta; class Pinopsida; order Pinales; family Pinaceae; genus Pinus; species Pinus tabuliformis. Next base: position 1,224,612,932 of record CM062804.1, read on the forward strand.
CCCATTGGGACAAATGCATTTACATTGTGGTTGAAGTATCAAGATTTTGACGAGTCCTTTACATAACAAATATTATTCTATGGAACGTGACTCTATAGTGAATCCTTGTTTCAATTCTGATTATTGTTTGTTCTAATTCTCATCCTGTTTACCAATTATGTAAGAATTCTAAGATAATGTTTTGCATAAGATATTTTATAGATTTGAATTCTGTGATGTTATGCAAAAACACTAATTGAACATATGTTTTCTAATATTTGATTTGAGCTTTTATATATTATTTAATGTTCTATAATTTATGATAATCAAAATGACTGTCTGATTACACTATTATAATACCGAGACAATTTACCATTTTTTCTAGTAATTCTTAGATAATGTTTTTCATAAGGACGTGTATAGCTCCGGATTCTGTAGTGTTCTCCAAGAACATTGATTGAAAATAATTTTATGAGTGTATGCCTTTGAGATTTTATATTTTATGTAATCACATGTAATTGATGACAATGAAAATGAAAATTTAGCAAGGGTTTTGATTCTCAGGTATTTGTTCTATCCGTAATGTTTATTTTAATCATAGATATGGTGATTAACATTTGATTTGAATATAGTTGTTGTTACTATAAATGTGTTGGTTACTGTTCAAGGCTTCTTAAGCACAAATATTTATTACTCTATTCTAGTTCTGAGTCCATTGACCAGTTTTGTGTAGAATTCTAGGATAATGTTTTTGCATAAGTTTTCGAGGATATACTTTGAGATTTTATATGATATCTGGTGATGTTTTTATATCTGCATTTACTAGTTTTGGATCTATGTTTACGTTGCATGCATCAATTAGGTGTAATACTAGATTACTCTATGCTTCTGCAATTGCGCAAGGGATTGAATGATAGTTATTCCTTTAAATCAACAGATGCTTTACATGTGTACATTGTTTCTTTTACTCAAATTTATCTTATCACATGTCTATACACACTCACCACTGCATATCCAAACACATTTTTCTCTCTGAACACTTTTTCGGGGCACCTATATCCATCAAAATCCAATCTAAGCACACTCTTTCTCTATTTTTTTGTGGATGTCTCCATAGTTTCAATTCCCATGGTATTTGACATAAATGAAATGTCCCATGCACTTAATCATTCTTCTAAGGTGGGCACTAACGTTAATTTTAAAATTAATTGAGGTTTAATTAACATATAATCAAGACATTTTTCAAGTGATTAATAACATTTATTTTGACTAATTGTGTAATAATCATTGTGTGGTGTCCAAAAATGCGAAAAATGTTACATTGTGTGCATGAAAATTTCATTGTGCAAAGTGCGAAAGAATCTCATATATAATGTTCATAACTATGTCGAGTGTGGAATTGCGGAGGAAGAAACGAGGGGTGTGGGGCTAAACGTAGTGCGAAGGAATAATCTCAATAATGTTGATACATTGTGTGAAGTGCGGAGCTTTCTTCCTCTGCATTTTCGTAATCATTTCATAAGTCCACCATGAATCAAGACACAACCGAGCTATCCACATATAACTTATTATTATAATTGGTATTGCATGTAATGGAACAAGGAATATATTTTTTTATGATTGTGATAAATGCATCCATGTGTATAAATAATTGTGCATAAGATTTTTCATTGTGTGAAGTGTGGAAATGCAGAGAAAACTCCACACAATGAAATCTCTCCATGTTCCACATACTAAATTACCTTGGTTCCATTTAATCCAATTACTTAACATGAATTCCATTATGTGTAATGTGGAGGTGTAGTTTGCGGAAATAATTTTGGGTCGATGTAAAGCAATTACGGTATTGAATCATGAGTAGCCTTTGCGAAGAACCAAATATGTCTAAGATTGAATGACCTTCAAATCTATGGATACTAAGGATAGTGAGATGTATTTAGCATTAAACAAACTATAGAACAATACCAAGTGTTCGCTAATGCTAAAATCTCCAATTGTAATTGTAATTGTTATTGATTTCTTGAACTTCGTTTCTACTTTTGATTATTTGAATTGTTAAAAATCGTGGCAACAAATTTAAGTCCCCACAAAATTAATACATCAATTTCACTGCGACATATGAAAGAAACTTTTATTATGTGAGGTGCGGAGATGTGGATGTGTGGAAAAAACACAATGAAAGCTTGTTCCACATCTCCACACTTCGAAGAAATATATTTTGTATTTCTTGTGAAATATATTTTATAGAATCCTGAGAAAATATATAAAACAAGATCATAAAAGAAGATAAAAAATATTATATGAATCACTAAATCCATGCAATGATGTTTTTGTAATTGGCTCTTCATCATAGTGATCATTATTATCATTGTTTTATGTATCTGTCTCACATGCATATGCATCCTTGTTTTGATTAAAGACCACAAGATTTTTTAACAATTCAATTTTATTTGAAATAAAGCTTATCGTTTGGAAATTTCATTAATTAAATCAACATTGCTTTGAATTTCCCATTTATAGTTTACACATAACCATGATAACACTTGGATTTTTAATGCCAAACGTATTATATAAAATGTTTACATATTTGTTAAAAAAAACCTAATATTTCCAACTTTCTAATATTAACGTATAACAACATCCTCTTGCTATGAAATTGAATAATATTAAATGCATACAAAAATACAAAACATTGCACGGAAAAAGTCATTGTTCCTTGCTTCGCACACCTGTTTTCCTGCACAAAACCTCTTCCTTACAAGCATTAAAAAGACCCTTATTTGAATATTTTATAATAAGTATTTAATTCACAAATGTAAGATCACAAATGCACATAATATTTGAAAGGATCCAACAAAACGAGTGTGTGGGAGAATTTTTCTGATGGGAAATTTATGCAGAGGACCGTAACATTGCGCATGAAATTTTCTATCACATTAAGAATTAAATTTTATATTCTTTTCTCCGCACATTTGTTCTCTTTTACAACACTTATTTTCAAATGCATAAAAAAACACTTCATTTAATATTGGATACTAAGTTTCTACTTAAAGTTTTAATAATTTCATGTGTATAGAAATTCCCTCTACAACATCGTCCCACATTATTAATTGATTAATAATATGTATTGCGAGAGAGATGTGTGCACCGGAACATTGTGAAAGAAAGTCTATGTTCCTTGCTCCACACACATGTTCTCCTACGCAACACTACTTGTTCACACACATTAAAAATACACTTAATTCAAGATTGCATGATAATAATAACTATTTAATGCACAAACGTTGTTATTCACACCTTCGCACTATGCACAAAATGTGGGACATGTGTTTTGTCATTATTCAATAATTCTTCATTTCAGAAATAATTTCGACTACATGTTGTTATTCTTGCATCCACGCTTCTACAATGTGCATAATGAAAGGCAACTCCACATAGTTTTCTCTACACCCCAACATTCCACACATTTGGCTAGTCAATAATGTCTTATAATTTTTGATACGTTGTTCAAAGTGTGGAGGTGCGGATTCATACATTGTGCAGAGTCCAGAAATTCATATTGAGCAATATTATATATTATTTTATTTGTGTGGAGGGGAATGTATGCGAAGGTGCAAGTTCATCCATTATACGGAGCTTGAAAATTCATATTAAGGATATAATAAAGAATACGAAGCCCAACAAATTACAATCTTCCTTTTAATGAGTGCAAAAGAAGCATAAGGCAAATGGAAAAAGAAAAAAATTATAAATTATTTTCATGTACAACGAAAAGAGCTTTCATTGCGCGGAGTGAATTTTCCACATTTTCATCTTCCGCATAATGACATTAGCTCAATACTAAGACGTTTCAACATTCTTTCGTCGAATCAAAGAATCAACACATAATTGGGAACAATAAGTGTTTCCATATACAAAAAATTGTTTCTATCAAATAGAGCCAACTGACATCAACATAGTACTGGGTGTAAGCTGACCTATGAACTCGTTTCATAATAGAGATAACTAGCCAGGTTTTCACACAATATTTCTTTGCAGTTTCCCTTGCACACATTTCGACTTAGAGTTATTATTGACAACATTTTTCCTAGTTGTCATTATCACAAAGAATTCACATTTAATTTGGTTTGTAAACTTCTGACACCTAGGATATGTATGTCAATCATATTAAAGCAAGAGCAAAGTGTGAAGTAAATGGAGTAGATGGTTTTGGAATTTCAAGATTTATTTCCACTTCTTCCCATAAATGCTGACTTTTCTATCTTGAATTGCTAATTTTTTTTGTAAATGAGATATTATGTATTACTAAAAAAACATGAAAATTACAAACTTTGGGTTATGCCGGGGAGAGATCCCGACACAATGACCAACAAAAAAGCATGAGGTGGCCTTAGTATTATCTTTTTTACACAACATCCATGGAAAAAACAGGGTCTGAGTTCTTCGATGGAAACAAAGGAGAACATTTTTTACAACATCCTAAAAAAGGAGAGTATTACTTATAACCGAAGCAGAGTGGACTAGGCTTGAGTCTATTATTTCTGATGCTATGAAGTCTGCTACAGTCAAATCTCTGAAGAGGAAAAGAGACAAAAGAGAGTTAGCTGAAGTCATTCTTGGTTGGTGGTTACCAGATCATCGTCTAGGCTAATTGGGGTCTCCTAGGTGCTCCCATCTTGTTGCGTGACAAAGTTCAAGCGATTAGTGGAGGCTCATGCAGGCTCCTTCTTGATGCTTGGGGAGCCTTCCAATGTATAATGGACAACTTCAACATAGATGACAAACTTCTCAGTAAGATTGTCAATATCTATTTCAAGAAACCTTGGTGCTCTCCTCCCGCTCCTACATTGCAAGCCCCATGATGGTTTTCATCTGCCACCATGTTTCTATGGTTCACCTATAGAGGTTCTCGCGTGCTTTAGTGAGGGCGGGATTAGGGATCCAGGCAAAGTCAGTGTCAACATCCTCATTCATGACCTCTCTGTGAAGAACATTTGCTTGGGCTTCCATATTGTCTATGCGTTGTTGAGTTTCTGGATTAACATCGGCCATGTAGCGCAGAGATGCACGCCTCACAGGTAGTAGGGGATGAACCCATAGAATGCCAGTGGGAAGCTGCATGACTATGCTTTCCTCCCCGACTGGAGCCTAGGATGGAGCTATTCTTTGGATCCATGAGGAAAACAAAGGGGTTGGGGAGTGAAAGGAAACAAAGAGTGAATAACGAGCGAGGAGGAAAGAGAGCAGAGGATAAGATGAGGGGGAGAAAGGGGAGGGGGAAATATATATAGGCTAGGGGATGAAGGGAGGTGTTAGTGTCAGTATTTTCAAACTTCCTCCAGTGATCAAACATGCTCTTACAAAAGTGATTTTAAGGTGTCAAGGTCAAATTTTATCATTTCAGTGAGTCTTCAAGTAAAATTTGGTCACTAGGCATTAGGTCTAGGGTGTGATTTTACCCTTGTCAAAGTTGTACAAATGATGTTCCATGTCACCATTAATCTGAGTCTACCATCATTCAGAGGGTTTTCATCATCATGTCAAGTTCCATTGGGTCATTTCACACCTTGTTCGTGCTTCAGTTGCGCCTAGGCAAGGTTCATTTCCCTCTCTTAGGGTTTTGAAGCTAATTTCTCTTGGATGGTCAAATCATTGGAAAAGCTTGTATCCTGATGTTCATACACCTTCCCCTATCCTTAACATACCTTATCAAACACTTCCCATCACTGAGATTCCCCAAATTCCTCATTTTCGCACAAACCCTAATTTCTTGCTACAACCTGGCAATTTTCTATGGTTGGGCTTGTGTTTTGCCTTTTTGGACCCCTTTCCCTCACTCAATTTCTGAGATTCCACTTTCCCCTACTTCCTAACATCCCTCCATACTTCCCAAAATTTCCTCAAGAATTTAGAAACTCCCTATCCCCTTCATTTCGCTTCATTTCGGCAAATCCTTTGTCCTACACATCGGGATATGTTTCACTCAAATGATGTTTCTGAGCAATAAAAGATGAATTCGGAAAACCTGAGAGAGGTTTTTGTCCATAAAATACCAAGGAAAAAAAAATCCTTCACTTTTTACACAGATGTTATGGTTTTGAGGAAATGTCAAAAATACAGTTGCCTTAGGAGAATTGATGCACCTCTAGAGCGACCTCAGGAAAATCAAGTTTTATCCTAGCTCGGTTAGCCAAATGACTTTTTTGATGATCCAAATGATAACTAGAGACAATTATATTTCCAATGAGCTATCATGAGCTCAATTTGGAGTTGAGGAAGGCATTCAAAAGTTGACTGTAACAACACTCTACCTTTAGGCAGTCTCATTTGGCACAGTTCAACTAGTCTTGGGAGATTTGATTTTTGGCAGGGCAAATGAACTCCAAATTGCAAAATTCTAGTTGGGTTGGAGATTAGATAGCACAGGATTTCCAATGAGCTATCAAGATCTTAATTTGAGATTGAGTAAGACATTCAAAAGTTTACCTCAATAGCACTCTGCCTTGAGGCAGCCTCAGTTGGCACAGTTCGACCAGTCTTAGGAGATTTGATTTTGACAGGTCAAATGAACTCCAAATCGAAAAAAATATGGTTGGGTTGGAAAGTAGACTCAACGACCTTTCCAAAAAGCTATCCTAAGCTCAATTTGGACATCGGGAAGGCCTCAAAAAGTCACCTGGAAAAAGCGTGATGCACAGGAGGAGGAGCACGACGATTTTATAAATATTTTCACTCCATATGGTCAATTATACAAGTGGCAAAGGAAGGCAAAAGGTCATCCAAGCCATGTGTCATGTTTTTGGTGCTACACCTGTAGTTGATTCTTGGCTCTCCACCTTCATTTTGTGACCCTTGGGTGTCCTATCTCTTCATGGCACATTCTATATATTGTATGCAAACCATTTGCAAAGCAATTGGGTTGGTTGGCTTGTAACTTCTGGGAGACTGTAGGAAAGAAACTTTGTTTCTTCACTATGTATTTTTGATAGAGAATTAATGAAAGGCAGCAGCTCTGTTTCATGAGATTCTTGTGGTTGTGAGTGTAGCAAGTGAATTTCTTATGTGTTCATATGTATCTAGTTATGTTTCATAATTCATTTCATGCTCATTTTCAGTGAAGTTTTTCAAATGAGATTAGGTAGAATTCAATTTTATTGCTCTACCTGTGGGAAAATTTCATGTTAGTGTTCATTCTTCTGTTGAAAAGGATTCATGTGGTCCATGCCCTTTTCACTCTCTTAATCAATCCCTCCATTCCGCCATATCTTAAAACTAAATTGCTATGCTTTCCGCCTACCTTGCCTCACGAAATAATATGTTCCTTTATGTTAAGTTCTCTGTTCATTGAGGTCCAGTGATCCCATAACATCCCAGAAACACAGTCATTCATAAAAATCACTTCTTGTTTCCATATTCACTTACTAGCCTAAGATAAATTGTTCGTTTGAAAGTCATCTCATTCCTTTTCGTTCATCTATTCACTAAGTGTGACTTGGAGAGAGCCCTCTCCTGCTCTGGTAGGGCTAGCTACCAGACTGAGCGTGGTTTGTGGTTACCTTAATTTTTTCCTTCCTTCAGCCTGAGGCACATTTAGGTGCTAACATAGTGGCGACCATACTGGGGAGAAAATAGTTTGCTTGAAATTTTTTTTGCCCCAGGACATATCTCAAGCTCAGATCTGATGGTTGATGGTGAACAACGATCAGACATAAGAAGATGGCTGAAATCATTCACCTGGTGACTCCTTTCACTGAAGAATCCAGCAATCGGTGCTTCATGGTGACTCCACTGCAGAGAGATCAGTAGCTTTGATATTCTCAAAATGGAGTGGATTGCAAGAAGATACGCTCCCATGAGCCGAGATCACATTCCAGGATTTCCAAATAAGATTCCGAAAGTAGATTGGTCAAGGAATTTGCCTACGTTTAAAGATGATGGTAAGAAGGACGCTGCTTTACATCTAGTTCGATTTCACATGCATATTCGCAAATTGAAGGTTGATTTTCCTGAAGATTGCTTAATGAAGATATTCATGGCCACTCTAGAAGGTGAAGCCCAGTCTTGGTATGAAAGTTTTCCGCCTGCTTGTATTTACAGTTTAAAGGATTTTCATGCCATGTTCATTGAAAGATATAAAGATTCTTATCCATCATTGAATCTAGTTCATGATTGTTGCAAGCATGCTTATGGTTTTATTGAGAGCCTTGAAAAATATTATGAGGATGATAATTTTGTGGATGATGAAATCATGGAAGCCCTGTATGAAAATCCATTTCAGCAGTGTAAAGACCATCAGGAAACTTTGCAGCAGAATCAAGATCTTTGTATGGTGGAAAATGAAGGAATTTTGCATCTTGACAATCAACATGAATTACATGAAATAGATCATCAGGTTGGAGAGTTCCATATGGCTGAAAGAGATGAAAGAAAAAGTGTTGTTTCAAATTGGTCCATAGAAGAAGACAAAGTTTTGGGTCCAAATGTTCTAATGTCATCAGAACAAAGCCTTCATGAAGAGGTAATCCAGTCAGTTCATAAACAACAAGATGAGATTTGTATTCAAGTAAGTGAAAAGCTTTCTCTGGATGAATTTATGGTAGATGATAAAAATGTTAGTGTTGGGTTTCAAGAATCATCCAAAGTTGCTTTTCTCAAGATTGATGAATGTGATGAATGTAATGAGAATCTGGCTGTCATATCATGTCAAGATGATCAGAAATATATTCAAACTATAGCCGATCAGACCATTATGGATTCCATTTCAGATTATTCCTCATATGTTTCATGTTTTGAAGTGTTCTTTGAAGCGGAAATCCACTCATCTGCTTGTTCAGAATTTTTTGAGGACCAGGAACATACTTTTTCTGAAGTACATTATGAAGGGAGATCAGAATCAAAAGAAAAAGACATCTTGTTTCTTCAGCAAGAGGTACATCTTCATGTTTTTCATGATCCAATGGCATATTTGTTGCAGACAGCAGTGAAGGTCATTATTGCAGTATTCAGTGATGAAGGATATCATGGCCAATTATGTTTTTGGATGCCCGGTTACCGACATCAATTGTTGACCAAAAGATCTGATCGGAAGAATCAGTCAAGAAGCCATCTTCTTGATTGGTTACATTGGCAGTTTGATATAGTTTGATGATATATAGTCTTGTAAGAAATAAAGGTGGTCATGCTCTACCACCAAGCTTTAAGTTTTAAGTTCAGAGTCAAGTTTTTTTTAGTCATGTCAGTTTGCATTGAGTCAGTTTGAGTCAAGTTTCAGTCAATAAATTGAGTCATGTTGGTTTGTCGGAATAATGGACTCCATAGCCCAATGGACAAAAGGCATTGTCTAGCTCTTCCAGAGATCTGTTGTTCTTGGCACCTCCAAGGAGCTACCATCCCCCATTGGAGCCAATGTTAGTGTCAGTATTTGCAGCCTTCCTCCAGTGATCAAACATGCTCTTACACAAGTGATTTTAAGGTGTCAAGGTCAAATTTTATCATTTCAGTGAGTCTTCAAGTAAAATTTGGTCACTAGGCATTAGGTCTAGGGTGTGATTTTACCCTTGTCAAAGTTGTCCAAATGATGTTCCATGTCACCATTCATCTGATTCTACCATCATTCAGAGGGTTTTCATCATCATGTCAAGTTCCATTGGGTCATTTCACACCTTGTTCGTGCTTCAGTTGCGCCTAGGCAAGGTTCATTTCCCTCTCCTAGGGTTTTGAAGCTAATTTCTCTTGGATGGTCAAATCATCGAAAAAGCTTGTATCTTGATGTTCATACACCTTACCCTATCCTTAAAGTACCTTATCAAACACTTCCCATCACTAAGATTCCCCAAATTCCTCATTTTCGCACAAACCCTAGTTTCTTGCTACAACCTGGCAATTTTCTATGGTTGGGCTTGTGTTTTGCCTTTTTGGACCCCTTTCCCTCACTCAATTTCTGAGATTCCACTTTCCCCTACTTCCTAACATCCCTCCATACTTCCCAAAATTTTCTCAAGAATTTAGAAACTCCCTATCCCTTCATTTCGATTCATTTCTTCAAATCCCTTGTCCCACACATCGGGATATGTTTCACTCAAATGATGTTTCTGAGCAATCAAAGATTAATTCGGGAAAACTGAGAGAGGTTTTTGTCCATAACAGACCAAGGAAGAAAAACCTTCTTCACTTTTTACACAGGTATTATGGTTTTGAGGAAATTTCAAAAATACAGTTGTCTTGGGAGAATTGATGCACCTCTAGAGCGACCTCAGGAAAATCAAGTTTTCTCCTAGCTCAATTGGCCAAATGATAACTAGAGACAAGTATATTTCCAATGAGCTATCATGAGCTCAATTTGGGGTTGAGGAAGGCATTCAAAAGTTGGCTGTAACAACACTCTGCCTTTAGGCAGCCTCATTTGGCACAGTTTGACCATTCTTGAGAGATTTGATTTTTGACAGGGAAAATGAACTCCAAATTGCAAAATTCTGGTTGGGTTGAAAGTAGATAGGATAGGATTTCCAATGAGCTATCAAGAGCTTAATTTGAGATTGAGGGCTAGCTACCAGACTGAGCGTGGTTTGTGGTTACCCTAATTTTTTCCTTCCTTCAGCCTGAGGCAGATTTAGGTGCTAACAGGAGGTATGGGGTGGGGAAGAGGGGCGGGAGGGGGAAGAATGCGAAGAATGGATGCTAGGTGGAGGAGGAAGAGCCGAGCAAAAAGGATGTGATAGGGAGGCAACGTCCGCACAAGGGAGAAGGGAGGTGGTAGTAAGGGCCATGACATCTGGCGAGCTGAGGATGGGTCTGGGCACATGCACCACTATGATGTCCTTCCTCCTATACTTGGAAATGACCTTGAAATGATGAAGGGTACACGAACATTTATTGTTCAGTAGATTGGATATATTTGTCATTAATGGAAGCACAGTTCTGATGGAGGTCACCGTCCTCCAGATCCTTCCATGCTCTGGAGTTTAGTTGAAGGGTCCTAGTTGTACCCTCATTTGCAAGTCTGTCCACGAGCTTATTACCACTCCTTCTGATGGCCTGAAAGTGGAGGCCTGTCATTCTGTCTATTATGTGTTTGATCCGCTGTAAAAAAAAATTTAGTCGTTAGTTGTCAGAGACTTTTTTCACATCGATGCCCTACTATAAATTTTTGCCTATCTGGGTGGCCACCGTGGAATCTCCTTCCACGATCAGAGGAATAAGCTTTAAGTTGTGCGCGATGGTGATACCATTTTCCAGATCTTGAAGTTCAACAACATTGTTTGTGGCTGAACCTATGTTTCCCTCATATATCCAAACTATTTCACCTTTTGAGTTCCTGAAGACCCCTCCAAAACCTACTTGGCCTGGATTACCTTTTTCTGCACCATCATAGTTGAGCTTTAAGGTGCCCAACTCTGGCGACCTTTAGATGTATTTTTGATTGTCATGCCTAGAGAAGGAGGTGACTTCGTTAACCTTGATCTGAAGAAGGCCCAACTTTGAGATAATTCTTGCTTCGGAGTTGGTGGGAGGGGCTTTGGAAGTCTGAGTGGGTAGATAAGCCACAGTTTCCCAAATTTCTCTTTTTATCTTCGATATTAGAATTTTGTCTTGAGTGGAGATGCCCCGAAAGATTCTTGCATTGCGCTCCTTCCAAAGTGCCCAACTCACCAAACTAGGAATTAGATTCCATGCGCGATTAACTAGTGGATGTGAGGAGAAGGGTGATCTCCAATTCACGATGGTGTTCTATATGGAGGAGGGATCCCGATCTAAGATGTTGAATACCAGTAATATCCAGTCCAAAAATTTGGACGCGTATGGGCATTCATTCAGAAGGTTATTGGGAGTTTCTTCTTCTTGTTGACAGAGATGATATCTGGAGGGACCGATGAAGCCTTTTCTCCTTAAGTTGTCCCACGTTAAAATCTTACTATGCATCAGTAGCCATAGAAAGGTAGATATTTTAGGCCAATGCTTCTTATCCCAGATGGAATTCCATTTCGAGTCTAGTTGCAATTGATCCAGCTTGGCAGTGTATCTATAGTTTTTTTTTAAATTGAAAAGACTTGCTAAATTTTTGTCCCATCTTATTTTGTCCTCAGCAAAGTCAAGGAGGATTTGTCTTTTTTGAAGTTTTGAAGAAAGATCAGACCAGGCTTGAGGATTATTATGGGGAGCCCAGTCCTTTTGATCCAACCAAATTCTCCATCTGTCCTCTTCCTCACTCGGTTTCCAATACTGGCTTACTTTAGTCTTCCCTCTGTTTTGCATGTCGGTCTTGATTTGATGGTATTGATCTTGATCCAGTTCTGACCTTTGTTGCCAAGCATCTTCCCAGAAGAGAGCCTTATTTCCATTTCCAATCTCCCAGAAACTATGTTTTTGAATGATATCCCTGTTCTCCCACACTTGATTCTAGATAACTGATCCTTTGATATTTCCATTTAGCTTGATGATTTGCTCTTGCGAAAGGGAAGGGGTGTACTTAGATTTCCATAGGATTCCCCAAGGGGATTTTGGATTTGCAATCCATCTCCATAAGGTTTTGGCACCCAGGGCTTTCCCCAGAAGGTTTATGTCTCTTAGACGAAGGCCTCCATCTTTTTTTGGCTTGCAATTTTTTTCCCATGCAACCAAAGCCCATTTCTGCTTAACCTCTACGCCTCTCCATAAGAAATTCCTCTGTAGGTTTCTAATTTTTTCTGAGATCACTTTGGGGGAAACCAAAGCTGAATATAAGTAGAGTAGGATGGCCTAAAGAACTTATTTAACAAGGACGTCCTTCTAGATTGAGGGATCTGAAGGTCTAATTGGAAATTATTTTCTCCAACTTATTGATCAGGTCTTCCCAAGTAGCCCTGGAGAGTGGCTTGTCTGTCAGGGGAACCCCTAGGTAGTTGGAGGGGAGGGTGCTGATGGGGAAGTCCAGAAGTCTGATGATGTTTCTACAGATTGGCAATGGGGTGTTAAAGAAGAACAACTTGGATTTTTCAGGGTTGATATTGATACCAGAGGCCGCAGAGAAGTCGAAAAGAATGGACTTAAAAGAGGATGCTTCTCTGATTGTCGGGAGCCCCATAAGAAGGGTGTCATCCACAAATTTTTGGTGCATGGAGGGGGGAGCAGAGGCATAAGGCTAGATGCCTGAGAGCTTGTTAGAGTGCAAAGCAACAGAAATAGAGTGGCTAAGCCCTTCAGCCATGATGACAAAGAGGAAGCGAGAGATATGATCTCTTTGTCTGACACCCCTGGTAGGATTGATGGGTTGTGAAGGGGAACCATTCACGAGGATCGAGAAAAATGCTCTCAACATCATTGCCATGATCCATTTGATATTGTCTTTGTGTAACCCAAATGCTTCCAGAACTTGTCTCATATATTTCCAATTTATTTTTTCAAAGGCTTTGGACATGTCCAATTGAATCATCATACCAGGTTTTTTTTGAGTTTTGAGAGAGTGGATGAGCTCGTGAGAAAATATGATACTATCTAGGATTTTCCTACCTTCCACGTAGCCAAATTGGTGATGGGAGATAAGGAGAGGCAGGATGGATTTTATCCAATTGGCGAGGACTTTGGAGATAATTTTGTAAATGACATTGAAAAGGGCTATAGGCCTGAATTTTTCCAGGGAGTCAGTGGATTTTCCTTTGGGAATCAAGGTTAGGAAAGTGGAGTTCAAGGCTTTTAGGACATACTTCTGTATGCGGGACTCTTCCACAAGGGAATGGACATCTAGTTTGAGGATGGACCAGCAAGCTTTGTAGAAGTCAATGGTAAATCCGTCCGGACCAATGGCTTTGCCATTAAGCATTCCCATTATCACATCTTCCACTTCCTGGAGGGACACTTTTATTAGGAGCATTCTGTTGTGCTCTTCAGTGAGGATTTTGGGGATATGGTTGGTTATCTTTTCAATTTCTTGCACTTGGTCATTCCTTGGATCTTTGAGAAGAGAGCTAAAGAAACGAGTGAGTTCAAATTCCAACTCCTCTTGAGAGTGAATGAGATGACCCTCTCGGTTCTTCAGAGCCAAAATTCTATTGTTCCTCCTGTGTTGTATCATTGATTTATGGAAAAAAGCAGTATTCTTTTCCCCACATTTCAGCTAATTGATTCTAGATTTTTGTTGCCAACACTTCTCTTCCTATATGGCTCTTTCCTCCTAGATTTGTTGTAATCTTTTTTCCTCTTTCTTTCTGCTCTTCATGAGCCCTTCTTCAATTATATTTTGTTGGAGAAGTTCCACTTTGTGCTCAATTTTTTTTTTTTTTGTTTTTTGTTTTTTTTGTTTTTTTTTTTTTTTTTGTTTTTTTTTTTTTTTTTTTTTTTTTGTTTTTTGTTTTGTTTTGTTTTGTTTTGTTTTGTTTGTTTTTTTTTTTTTTTTTTTTTTTGTTGGTTTTTTTTTTTTTTTTTTTTTTTTCGTGATGATGTTGCCGAATGATTCTTTGTTCCATTTTTTGATTTCCTCTTTGATATATTTTATCTTTTGTTGGAATTTCTACATTTTGTTGCCTAATATGGTGGGAGGATTCGACCACCATTGTTTCATTTTTTCCATGAAGTCCAGGTGATCCAACCAGAAGGCTTCGAATCTGAAAGGTTTATTTTTTTGGCCATTGGAAATTTGAATCTTGAGAGAGATAGGCCAATGATCTGAGCCTGCTTGCAGGAGGATTCTCACCTCTATTTCCCAAGAGGTGAGATAAGTTTCCTCTGATAAAAGGAAGAGGTCTAACCGTGAGGCTATTTGACAGTCTCCTCCTCTTCTGTTATTCCAGGTAAAAATTCCATTGCTGGTAGGTATGTCTATGAGGTTGAGGTTTTCTATGATAGTAAGGAAAGCCTTTGAGTCCTTATTGAGATTTTGGATACCATCTCTCTTCTCAGCCACATTAGATATCATATTAAAGTCACCTACTATGATTTTGAAAGGAAGGTTTATAGGATCAAGGAGGTTGGAGATGCATCAGAACATTTTTATTCGGTCTATAACCTTGTGTGGGGCGTAGACGTTTTTTATGCTGATACTCTTGTTGATACCAATAATTCTCAGGGCCACTATTATGGAATGATGAGTTTCCAAGGAGGATATGAGGTCGAACTTGGAGTTTTTCCATAGGTTCATTATTCCTCCCGACGAACCTGTTGCTGAGTTAGATAAGAAGTTGTAAGGCCTGAAACAAGAGTTGAGAAGGAAAGGGGGGCATACTGACTAGAGTTTGGTTTCTTGAATTAGAAGGATATCTAGCTTATAAGACATAATTCTGTTTTTCAAGATTTGTTTCTTCCCAGGATTGTTCAGTCCTCTAATATTCCAAGAAATGCAATTCAATGACATAGAGAGGGATTAAGGGCTAGAGATTTTACCTTTCCTTCATTGATTAGCTTGGCTTCCAGTTCTTGGGGGAGCTGACTGGTGGTATTTCTGACTCTTTTCTGCCTTGGGCCTTTGAGGTTGATTCCTCCTACTGGAATACTTGCTAAGACACCCTTTGATGTCGTACTTTCTTGAATGAGGTGGAGTGCTATGAGTTTTAAATCTTCTTGGAGGAGATAAGAACCTTCAATTTTTTGTAGCTGGTGTTTTGGTATGGAAATAATTCAATTTAATTTTCATGCCTCTGCAATTGTTTCTAAATCTGCCCCCTCCAGATCTTCTTCTATGGCACTTTCCTCTGGTGTTTCTTCTGTCGCTATTTTCTCCATTTCTGTATCCTCTTGTGAGTGATCCTTCCCATTATTCGTATTGACTATGTCCCTATCTTCGTATTCTCTGTGTTCTTGGTTCAATCCCTCTTCTCCTGCTCCATCTCTTGTCAGGTAGTTGGGATCTGTTTGCTCCTGAGTGATGTTCAGTGTCTCAAACTGGTTTTGACTTGCCTCTTTGTATTGATTCTTCTTGGGGATCGCCTATTTCCTGTTGTTCTTATTCCCGGAGATGACTTTAGTTAAGACTTCATTGTCTCCTGCTCTGGAGATTGAGGGTTTTTGTTAAGAGGACAATCTCAGAAGAGATGCCCGTGCTTGTGGCACTTCCTGCATCTGAAGGGGATATGTTTGTAGCCTATATTTTGAAGCCAAAATTCATCCCTGAATATTAATTTGATTGCTTCTGGAAGGGCTCTAAAGACATGAATGTATACAAAGATACAAGCATAGGAAACGCAATGTCCAATTCTGGTACCTTCAGACATTTTGATATACTCCCCTAGCTGGTCTCCTATACCTTTTAAGACCGAAGGAGCCCAGTAATAAATTGGTAAAGAGTAAATGCAAACCCAGACTGGAACTCTTGTGAAATCCTCCTTTTCTGGTGTGAATTTGTCCTTCCAAAATCTCATGTATAATCTGATTGAGTTGTAGAAATAGGGTCCTCCAAATATTCTATCTCTATCTTCAAGGAGGTTAAAGATGACTGTGAATAATCCTTTGGATCCAAACTGAAGTCTTATCTCTCCCTTGAGTACCCATTTTCTTTGTATCCGTCAGTTCAAGGCTCTTTCAGTTGACCAGATGCCCATAAACTTGCATATTACTACATGTTCTTGCATGTATTCTCTATAGACTGCTACTCTTGGGTCCTGGATTTCCAGTTCCGGTATTTTCTTCGCTATGGGGTTGTAGTTGTTCTCTGTTTTTTCCCCTGTTCTTGCATATTATCCTGAGATTTTGTTGGATTTGTTAAACACACATGGGCAACAACATAATCTGAAAGATAAAACATGAGAATACAATTTTATTAACAAATGATATACATTTATAGTACATGTTGTGACCGTTGGGTTCCACATCCCAAGGTATCTTGAACTCCTTTTGTCTATTTGGCTTCCACACTAACCCATAGAGGATTAGGTGTCCAACATTCCCCCCTTAATCCGAAGGGTTATGTATGATTCCAAGAAGAGAGTTGTAATACAAAGTGTGCAAAAATGCATGGCAGCACTAGGCTGAATGTGCTCTCTGAAATGTTGGTATAAAAGGCAGTGGTTTAAGGATGACCACCAACACTGGAACGCTTAGTGCAGTTCCTAGAACTCTTCCAAAACTAACAGGAAGTTGAAGTCTGCTACTAGAGGAAGTTCTCTTATTGTTTTGAAGAGGGAAACCTTCAACCATGAAAGGGAGGTCTCACCCCGCATAAAAGGGAGAACTTCAACCTGAAAATGGAAGTCTCAACCTGTGATGGTTTAAGGATGACCAACAACTCTGGAATGCTTAATGCAATTCCTGGAACTCTTCCAAAACTGGCAAGAAGATGAAGTCTTCTACTAGAGGAAGTGTTCTCAATTTTGTTCCTGGAATTCTTCTGAAACTGGCAAGAAGCTGAAGTCTTCTGCTAGAGGAAGTGTCCCAGATTACCAACTGAAGGCATGTTCAGGGGCATCTTTGTTTCTGGCTACAACTCTGAAACTGGTGTGGCAGGTTGTGGCTCAGGCTCGCTTGATGTGACTTTGAAGCTTGTAGATGACCATCATTTCCCCCACTGTCAGATACAAGGTGAGATGGTGGAGAAAACTCAATTGCAAGACTGTTCAATACTCTGGAACAAGTTCTGACATGTGATTGGAGTATATTCTTGGTTGTTGATGCCCATTGCTAAGAAGCGATCCATCCAAGATGAATCTTTGTTCTTGCAGGACGTTTGTTTCTGAAGCATCTATGTGAAGAATGGGTGGTTTTATGACAGTGCTTACATGGATGGAGATCAAAACAGTGATCTTTCAAATGGCCAACTCAGTCACAGTGTTGGCATTTCACAATCTGTTGTTGTTGCTGTGGAGGAGGAGCAGAATTTGGAATAGCTAGATGTGAAATGTCATGAAGGAATCCAGCACTCTGAAACTGAATGGGCTTTGAGTAGTCTGGAATATGAAATGACAAGTCCTTCTCATATCTGAGGGCAGTTCTGTGTTTGTTGTGAACAAGCTCTTCCCAAGGTCTGATGATGGGCTTGGGAAGTGCAAACTGGACTTCTGCATTTTCATGTACAACTGCTGCTTTATGGGAGTCTGTTTCAATCTTCTGAATACAAATAGGTTCAGAATGATGACTCCTCTGTTTTAATTCTTCTTACTGTAGTTGAGATTCAAGCTGCAAAAAATCAATTTTCTCTTATGAATTTTGTAGACAGACCTGAATGTCTGTGAGAGAAACTTTGTTGACTTTTAATGTATCATGAGTAATAGACAATATCAGAGTTTTGAGGAACTCTATACTTCATTGATTCTGGCCAAAAAAAAAAATAATGTCAGAATTACACCTTAAAAATTGTTAACAACTACTATTCAATGCAGAAAAGTAATACCCACTCACAGTACACAACAATATCCTTTATAAATGTGCAACAAATGATCAGTGTGCAACTAGTAAGCACCAATTACAATCCATTACATAAAAAAAAGAGTTTACTCATGATCAGCACAACGGACTAAACTTTTCTCCACAAAAGATTACTTTTATTTGTCAAAACAGTCATTGCCTTTATACAACCCACCAAACTCTTATGCAGCAGTCGAATCAAGGAATCAATGCATATATATGTAGACAAATAATGAGTTTTAAATACAATGCCACACTGGGGCAGCAACAACTGCAAACTTGCTTGGATCCTTCAAATACTCCTTCACTTTCAAAGAAGAAATGATGGCTATCAAAACTTCAACAACTATAGCACCATGTCATGGACGGGACTTGAATGCTCATATATAAATGCTTTAACTAGGGTACGAACAAATATTCTCTGATCTTGCCACTTCTTCAAAGAAAACAATCTGCCCTCATATATCACACAGAATTTATGGAGAGCTAACAACGCATATGCCAGAATGCATTATATAGAGAGTCAACGATACCTCCAATATTCCAATAAGAATGATGAACACAATAGTGACCCACTTGTAGGAGCTATGCACCAATGAAAGGATTATTCCACATGTTCATGCATGTATGAACACACAGAGATGAACCGACCAACTCGTTGCTTTAACACACAGCTTCTCTTGTGCGAGTCTCTCTGCTTTCCACGCCACTGCGAAGCTGTTCTGTGGTGCTTCTGATCCTCCAAACTTTCACATCTATAGCTATTTGATCATATCGATCATGTTGAGGTGTTTGCAAGATAAGACAAAAAATATATTCAAATTTTTAAGCACAAATATTTCACACACGACCTCTATCATATGGTTGATCTTCAAAATATATATCGACCAGAATATAACTCCAATTCCTAGTCAACACATGTTCTTAATAAAAATGATTTAATGTAGGGTCGTTCAATATTCCACCAGTGATCAACACTCCAACATCATCCATGGTCTTCCACCAAAAGCATAGCAACGTTTATGGGAACAGAAATATCAGATGCTGCTTGGCTAATGGTATTTTACCACCGCCCAGCAAATGATGGCAATGATTTACACATTCAGAACAAGAGACTGATGCGATGGCAAAATAGCAGATCAATGAAAGATAAAAATGAGACATCAATTGGAAAACGACTTTGCACAATTAGCTAGGCCTTTTCAGTCAAGCATCAGGTCTCAACCATGGGCTCAGGTCCTGATCCCTCGCCAAAAGCAATTTCGGTTTTTTTTTTACTGGTGAACTGAATTAAACAAGATGTCCTTGATAACCTGTGACATCAGTCCATGCACTTTCTCAACAGTAATTTTTGAGCTGTCCTTCGTAATCTTTGCAAGTTGTGATTCCTCCTCCTTCTTCCTGCGTGGAGGCACCAGAAATGAGCTTACACGTGAATGTGCCAATTGACTTTCTGCTTGCTCTAGCTTCTCCACAAGATCTAAAAGAGTATTCACCCAATATTTATTCCATAAGAGGTCCAAGAGGTGAGAATCAAGGGATGACTTGAAGTATGTAATATCCAAAGCATAATACCGCTTGTAGTAACACCAAAATCCTCAATTTTATTCAGAGGGATTGTTTGATACTTAGAGGCAGGCTCATCAGAAGGTTTGTATCCATCAGGGTATGTTTGAAAAGCACCAATATCAACTTTTCCAGCAGATACAGTTCTTGTGGGGTCTATGACTACTGCTAAGAAAGGTTCTTGAAACTGTTGATTAGAAACCTGTGTATGCACATCAATACCAGAAAGCCAACAACCAAATTGAGGCTCATCTCAGCCACTCTCGTGGCAGATGCTCGGAGGATTGTTGCAAAATCAATCTTGATGCTTTCTCCTGGAATCAAATATAAACTAAAATCAAAACAAAAATCATAGAGATCAAGGAACACATCTGTTCTTCTTGGTAGAAGCTTGTTTCTTCTTCGCAGCTCCGAGTTTCATCAAGGTAAGTGATCAATTAACGGTCATGCAGTGGTAGAGAGGAAGGACGAGTCTGTGCTCTAGCTATCAGTGATGTTAGTTTCTGCAATATGGGCAGAACATGCAAACCATGTCAAGGAAGCACATTATATGAAACCGTGGATTATATCATGTCAGGGCAATGCATTATATATGCATCAGGATTATATGTCAGGGTAGCGCAACGTTATATGCAGGTAATTATAAAAAACCAGTCAGAGAAGAGCAGAGGGGCAGCGCTCTATATGCAAGGCAAAAAATAGCCAGAATAGGGAGTTACAAAGCATAGGGAAACCAAAAATGGCGTTGGAGAAATGACATAGGTGGCAGCTAGAATTTAGCTGAGAAAATATTCATAAGTGATAGCAAAAATGACCTGCACATACAGACCATAAAAAAAATGGCTCAAAGTAATTATGTAGGGCAGGAATATGCCTGCTATGAGACCATGTTAAACACACATGGGCAGCAACATAATCTGAAAGATAAAACATGAGAATACAATTTTATTAACAGATGATATACATTTATAGTACATGTTGGGATCGTTGGGTTCCACATCCCAAGGTCTCTTGGACTCCTTTTGTCTATTTGGCTTCCACACTAACCCATAGAGGATTAGGTGTCCAACAGGATTTGTGTCTGCTAGGGAAGGCATGTGCGAGGCCTTTCCATTTTCTATTCGAATATCTTTGCTTTTCCCTTTCTCTATTCCTTTATTCCTCCGAGGTGGTTCCTTTTTCTGAGAGTGTATTGTTCCTTCATTATCAGAGTTTCCTCCTATTGAGTAGAAGGCCAAGCTAGAGGTAAACTTTGTGAAAAATGAATCCTAGTTTGGAGGCCTACCTGTGGCCATGTCCTTGAAGGGTTTGGCACCAAGGTTCTGAAGTGGTTCCACCATGACGGGCAGGGGAAAACATGGCCCTAACAAGCCATGTTAGGGGAGGCTGCGAAGAGTGCGAACACAGAGATTAGGTCACGTTCATCGCAGATGCTTGCAGAGATCTTTGTTGGGGGAGCCCTTGATAGGTGGGTGGAGACATAAAAAAATTTGAATTTCTATTTATTAAGAGTGTATTGTAAAACATATTTCACACGCAAAATAATAAAAAATGTTGATTATTTAGCGTATCGAGAAATCTATACTTAAAAGGAATTGAAAATGTTACTGATTGAGATAATATTTTGAAAGTACAAAGTGGAAATGGCTAGTAGAGGAAGGAAAAAAACTATTTGCACTGATACAAATAAATCATTATACTTATCGATTAGATATTTCAGTGTTTGGTTGTGTATCAACGATATGTGAATTTGTTAACAGAAGAGAAGAATAACAATAAGATTTTGTCTAGGGGATTAGTGAATGTTGCATGTGTTACAGAAGTGTTTGATTTCATAGAAATTGTTTATTTGTGTGCAAACAATTTTCATTCAAACATGAGAACATTTATGTTAGCAGTGAAGAAAACTCAAATTCCTCCGACTCCGAAGGCATTCAGATGCATATTCAAGCTACTAAAACTAGATATATGCTTAAAATTATCAGAAGCAAATAATAGTTTTCTAGAGTCACAAGCAGGGGGCATGAACATCATTCAAGAGTTTAGTTCAACAACTTCTTAGGTTCCTTACGTTATTTCCGTTCTAGATATTTCCTTGTTTAGACAATTGTTTAAAGAATTCTATTGGCTATGTGATCGTCTGATGGGCCAAGAAACTACGACCAATGTCCCAAAATCCATTCTCTATTTTCTCTATTATTCATGTAAAAAATATTATTTATTCGATTGGGTTTATCTTATTTCAAATGAATTATATTTTTAGTTAGTTATTTTGTCCAAAAGTAATAGATTCTTTATGATGGTGTACCTACTAACAACCCTCATCTTGACCCATGTATTTCATGACTTACCCCATAGACCTAAATTTAATTCTAACAAAGAACCGATGCAGTTCTGGTATCCCATACTGTGGAAGCAAGAAGATGCTTTAATGTTTGTCTAATCCAAGATGTGTTTGTAAAGAAGATCATTTACACGATAACTAGAAAAGAGCCCCATCGAATAGCTACCCAAGCCTAAGTTTTCTCGTGGGATAAAGGGGTATATGAAGAAATATAAAATAATACGGTTATTCAAATTTATGGGTTTAAAGGTAAACCATTGTTGCTTCCAAGAATTGTTATATATAAGTATTTTGTTGTTGAAGTCTACAGACAATACCATGCTTGGCTAGTTATATTTGAACAAAAAAAGAAAAACCAATTTATTTCTTTGCCATTTACTGTTGGACAAGTCGCTATGAAGAATGTGGCTCACATTGCAAAGCTTACAAAGTCTTTGCATTGTTTTAATTTAAAATAAGTTGAAGTCTGATGAGGCTTTGATCCATAAGGCCTATTTACCACACACCTAGGTATTGTTAAATATGACAACTTGTTTACAATAGTTACAAAGGAAAGAAAAGATAGTCAAAGTTCTCTAAGAAACAATCAAGAACTGGTAATGAATACTAGAGAAATTGTTGAAGAAGTGAGCATTAACACAGAAACAAAGTACAAACAAAGGGGCGCAAACCCTCCACAACAATATCCACCTTGCACATTCAACACTCGTATAACTTCATATTTAAGTCAAATAAAGATAAATTATACCACAAGTGTAAAATTGATTCATGGTTAACTATCAGGTGGAAAAGATGACAAAGAGGCTCCTCAGACATTCATTGTCGACAAAACACAAATGGCTTAATCAACCAAATCCAAAATTCCCCCAAAAATAAGAAGCATTGAACAAGCTATGAACGTGGAAATTGAGAGCGTTATGCTACCTAATTAGTTTAGTACTTGTTTAGCATAAAATTAGAAAATAATTGAGCAAATTTCTAGAGAAGCCACTACTTTTGATGATCACCCTATTACTTTGCAAGATGAAAACTATGACAAGGGTAGTAAAAATTTGAAAATTGAAAAATGAAAGGTCCATAACAAAAGGTTATTGATAAAGTAGAAACATATGTTGATATGTCTGGAGTTGCATCTAGTGGACCCATGAGATTGCATCAAGCTACTGGTAACACACTTGCAATGTTTATTAGCCAACATGAAGCAGAAAGCCTAATACTGAAAGCAAGAATAAAAGAGCTAGAAGATGCTCTAAATTCAGGTTTGTAGTTATTGACTCGACTAACATTACATTCACTACTGACGGTAATTTCTACTTGCAGCACATCCCATGGACCTAATAAAGCTTTGAAACTCCTTAATGTAGTCAAATATCATATTATCACTAATATATGCCAAAGATTAGAAATCATTGAACATGCATGGCAAGCAATTTCCAATCTGCTACGTTTATCACAGGGAATTATCTTATTTTCCGATTTTCTTAAAAGTAATGTTAAGGAAGACAAGCATTTTGTTAACAATGACTTACTTACTTTTAGTCAAAGGCTTGGTTTGTTGTCTGATCTAGACAAAAAAACAGAGGACTCCCAAATGTTAATCGAATGAAGTAGATCAAGTTGGATGGTCTAAAAGAATCAACACACAAGGAAACATTATTTCAGAATGTGAAAGCATAAATAATAGAAGAGATGATGTGTTTATCAAGGCGTTTCAATTTTTTTAGGATCTAAATGGTTGATGCATCATACACGATTCTAAATTAATTACAAGAGATACACTAATAGCCAAATTGGAAAGGCTAAAAGAGTCAATGAAAAGAGAGTTTGATGATATAACTGATATCGTAGAAGAAATTAGCAAATGGATAATTACTTTTGTTAGTATTAATGAAGAGAAGTTTGTCTTGGCTTCTTAATTACAAAAATAGGCTATGGAAATTGAGAAGCATATATTTAATAAACATGTCGAGCTAGATATTACAATCGGTCCAACAAAATATTTCATTAAAGCTTTGTTGGAGAGATTGGTTCAAGACATCATGGATCTAGAAGACAATTGATAGTCAAACAATCACCATATATACTTTCACATATCATAAGTGTCCTTAAATCTTGACACATTTATTTTTTTATTTACTAGTGTTCAATTATTGACATTTGTCAATTGTGTTAACATCACCTAAACTAATTTCTTGACGCAGTTCCTTGTTTTCTTTTGCAGTTTCCTTTTTCCATATTACGGTTCATGGAGTCTAATCCCAGTCCCCATTGAGACGAAAACATTTACTTTTACAATTAGGTAGCAATATTTTGATGACTTCTTTAGACATCAAACACAAAAGTAAGTCTAGTTATCATTTGCACATGCCTTCCTTTTACCAGATATCTTTGTTTCAAAGATAAATTATAATTTATTATGTTTACATATTTTCCCTAGAATCTAGGAGAAGATAGTTAAAGAGAATATGCCAAAATAGCATAATGAATGAGTTGATGTGCTGATCTACTAGACATTCTCATTACCGATAGGAGCAACTTCCACCATAAATTAGGGTTCTTAATGTTTTGCATAAGATCTTGTATGGATCCGAATTTATTGGCGTTGCTCAAAAACATGAACAGAACATAAGTTTTTGAGGATATTCTTCTAACTTTTATATTATATCTCTTCTTTTGTTACTTACATAATGAAAATGAATAGTCGAGAACAATTTTAGATTTCAGATATATGTTATGTGTAAAATATTTATTTTAATCATAGTTATAATGATTGGAATTTGAATCCTGGTACAATTCTTGTTATTGTAATTGTGTTTCTTATTGTTCAAGACTTATGCTTTTAGCTCCTATTATATATCATACATGCATATGGAAAACATGAATAATAAAAATGTAGTTACGAGTTTTTTTAATTTTAGTACTTATATTTTCTATGAAGTTTGAATAATGTAGAATGTTTTAATCTTTGAAGTTGTGTGGAGTGAGGAGGTATGGCAAAGCCTTTCATTGCACTTCCTCCGTATCCCCATATTTCACATAATGAATGCTTATTTGCACTTTGAAATGAAATTGATATATTGATTTTGTGCAACTTGGATTTCTGGGTCTATATTTTCTTGATATAAAATGTTTTAATCTTAAGCACAATGAGAATTTCCTCCACTTTGTTTTCCATTTTCAATGAACATAACTTAGTATCTAATATTAGATGAAGTCTCTTTTTAATAAGTAACTATTAACTATGTTCAGTAGCTCTGAGTTCGGAGATGCAAAAGAAGCAAAATGAAATATTCTTCAACATGTCCGCGTTTCGCATAACTTTAAACGATTAAAACATATAACACTTTTTCTAACATTACATTAAAAAGAATTACAAAAGTTTGATACATGAAAAATTTGGATAACCGATTAACTGTCCCTAATACTATTTCTACGTGGAGTCATTTTATTTGAGTTTAGTGCCATTTCAAAATTGTGAAATACGTGCTTATTACCCAATATTAAATGAAGTGTACTCTGCCCCTTATGATGATGTAGTTAACTTCATTATGCAAAATAGGAGTGCAGAGAAATTTTTCATTGTGCGCACTACAAAATCAAAGCATTATTATTCAAAAAATAATATTGCTTAGTGTTTGTCTTTCTTTTATTATTTAAATCAATTTAAGATAACAAAATAAACTATTTATGCATTCGTTCACACATTCCGAAAAACGTTGGAAGTTTTAATCCTTTTAATTTTTGTAGATTTCAAAAGTGCGAAAAAGGATTTCATTGTACTTCTCCAGTATCTCCATATTCCACATAATGAAATCTTCCTCCACACCTATACAGAAGGATAATCATACAATATACAAACCTACACCTCCACACATTTTTAACTTTGGACAAATTAACTGATACAAAATATTGGTCAGTATTGGCTCAATATGAGTTTCCCGACTCGCACAATGTATGAATCCACACCTTCACATTTCATATAATGTATAAAAAAATCTTTATATTTCGTTATAATTCTAAGACACATTGTTGGGCGACCACATGTGTAGAGTGTGGAGGTGCAAAGAAGGAATATGTGCAGAGATAAAAAAGTGCAAAGAAGCACTTCATACAATGAAAGCTTCAACTCCACCTCTGCACTCAGCACAATGAAAACGTTCACTGCCCCTTTGTACTACACACTTGCCACACTTTTCACACACCCTTTGTCAGTATCTAGTATTAAACGAAGCCTCTTTTGAATTTGTAACTATTAACTATGTTCAGTGGATCTGAATACGGAGATGCAGAAGAAGCATAATGAAAGATTCTTCAGCATGCCCGCACTCCACATAACTTTAAACAATTAAAACATATAACATTTTTGGAACTTTATATTAAAAATAATTACAAGAGTTTGAGACATGAAAATTTTGGATAGATGATTAGTTGTCCCTAGTACTATGTCTACATGGATTTGTTTTATTTGAGCTTCCTGAATACTAAGTGTCATTTCACAATTGTGAACTAAATGTTTATTATCCAATATTAAATGAAGTGTACTATGCCCCTTATGACGATGTAGTTAGTTTCATTGTGCGAAATAGGAAAGTGCAGAGAAAGCTTTCATTGTATGCACTACAAAAGCATTATTATTCAAAAACCAATTTTTCTTAGTGTTTGTCTCGCTTCAATTATTTAAATTGATTTAAGATAACAAAATAAACTATTTATATATTCATTCATGCATTTCAAAAAATGTTAGAAGTTTTAATCTTTTTAGTTTGTGCAGAGTGTGAAAGTGTGGGAAATACTTTCATTGCGCTTCTTCCATATCTCTGTATTCTGCATAATGAAAGCTTCTTTCACACCTATACAAAGGGATAATCACACAATATACAAAACCACACCTTTGCACACATTCCAATCCAGACAAATTACGAATATATAATATTGGTCAACATTTACTCAATATGAGTTTCTTGACTCTGCACAATGCATAAATCCACACCTTCACATTTCGTACGATGTATCAAAAAATCTAAATATTCCATCATAATTTTAAGACACATGCCCACATGTGAAGAGTGCAAAGGTGAAAAGAAAGGGTATGTACGTAAATAAGGTAGTGTGGAGAAGCACTTCATATAATAAAAGCTTCGACTCCACCTCCACACTTTGCACAATGAAAACCTTCACTACCCCTCTGCATTGTGCACAATTAAAAAATTTACTGCCCCTCCGCAATCCATTCAATTAAAACATTCACTTCCCCTTCACAATATGCAGTTACCACAAACCTTTTCTTCCTCCTTCACATATATGTTCAACGCCTCCCCCCACCCTTTATAGTTTGAGTTTGTATCTACGCTCTTCATCTGGAACATGTTTTTACTTATTTATCTTCTTTAAAGAATCCATATATGTTTGTGCCAAATACCTCCCGGGAAACGAGTTTTTAAACATAACATTGGTCCAATTATTGTAGACTCAACTATTGAATCAAATTTCTTTTCTTGAACATAATTCAATTGCAAAAATGATCATAAATGATAACCACAATAATATATACTTGTTCGTGCCCTGTAATCATAACCTAATTAATTATTGTATCTGAAAAAGGTGCTTTTAGCTCGAGGTATATGAAATATCCATGGAAAAATCAAAGCTACCGATGTTACTTTGTTATTCTGTTATCAGTTCCCAAAATTTAAAAACAAAGACATGTAAATAAAGTATACTATATGTTACAGTTAATACTGACCCATTTTTAATATTTTGTTATAATTGCAAGACACATTATTGGGTGGCCACATGTGCGGAGTGTGGAGCTGCAGAGAAGCACTTTGCACAATAAAAAACTTTGACTCCACCCCGCACTCCACACAATGAAATTTTTCACTGTCCCTTTGCACTCCACACTTCCCACACACCCTTTATCCTTAACATATCTTTTTATCCCCCCCTCCCCCAACCTTAGTTTTTTAACATACCAATATTCACAATTACCGCAAGGACAAATAATTCATCACATCCAACATTATGCACAGTGAAAACTTTGTACCCATAATAAGAGCTATCTCCACATCTCCTAGTGCAATTAGATAAATGGATGAAACTATGCGAATATGACTTTCATTGTGCAGAATATGAAGGTGCAAAAGAAATCTATTGGAATGTGGATTTCATTGTGTGAAATATGAAGATGTGAACATGTAAATAGCGTCAGATTGTGTAAATGCGAACATTCTCAAATAACGAGAAAATGCAAGCCCCACTGAAAGAAGCATGAATTTAATCAATAAATTAAGGGTCAAGGTAAGCACTATAGTGTGTTGCAACTATTAATATTGTTTATATTGGTATTATATAGACACCAATTTAAATTCAACCCATTTTCAATTTACTTTGTATTCATATCAATTTAAATTCAATTATTTTAATTTAAATAATACTAATCAAATTATAGATTTTTATCTCTGATCGGGTTGTGAGTCTGTGCAATATCATCCTTGGGATCTGTCCGATGGTTGAAGTGATGGGTGGCAAGGCCGTTGGGTGACAACAAATCCCTCCTTTTGTGTGTGAACAATGGGATGGTAAGGTAGTAGGCATGTGAGAGTTTAATGCTCGTGGTGCGGGATGCAGAGCATATAAATTCCAGAGGGAAAGGCAAGGTAACATTATGTGTGCAAGCATTTGGATATTGTATTGGATTCTCTTGGCTGGGTCAGCGCGAACATGGTGGTGGAACTAGCCTCAGGTCGCGTCCTCACTCACCGGGTTGATGGAGCTTGACATCGGGTATGTATTCCTCCTTTCAACGCCTCCCTGTCCATGGCATGCACGTTATAGCTTTGTCTGTATCCTGCATGTGGGTTGGAATGGAATTTGGTGTCCTGAAAGAAAAATATTATCTGTAATTTTGACGATTGCATATGATGTGGGGTATGTTGTTTCTATTTCAATGTCTATTATCTATGCATTTTTTGGTCCCGCATGGGAATGTTTGTCCATCTCCGGTGTAGATGTGGTAGGATCAAATTTGTATAGTTAACAAAGGAAAGATTTTTAATTTTCAGTTTGTGCTGAACATAGAAATGTATTTAAAATCTCTATATATGAATTTTAATGATAATGATGTGGTTCGTATGGAGTTTTGGACCAGGGAGTGACTCCTTGTTGTAATTCATGTAAAGGGTTAGAGCAGTTTCACAAATTTGGGGCATCTTGGCCCTCCTGAGCATGAGGTGATGTGCGAGGGATATGAATGGTGGTGCAGGCCTCCTGTTTCGAATTTAACCCTTGTCCTCAGGCTAAAGCCTAACATAATTTTTATCTTGCCACTTCTTAATGTACCAGCAGCAGGTTCTTATAATTTGTGTTTATGTTGTGACCACGGGATAACCTTTAGACGAACAGTGGTTTTAGGGACAGGAAGGGTTTGAAAATGGCTTGTGATGCTAATTCCTCAGGAAATGGTGGTCGGGGCAATGGTCGTAAGCCTAAGAATCAAGACAGAAAAGGCTCCTCCTTTGACCGACCCTCGAAGAGAAGTAGACGTAGAACAAACACCAAGATCCTCCAAGAGGAAACTTAGGCTTACAATGTTGGACCTCCAACCAAATTCAAACAGATGATATCAAATTGGGAAGCAGAGCTCAACCAGAGAGTAGAATCTGAAGTGCAAGTGGAAGATTGGCGGGTTCTAGTTTCGGATCCTAGACATACTCATGGCTGAACCACCCAGTATAAACAAACATTGCATTTATATTGGTTAATGAAAATTTTGGTCACCAAAGCTATCATGACCTTACCGGTTGATGTTAGTAAACCTGATCCTAGCTTCCAAGAAATTCAAAAGGAATTTCAGTTGATTCAATTCCTTATTCGATAGCGAAACATGCGTTTGGGACGTATAGAGAAACACACTCAGTGTATCTCGCAGTTAAAACTTCTAGGGTCCAGTGCAAATGACCCAATTCCTGTGGAGTCCTTCAAGGACTATATGTTATTTCAATTTAGTTTTGGATGCTTTTTTGGTTTATTTTCCTATTGTATTTGTGAGCTAGTACTGAATATTATAGCTTAGTAGAAAAACATGTTGGTTAGACATTTAGGCCTATAAGGCCTTGTGTGACAAACTTAAGACTTTCAGATTTTGGATGGCATACAATGTGTTTTGGTGGCCACAGATCTGGTTTCCCTTTTGGGCAGGTGGAGGCCACTGAACGTCTTTCATGGATGTAACCTGCTTTTGCAAATGAATGAATTAAGAGGACCTACCAAGCTTACATTTTTTTATTATTATAGATTTTTAATATAATCGATATCATAAAAGATAAAGAAAATCATTATAATCAAATAGTACACAGAAATATGTGTCATTATAAGTGTCAAACATAATGAATTCATGCCAAATTTTTGCTTTTCACATGGCATTCACAATATACGAGATAAATTTTGTCCCAAATTTAAAATTATAATTCGCCACTCTTTTTTGGATTGCAATATAATTTGTAGAAAGTTATTGGACATATATCTAATATTATTTTGTCATATATTATTTGTTGTAACTTTGTAAAGAAATTATAATTTAGCATAATTTTATAAATATTAATCATAATTTATCATAATGTTATGCTTATTTAATATTAATATTGTGAATTGCAATATAAGTTGTTGTATTTTTTTTTTCCATATGGTCCATGGTCCTTGAAGATCGATGACTATTATGTCCACGAAATATTACAAAAAAATCTAAATATTCCGTCATAATTTTAAGACATTGTTGAGCAGCCACGTGTGTAGAGTGCGAAGGTGCGGAGAGGGGTATGTGCAGAAATTAGGTAGTGCGGAGAAGCACTTTGTACAATAAAAGCTTCGACTCCACCTCCACATTTTTTACAATATAAATGTTCACTGCCCCTCTATACTGTGCACAATTAAAACATTAACTACCCCTCCGCAATACACAGTGACTACACACCCTTTCTTCTTCCTTCGCATATCTATTCAGTCCCCCCACCCCTCTACAATACACAGTGACTACACACCCTTTCTTCTTCCTTCGCATATCTATTCAGTCCCCCTCCCATCCCCTTGTGATCCAAATTTGTATCTACGTTCTTCATCCGGAACATGTGTTTTTCTATTTATCTTCTTTAAAGAATCCATATATTTTTACGCCAGATATCTCTTGGCCAATGATTTTTTAAACATAACACCAATCTAATTATTGTAGACTCAACTATCGAATCAAAGTTCTTTTCTTAAACATAATTCAATTGCAAAAACAAGCATAAATGATAACCACAATAAGATATATTTATTCGTGCCCTATAATCATAACCCATTTAATTATTGTATTTGAATAAGGTGCTTTTAACTCGAAGTATCTGAAATTTCCATGGAAAAATCAAAGCTATCGATGTTACATTGTTATTCTATTTTCAGTTCCCAAAATTTAAAAACAAAGACATGTAAAGAAAGTATACTATATGTTACATTTAATACTGACCCATTTTTAATATTCCGTTATAATTCTAAGACACATTATTTGTTGGCCACATGTGCGGAGTGTGGAGGTGCAGAGAAGCACTTTGCACAATAAAAACTTCGACTCCACTTCTGCACTCCGCACAATGAAAATGTTCACTGCCCCTTCGCACTCCACACTTCCCGCACTTTCCACACACCGTTTCTCCTTCCTTAGCATATTTGTTTATCCCCCCTCCCTCCTACCTTAGTTTTTTAACCTCCAATACCAAGATTCACAATTACCACAACGACAAATAATTCATCAAATCCAACCTTATGCACAGTGAAAACTCTGTACCCACAATAAGAGCTATCTTCGTATCTCCTAGTGCAATTGGATAAATAGATGAGACTATGCGAGGCTGACTTTCATAGTGCAGAATACAAAGGTGCAAATAACAACTATGCGAAAGTGACTTTCATTGTGCAGAATCCAGAAATGCGAACACATAAATCACGACATATTGTGTAAATACAAATATTCTCAAATAACAAGAAAATTCAAACCCATAAAAAAAAAACAAAAACAAACCAAAAAAACAAAAAACATTACTTTAATAAATCAATTAATAATAAAAATTGCATCGCAACTATTAATATTATTTATATTAGTATTATATAAAATAAATTTAAATTCAACCCATTTTCAATTTACATTTTATTAAATTAATTAAATTAATTTAATTTAAATAATACTGATTAAATTATGGATTTTTAATTTAATCAATATCATAAAAGATAAAGACGATCATTAAAATCAAATAGTACATGGAAATATGTGTCATTATAACTGTCAAACATAATGAATGCATGCGAAATTTTTGCTTTTCACATGGCATTCACAATATACGAGATGAATTTTGTCCCAAATTTAAAATTATAATTCGGTTTTGGATTGCAATATAATTTGGGGAAGTTATTGAAAGTATACCTAATATTATTTTGTCATATATTATTATTTGCCGTAACTTTGTAAAGAAATGATAATTTATCATATTTTTATAAATATTAATCATAAATTTAAAATTATAATTTTTTTATTTTTTTGGATTGCAATATAATTTGTGGGAAGTTATTGGTGTTATATATTATTATTCTATTTTGTCATATATTATTATTTTTTGTCATATATTATTATTTTTCGTAATTTCGTAAAGAAACGATAATTTATCATAATTTTATAAATATTAATCATAATGTTATGTTTATTTAATATTAATATTGTGAATTGTAATATAAGTTGTTCACTTCCTGCTAGCTCAACCATAAAGCTAACCACAAAGCTTGGCCCTAAGAGTGTCAAGAGAATTGAACCCGTGACTCTTCAATAACAAAGGTGCTTTAACATTGAAGATTTGACCAACTAAGTTAACCCTCAAGGCTATTGTAAGTTATTGTAATATTATTTCCATCTAATATTAATTTGCCATAACTTTGTAAGAAAATTATAATTTATTTTTAACTTTAGGAATATCAATCATAAGCATTTGCCTTAAATCCTCATACTTCAGTTTTAAAGGTAAAATTTATGAGCAAACCCATGGTGTTGCAATGAGTTCCCCATTATCCCCATTGATTGCCAATCTTTACATGGAACACTTTGAGCAAATGGCCCTTAGGTCTTTCCCCTTTACACCTGAAGAGTGGAAGCGGTTTGTAGATGATATCTTTGCTAAATGGAGCCATGGCTTGGATAGGCTCAAGGAATTCTTATCCCATATAAATAGCCTCTCCCAGCACATAAAATTCACCATTGAAATTGAGCAAGACAACCAACTCCCCTTCTTAGATGTCCTCCTCACCAAGAAAGAAGGCAAGCTAAGCCACCAGGTCTTCAGGAAGAAAACACACACTGACAAGTATCTTCATGCAAACTCCCACCACCATCCTAAGCAAAAAATGGGTGTCATCAAAACCCTAACCACCAGAGCCTCTAGAATCTCCGACCCAGAACATCTAGAGGAAGAACTTATCCATCTCCATGAAGTTTTTGTAAACAATGGCTATCAACATCACACCATCAGCAAAATTATTAAAAATTCCTTAACCAATAAACAAAACAAAAAGAAATCATTTGATAACCCTAGAATATCCCTTCCCTATATAACCCTAGAATATCCCTTCCCTATATCAAAGGAATCACTGATAAAATTGCCAAAGTTCTCGCTAAGCATAACATTATGGTAGCTTTCACCCCCCCTAACACCATAAAAAACATGCTTGAATCTGCAAAAGATGCAATTGACCCAAAATGTCACAAAGGCGTTTATTCGATTCCCTGTTCGTGCGGTAAAGTTTATATAGGGGAAACAGGGAGATCCTTTGGAGTAAGATTAAAAGAGCACATTAGTGATATTACTAGAAATAGGAACAAGCTAAATTAATCCACAAGGAAGACCACTATTTAAAAAGAAGAATTAAAGAGGCAATAGAAATTGAAAAATCTTCTAATAATATGAATAGGGATGATGGTCTTAAACTAAGTAATACCTGGAAACCCTTGTTAAACAAAATAAAGTAACTTTAATTTATACAAATTCTCCCTTAAGACAGCATTTACAGCTCAAATAAGTAAATAAATTAATATTAACATATATATATATATATATATATATATAATTGCATAAATTAATAACCAAATTCTATTAATTAATTAATTAAAATTTTAACTAAATTTAAAATTAATTTAATTAATTAATTAATTTAAATTGATTTTATTTTAAATTTAGTTTAAAACTAATTTTATTTTTAATTTAGGCCAAATTAATTTAAGTGAATTAATTTTATTCAAAAAATTATGATTAATTAAATTAAATTTAAAAATTAATTAATTAATATAGTTTTAAATTTATTAATTAAACCAAATTTAAAATTAATTTAATTAATGAATTAATTAATTAAATTGATTTTACGTTAAATTTAGTTTAAATTAATTTTATTTTTATTTAGGTCAAATTAATCTTAAAAAAAATAAAATTACTTTTAATATAGTTTTAAATTTATTAATTAAATTAAAATTTAAAACAAAATTAAAATTTATTTATTCTATTTAGTTTTTAATAATTTTATTTTTAATTTAGGCCAAATTAATTTAAGTGAATTTATTTTATTAAATAAATTTAAAATTTATTAATTAAACTAAATTTAAAAATTAATTAATTAATTAATTAATGAATTTAATATAGCTTAAAATTTAAAATTAATTTAATTAATTTATTTTATTTAGTTTAAATTAATTTTATTTTTAATATTAGGTCAAATTAATCTAGTAATTTTTTTTTTTACTTTAATATAGGTTTAAAATTATTAATCAAAATTAAAAAATTATTTATCCATTTATTAATAAATTGTTGAAAATCAAGCCGACCTCTCCAAACATAGGTTATCTATCCATCCTTCTATTAATAGGTTCTCATTCTCTTGACTCTCTCTTTCTCAAAATGCAGATCTCATTACCCTGATGATGGACTCACCTAGCTAGTCCGAAACGTCGGTTTCAAAATTGCTCACAGGTTTTTCCATTAATTAAAAACAATATCAACCATAATTTACCATAATGTTATGTTCATCTTATATTAATATGTGAAAGGTTTAGGAATGAACCCAAACAACATAATCATGTCTAGCATAAACTATGGATTTCAGATTGCAATGGTTATGAAACTGCCCCAAATCAAGACTCTAAAACCAAGAACATAGATCAATGAATGAAAGATAAAGTATCCAATACAAATACAATGATCTAATTTTAGATATTCAAGAAACATCTAAAAATATGTGCATGCCATGAATTACTCCACAAGGCAAGGAACACAAGCTAAACAAGTTTAACATGCATGAAGGCACTAAAGTAGAGCACTAACATACACCAACACTCAGCCATAAGTGCAGCTTAGGTGAGTATGTATAGACTGAGATGAGTCTTGGGAAATGTGAAGCCATATTATGTTCCTATTTGCAAAAAAAAAATAACCCAAGAAGTGTGTGTGAAAGAGAGAAGAAGAAGAAAACCTAGTAAAAAAACCATCCCCAAGAAAATAGAAAGACATGAATATATAGCATGCTTTGAAGAAGAAGCTACTCACATCCCCAACAAGGGTTATAAATGAAGAAACTTGTCTTTTATAAAATGTTTGGTGTTCAAGATATCAATAATATGCTCTATTCTTAGGCAATGTCTCAGATCAATGACTTTCCCATGAATAAGATCTCGAATGAAGTGCATATGAATTAGATCTCATGAGATTTGACTTGTACTCTAATTTTGATTGATTTTATGGAGAAAAATTGTGTATAAAATTTTGAAACATCTAATGTTTTAAGTAAACACTCCACATGCCATTAGGGACAATTAATTAGCATTATGAGAATTTGTGAAAACCTACACACCCAGATGGTAATATGGTTTTTACAAGATTGATAGATGAGTGACAACATTGGATACCAAACTATGTGAGAATGCACTAAATAATGATGGTTTCAACGATTGCAATAATAACTCCTTGATACTTTGCCTTTGCGGTAGATATAACATTGGTTGATTGTTTCTTTCTCAACCAACAAACTGGACCAAAGTAAATGAAGAAGAGATAGAGTAAAGTGGATTTGTCATTTGTTGCATTTCCCATCTAATATAAATCTATATATCCCACTAAATCAATATTGCAACTTGTTGTAGAAAGAATCCCAAAGCAAGGAAGAAAAGCTAAGCAAGCTTAGCATATATGATGGCCATTGAAGTAGAATGCTAACATGCACCAACAATATGACATTTTTGTAATTTTTCATAATGATATGCATATCAAATTTCTAATGATATTATAATTTATCATAATTGTGTTGTGACTGTAGTTTAAATTTTTGTAATTTCATAAAATCATACTTATAAAATATAAAGTTGCCATATTATATCATAAAATGCAGTGATATTATACTTATTTATAATATTATTTTGTATGAAAAATATATCATTACTAGCTTCAATACAATCTCTTTTGATTTAATATAAACTAGAGCAGCCATATAAATTAAATGACTAGTATACGCCTTAGATATCAATCCATGATCAACATTAAAACACTTATCCTATGATACATGCCCAATATTAAAAAAAATCATAAAATAAAAATAAAATTTTAATTTAAATAATTATTATTTTTAATTAAAAAAATAATCAATCTATTTATCTATCTATATTTAACCATCGTGATTCACTTTAACTTTTTTATTCGGAAAATAACTCTTGTTACAATACCATGACCAATACAATGACTTATTAATATGACATGTGTTGATATGGCATTTTCTTTAATTAATTAATTTGAGATAAATTAATTAAAAAAACATAACTAAGTTGAAAATGAATCTTAACTCTTGATATGTGAATACCACTATAAATATTTTTTCATATTCTATAAAAGTTAAATTCTACCTTTCACCTAATAATTACTGATAATTAAATTAAAATTGTATAAAACCTATTTTAAAATAAACATGCCTATATACATAATTATATTTCGCTCATCAACAAATAAAAAAATAAAAAATAATTGTTTATCTTCTTAATACGATGTATCATTGTTATGGTTGATATCCACAACCACAAAGGACTTCCACCACCAGGTTGACATTTCTATTGGATACATAAACTTAAATATATATGTTTATATACATACATTTACTTAAAGTGGGGAAGTATTGGATTCTTACATATAACATGTTGAAGTGTGCTTATAGATAATTTGATATATAAAATATTATATTTATCGTAATCATTATTAAAATGAAAAGTATTAAAAGAAGATTTTAATATTAATAATTATTATTGAAATAAATTTTATTTTATTTTTTAAATATTATTTAGTGGTAGGTAGTAGTTAGTATCCGTGGTTTATTCGAGGGAAATTGATATTTGGATTGTTGAAAGATGAAACTATATAATTTTATTTAATGATAGATTTAAGGTAGGGAATTAATTTTTTACCAACAAGTAAATTAATATATCTATTGATTTTATTTTTGGGAAAAAATAATATACTAATCTAGGTGAGTTTGTTTTGTGCACAATGTTATAATCAATAGAAATGGACCAAAAATCAAAATCTTTATCAATTTTGATGAGATTCTAAATTTATTAATTTTCTATCATTTAATAAAATAATTTAGTAATAATATTTAAAAAAATAATTTAGTAACAATGTTTATTGAATAGTTTATATTTTAATTTTGAATAGAAATCATTATTATTTAAATAAATCTGTTCAATATATTTAAAAATCTCAAAACACTTAATTTATACAATTTTAACAATTAAAAAATTATTTTATTATTAAATTTAAAATTAATAAAAATCTTCATATATTCATACTTAAAAAAATATTATTTTATAAACTATAAACAAAATATAATGTAATAAGATAATTAAACGTAATTGGGCTAAGATAAATAATAATGATAGTGGAAATATGCAGTTTAGGTGTGTTTATAATGTGTTTCTCTCTTAAAAAATTGGAAGGATATTACGTTGAGAGTTAAGTGGTACATCAAGTGTAAAATGCAAAGGACTAGTTTTGAGAGAAATCTCAACGCAATAGATTTCCTGAGTTGCAACAAACAGGTTTTGAGATTTGAGAGCAATCTCAACATAATAGATTTCTTGTCACATGACACTGAGTTGTGTATAATGTGCTTCTCTCTTAAAAAATTGGAAGGATTAAATAATTGAATTGTATTACCCCCTTGCAGAACTTATGTTGAGAGTTAAGTGGTATATCAAGAATAAAAGGCAAAGGACCGTTTTGAGAGTAATCTCAACGGAATAGATTTCTTGTCACATGACATTGAGTTGCATACCCTATATTGCCCAAAATTATATTTTGCAAGCTTATTTTGGATTATTTCTATCCTTAAAGGTGGAGAGTATAGAAATAGTGGCAAGATTCGTTGAATTGTTCATTCTAAATTTTCAATACCAATACCATAAGTAAAGTTGTTGGATTCAAAATTCTGCACTGTTTTTGTACCAAAGGAATCCGTTTACAGTTTTGGGTTTTGATTTAGTGATTTAGCATAGCAGTTGAATGAGGATGTGCTACTTCAATAGGCTTTCAATATGTTTGACAATGGCTGCACATTCAAACAACATAACCAGTATATCAAAAGACCGACAATATGTTCAGAATTGAGGAATTCCAAGTAGACATAGGGCAAAATCAAAACAAACCTAGAAAATATAAATGAATCGGACAATTTTGAAATGGCAGATTCAAAAAATAAAACATTTAGTCATTGAAAGATCTGGAAATCTGAATCTGCCCTGAATAGATTGAATAGCATTGTCAATGGCCCATGTGCATCCAAGCAGCAACCATAAAACACCAAACCCTACCACTCTATTTTTCTTCCTCCGTCGGTTTGTAACTTTCACATTTTCAATGAACACTTGTAACTTTTACATTTTCACCAAACCCTTGAATCTGCCCAATAAGAATGGTGATTTGGAGGTTACACACGTTTTTAGGTAATTCATTAAAAATATAGTAACCTATCCAGATGTTGGCAATGAGGGAGCTAAATCCATAATCTTCCATTTCCACTTAGCCTAATATTTCTATTATATAAAAAGAAAAAAGAGAAACCCAAAAAAAACTGATAATTAGATTTTTATTTTCATATTAATTTCATTTATATGAAAGTCCAGATTGTGATATTAAAATTTCACATCCATTCAATATGGATTTTATATATTTTGTTTTAATAGAAAATTGACAAATTAACAAATTTCTAATAAAATTTATTAGATCACAAATCATTTAAAAAATGAGGATTAATATTGATTTTTTTATAGTATTTTCAGACAAAGTTTTTTAAAAAATCATAAAATATCACAGGCTTTCTTATTTTTTTACTTATAAAAAATCAAAAAGTTAAATAAAAAAAATCTTAAAATTAAATAAAAAGGAAATAAAACTAAGGTTTTTTTAGCCATTACTAAATTAAGAAGTTACAAAAAAACACTCATAATAAAACCTTAACCAATCAATGTACAAATAAATAAATTTAAATAAAAATAAAAAATAATTTCTTAATATTAAAGCTACACATCAATAACAAATTATTTTAATAAAAACAAAATAATAACCGTCAAACCAAAAACTGAATACAACGGAATACAAAAACAAAATAATAAACCGTCAAACCAAAAACTGAATACAACGGAATACATTATACATGCTTGCGGCAAGTATAATAATAAATTGCTTAGAAACAATGATAGGAATTTTCTTACATATGTAAAATCGCGGGTTGAATACTTCTTAGTATTATTTAAAAACTGAAATTTTTGAGTGTAAGTATAAAATCGGAACAATCATTAATAAATTTTAACCGGGAGAAGTGGTTTTGTTTGTTGTTATAGTTATTTTTCAATTAAATTTATACGTATTATTTATTTTTGACTTTTTTATTATTTAAATATAAATATCATATATTTAAATGAGGTGATATAGAGATGATTTGACAGGTGTAACATGTTATTAATTAGTATTTATAATAATTATTTAGTGATAAAGAAGATATATGTTATATGTATATGATTATTGTGGAGGGGATAATATTTATTACTAATGAGGTTTTTTTATGAGTATGTATTACTATCATTCATTATTTGAGTAATTTAGTTAACACATGTTTTTTTAACATGATAAATGGACTTAGAATACGCGTTGCGCTGAGCCGATCGCCACCCTGCAACTGAGCCTGAGCTTCTCGGCCCTGCGACCGCCTAAAGGACTCCGAGAGGTGCATCGCCAGCAAGGAACCCCTGCAATCGCATCTTTGACAGGCTAGAATGACTATGCCTGCCGCGATCTGGGGGAGCTTGATCCAGCCGAGCTAAGACTTCCCTCATGGAGTCTTCTTCACCCTCCCCGCTGAAGCCAAGGCCTTTGCTAATCTGCTGAATTCTTTGCCAAAAAAGAAAACATCAGAGGTTTCGAAATTTGTGAAACGCTTGGATGATATCCCAGAGATCTCGCTCCCTCCTAAGAAATCGATCTAGGTTGCCCTTTCCTTGTCTGAGCGTGCCTTGGTGGGACAGTTCACTGGTCTTTGGCCCTCCCCCAGATCCACTGAAAGCTGGGTCGCAAGGAACTGGGCGCCGCTGATATCGGGCAAGGTCACTTCATACTTTCTGGGGAAGGGTTTCTTCCTGTTCGAATTTTCTAAAAAGATAAGGATCTGATCTTCCGAAATGGGCCCTATTTCATGGGCCCCCAAGGACTGTACCTAAATAAGTGGATGCCAGACTTTGATCCAGCAATCGACGTGCCCACTGTCGTCCCTGTGTGGGTTAGATTACCTAAACTGCCAATGCATTGTTGGAACTGGGAATCCCTCAAGCACATCGGGAGAATTTGTGTTGAAGTTGATCTCGAGGTTGGTCTACCTGAGGCAATAAAGATCAGAGTTGGAAGTTGGACGCACGTTCAAAAGCTGGATTATGAACAACTACCGTTCAAGTGCAGGAAGTGCCAGGTCTATGGCCATTTCGCTACAGGATGCCCAAAAAATACTGAAGCAGAGAAAGGCAAAGAGGACGGGTGGACGCAGGTTAAAAGGACAAAAATCAAAGCCCCAAGAACAGGAAATGTCAATGGGAAAGCTCTCCAAACAGGTTCAGGGCTTCAAAATCCACATATGGAAGAGCAAGGAAACACATTTATACAACTAAGTTCAGCAATAGAGGAAGTCCATGATCTGGAGACACAAAAGAAAGAATCAGCCCAAAAAGAGCCCCCCCAGGGACCAAAGCAAACAGACAGTAAAGTAGACAGAATGGAAGATACACCCTCAGAAGAGGCTGAGGAAGTACAAGGCTCAGAGGATTCAGAAGAAGAAGGTGAGATAGGTGAATCACAAACCTCGGCCAGAAGATCTTTGAGGGGCCGAAAATCAACCCGTGAGAAAAGAGAGCAGGAGACATACAAAGACAAACTGCAAGGAAGCCAACCCACCCTCGAGAAACTCCTGGCTAAAACTTCGAAGATGAATAGAAACCCGCCCCAGAGCTCTAAAGGAGCTCTCCATTCCAAAAATAAGTGATGACGATCATCTCCTAGAACTATAGAGGTATGGGGAGAAAAATCAAAGAAGAAGCTGTCAAAAGTTTGATAAGATCTGAATATCCTGACATATTCCTCATCCAGGAAACTAAAATGGAGGACAAGGCCTTCCTCCTTATCGGAAAAAATCTGTGGAAAAGAAGTGAAGGGCAAGTTGTCTCAGCCAAGGGTGCCTCAGGAGGCCTGGGTACCCTTTGGAATGCAAGCAAGTTCACAAGGGTGAAAGAGATCGCCAATACCCATTGGTTGTTCTCAAAACTGAAGCACGTTGAATCAGATGAGACTCTTTGTCTCTTTAATTTGTATGTCCCAGTCAGTGCAGGAGAAAAAAATAATTGTTGGGATTCTATTAGAGAGCTGGCAGACTCTGAAGATTTAGCAAATATCATCATCATTGGAGATCTAAATCTCACTTTAACTATGGCTGAAAAATGCAGAGGGAGCATAGTAAGGGATCCAGCGCGAGAATGGGTTGAGGATCTACTCTAGGATTGGGACATGATCGACATCAAACCATCGTCGGGCAAATACACCTGGTCCAACAAAAGGCTCGGTCCAGGCCACATCGCTACAAGGTTAGACAGATTTCTTGTTCAAAGCTCTTTTCTTCTTCTTGGTCTAGATTCTAGAATGCATATTCTCCCCTGTAGTGTCTCTGATCACAGGCCCATCAAGCTTGAACTTTTGGCTCACTGGGATAAAGGCCCCATTCCTTTTAAATTCAATCCTCTCTGGATCAAGGAGAAATCCTGCTTGCAATTAGTAAAAGATACTTGGAAGCAACCAGTTAATGGCTCTGCGTTCTTTGTATGGGAGGAAAAACTCAGGAGAGTGAAGGCTGCTTTAAAAGTTTGGGCAAAATCTCTCCCAAATCCTACAGTGGAAAGAAAGAAGCTACAAGAACAGCTAGAGACCCACCATCTTAACTCAGAAAATGAAGAGATCACAAAAGAAATTCTCGAAAAAGAGGCGGACCTCCAGCAAAAGCTGCTTAAAAAAAGCCTGGATGAGGAAGAGTACTGGAGGATCAAATCTCGCAGGCTTTGGCTTAAGGCAGGCGATAGGAATTCATCCTTCTTCCATAAGCAAGCCCAAGCACGGAAAAACTTCAACTCCATCATCGAAATCAAGGAAGAGAACATCATACATAGAGACACTCAAAGCATAAAAAATGTGGCCTTCCATCACTTCAATAATCTATATAGCGAAATAGAGGGACAGGGTCAAATTCCATTGACTGTAAATGAGGTTCCCACGCTGATATCCAACAGAAAGAATCAGTTCTTGGAAGCAGAAGTCACAAATAACGAAATCAAATCCGCCCTCTTCTCTATGGAGCCAGACAAGGCCTCGGGCCCTGATGGCTTTACTGCCAGATTCTTACAGAATTGTTGGCAGATAGTCGAAAAAGATTTGTGCAGAATGGTCCGGAAATCTCAAACCTGTCAGAAAATAGGGGGAAGCACTAACTCAGCTTTCTTGGCTCTTATCCCCAAGGAAAGAGGTGCAAATTCCTTCTCCAGATTTTGCCCTATTTCCCTTTGCAATATAGGCTATAAACTGATAACAAAAGTGATTGCGAACAGATTGAAAACAATTCTCCCGGACATTATCCCAGAGAACCAGGGGGGCTTCATTCAGGGAAGACAGATTGTGGACAACTATATACTGGTTCAAGAGGTGATTCACTCAAGCTTGGCCCGGAAAGAGAAAGGAATGGTTGTCAAACTCGATCTTGAAAGTGCCTTTGACAGGGTGAGGCATAGATTCTTGCTGGAGGTCCTTCACAAATTCGGGTTTGGGCATAAGTTTATCAATTGGATCAAGGCTTGCATTAGTGAGCCATGGATTGCTCCACTGGTGAACGGGAGAGCCACGGACTTTTTCAAAGCCTCAAGAGGGCTAAGGCAAGGGTGCTCTCTCTCCCCCTTGCTCTTTGTCCTCCAAGCCTCGGTTTTAAGCTTCCTCTTGAATAGAAAACAGGCAGAGCAAGAAATGATGGGAATAAACATTGCAAGAGGAGTAAAAAGCATAAATCATGCGTTGTTCGCAGATGACTCTCTGTTGCTGGGTGCCGCCTCATTGGTCTTGGCTAACCTATTTAAAGAGGTAGTGGACGTCTACTATGCAGACTCAGGAAGCAATCTCAACAAAGGCAAATGCCATGTCTTCTGTTGGAATATTTCCGTCAGATCGATCCAAACCATTTCTAACTGTTTTGGTTTCACAGCCGCCTCTACTTGGACTTCATTCAAGTACCTGGGGCTCCCTGTCTTTCAAAAAAGGGATCTCAGTAGAGAATGGACGTCGCTGTTGGAAAAATTCAAAGCCAAAATTCAGTCCTGGGGATATAATTGGCTCAATCTAGCAGGTAAGACAGTACTGATAAAATTAGAAACAGTCTACCCATTTTTCAGGCAACAATGATGATGGCTCCCATGGGCATAATGAGGAAGATGGAGGCTTACATAAAAAATTTCTTCTGGAAAGGTGGCAAAGGCAACGAGAAGAAAATCCCCTTATTAAGCTGGAATACGATCTCTCTGCCCAGAATCGAAGGCGGTTTAAATTTTAAAAACCTCAGCAATCAAAATACAGCCATGGGTGCTAAATTGGTTTGGAGGATCATCGCTCCAAAACCGGGTTGGGCACAGCGTGCTCTGTGGAAGAAATATTACGGAGGGCAGAGAACACGTTGTCTGAATAATTCGAAGGTAATTTCAGGTTCGACGATCCATAAATTATGTGAAAAATCCGCAGCCCTTATCAAACA
Source organism: Pinus tabuliformis (assembly GCA_031772625.1). Classification (NCBI taxonomy): domain Eukaryota; kingdom Viridiplantae; phylum Streptophyta; class Pinopsida; order Pinales; family Pinaceae; genus Pinus; species Pinus tabuliformis. The sequence goes on from CM062804.1 coordinate 1,224,657,537, forward strand.
TCACGCACATTGGATCCCAGGGAATGGTCAGCACATCCACATTTGGGACGATAGCATCATGCGCAGTGAACCGATTACTGAAGACCGATCCTTAGCCGCTCTGAAAGATTGGATGAACGCTGAAGGTATTAAAACTCTGTGAGATCTATCCCTCTGGGATAATGACGATTGGTGGCGATGGAAGCACCTAGAGGTGCCACCGAATCTTGCTAATGAATACACCGTCTTTCTTTCCCATCTGAAAGGAAAAGCCCCAATGAACAGAAGGAAAGCGGATAGCCGAGGTTTGGGTCCGATCCCTGGTAAATATACTGTCTCGCAGGGATATTTCCAGCTCTCACGATTTCCTAATGCACCGCCCGATCCGAGGCCTTGGCAGGGGATCTGGTCTTCAACAACACTACCCAAAGTTGACACCTTCTGCTGGCTACTATGTCACCACAGAATTTTGACAGAATATAGGCTCAGGAAAAAAGGATACTTAGGGCCATCTCGCTACTTGCTGTGTGAGGAACAAGAGGAAAATTCCCCCCACATGATGTTGTCCTGTAAATTCACTGTAGATTTGTGGAAGGAGGCTTTAGACCCATGGAGCATGAATTTTGGCCCTTTCAATCACTACTCAGAATTGTTCTCTAATTGGAAGCGAATGTACCCTGGTGGCACTGTTCAGAACTCCCAAATCAAAGATGCATGGCTCGCCCTGCCCAAGTTAATCTGCTGGCATATCTGGTTGGAAAGAAACCAAAGGATTTTTAAGGACAAGAAGAGCGCTTCTAAGATAATCTGGGTAAAAATTAAAAGTCACTTCAAAGATTGCATGGGAGACCAGATTAACATGAAGGATCTCACTGAACAAGAAATAGTCTGGGGTGCCTCCCTCGATATTCAATTCTCAGATAATGTAAAGACCCCCTCTCCCCCCTTAAAGCCTTGGCAAATCTGCTTTAATGACACAGAATTTGCTGAATTTTGCACCAAAAAGGCGAGGAAAGCTCTCTTTTTGACGGTGCAGCTAAAGGCAATCCTGGCAACTCTGGAGCTGGTGGTGTTATTAAAAGTGCAGAGGGTATAACGGAAACTAGATATGCTTGGGGAGTGGGCATCAACACCAGCATTCAAGCTGAAGCTCTAGCTCTCCTCCAGGGAATCAAGGTGCTTAAGAATTTGGGAATCAAAGAGACAGTAGTTTTTGGGGATTCTCAGACTATTATAAATGCCATTGTGGACAACTCCTCTCCCTCAGATTTAAGACTATCTAGATTGCTGAGTAGAATTAACTCCCTTACATACTCCTTCCAAAAGTTGGAATTTCTTCACATAAAGAGGGATAATAACAAAGAAGCAGATGTCGAAGCCAATAAAGAAGTTCTCCTCCCTCTCGGAAATTATATAAGAGACATAGAAGAAGGCTGGGATCCGATCCCCTAGCTACCCGATAAGAATGTTTTACTGTCTACTTCTAAAGCAGTTTGTTTGCATCTTTAAATTAGGATAGATAGAGAATTCTATAAGAAGTACAGAATGTAAAATCTGCAAGATCATTAGGAGGATAGCTATATGGTTCCTGGATGAGGCAAAATCTGAGCCCTTCCTTCCATTTTGTAATCTGAATTGAGGCATTTCAGCCAAGAAGCAATATATCAGTCTAATCGTTCCTGTTAAAAAAAAATCTAGTTAACAAATGTTATAGACATCAAGGTAATGGAGACAATTAATGAAGGGAAGGGGAAACTTTAAATAGGGTACAACATTTAGACATGAACCTTCTTAACCATGATGATACTGGTACATTTCAAAATCATAGCTTGCAAAGGCATGACATTGAATTACGGTATAAGGGTATTTGTAGCTATTTAGCTTTGAATCAACGTTTCCTAATGAAAGTCCCCACTCAGTGTAAAATGGCTTCTCCTACCACCCTCCATCGACATCGTAGACACTAAAACTTGGCCAATTAGAGAAAGGTGGAGGAGAACCAATGAAGGCTAAGAGAGAAATTGTTGAGGCAAAATGAAATAATTAACACATATTTTAGTCTAACAGCTAAAACACCTCAAAAAGGAGGCAAAGGAAATAATAAGTAAGGCATACCACAACAAAAAGGGAAGGAAGCAAATCCAATACTGCTAAGGCATGAATGTAGGGGTAGACCTTCCTCTTGCAGACCCAACTAGGAAACCAAACCCATAAAAACTTGAACTAGAAGAATTTATATCAAGGCTCAACATATTGTGTGGGGTTTCAAGGGTGGGCATAATGCCGCCATAATGCATAACCTAAACAATTGGAGATGAAGGTTCGAGGACATAGAATTGTTACTAGTATAGAGTAGATAGATAAGGAATTGGTCCACATTATACTAGACAATAGATTTTCAAGAAGAACGACCACCATCTACTCCTTAACCAAATATCACTATTAGAACACTAAGGAACTGATTGCTTCTTGCATGGATTTAGTCTTAAAGAGAAGAACTCCCCACTAGAATAAATCAAGGAAGAGTTGGTACAACTCAAGGATATATTATTTTTTGTTGCAAGCCCTACAAGGTTCAAAATGAGCTCCAAAAGATGGACAAGAGGGAGAAGGGGAAGACCATTCATTCGACGAGGATTCCAAGCACCCCATCACCTTAGATTAAGAGGATGGATATAGTGAAGAAGCTCAATTTGAGCCATATATCTAGATTCCAACTTTATTGTTTCACTTCACAAGTTTTAATGGTCAAAGGGCCATTATTTTTCAAAGCTATTATTTGTTTATTTTGATGGAATGTAAGGACTTGAGGCTAGGATTTTATTCCTTTCTAATGCTTATGCCATGCTAAAAAAGATGGAGGCTAAACCATATACAAATTGTTTCATTTTTTTTATGACATTACTATTAAAAATATAACCAATACTGAAAGGGGGGTGAATCAATGTTGGACACTTTTAACAATTGTTTAAAACATTAAAGACAACATGCAAATAATACTTATCAACAACACATTAATTTATGCACATAATTTATCTTAATTAGTTTCAATGTTTGCAAGTATCAACTTGAAGGAGGCTACAACCCGCTAGTTTACTAGGACCTACTGGAGGAGACACCAACCTACTAATTTACAGGCTTCAACCTAAAGGAAGCTATGACTCTCTTACCTTGCACCACCCTGCCACCCTTGCTTTAATAAAGAGAAATAAGGACTCATGTACTAGGGATATTAGTGCTCTCACAAACACTTCAATATGGATCTGCCTTGCTCCTAAAATTTGTGCTCTTCAAGAGAAACAAATCGCACTACAATATAATGATGAGCGATTCCAATCCAAGCTACTCTAAGGCTATTGTTCTCCTCCAAGAAATCATCTCCAGAAGATAGTCCTCAAAGTAGTCTAAAAGAGCCTAAAAACCCTTAAACATACGCCAAAAATTTTCCCCAAGAAAATCACTTCATATCAACTCTTATTGACTTTTGGTACTAAGCTATGAACCTTAGAATCCCTTCTTTTTGTTGGGAATCATGATTGTCGTTAAACCAAAACCTGCAGGTGTTAGTTAACGATCACATCGCCAGAGACAAGGATCCACGAGAGGCGGTTAGTCCATGTCGTGAAACACATGAGGAGCGTTGGTTTATCCAATGTCCAACAATCTCCCCCCCAATGAGAGACGGGTGTGTGTCGAACTCATGACCTACACTCTGATACCACTTGTTGGGAACCACTATTATCGTTAAACCAAAAATCGCAGGTGTTAGTTAACGATCGAATCGCCAGAGATAAGGATCCACAAGAGGCGATTAGTCCATGTCGTGAAACACACGGGGAGCGTTGGTTTATCCAATGTCCAACACTTTTTTGCGCTTCATTGAATAGACCTGGATTTGCTTGAGTGAATGAGTTGAAATGCTCCTTCTCACGCCTATTTATGATGCATTTAAGGTCTAGACTGGACCGACTTGTCTATTGGCTAGATTGGTTTCTGTAACTAACATAATGTATAGTGAATATTCAAAAAATCATTTCTCCTCAATCGTGAGGAGTTAGAAGGAATTCCATATACCATTGGAAAGGTATCAAAGTAATATTTCCAACCATATATGTTATTCTTCCATTTGAACTAGTTAAATAGAGTAAAAATGCATTCAAAGATACAATATCTAAATGGGGCATCAAAAATAAAAAAACCATTTCTCCTCAACTGTGAGGAATTAGATTAAGTGCCATATACCATTGGAAAGGTCATGAGATAATATTTCCAACCATCCATGTCATGCTTCCATGTGAACTAGGCGAGTGGAGTAAAAATGCCTCCTCTTTTTCTTGGACAACCTTTGACATAAATGGAAACTTCTTTCAACAATCTCCCCATTTGTCATCAATGGAAACCAATATACTCCCCGTTTGATCATGCTCCCTCTATCTCCATGATTCTTGGTTGTTCTCTACCCCTTTGACATCAATGGAAAAGGGTGATTCTTCTCTTTAAGGATGCTCCTAAATTTATGGCACTCAATAATACTTCTCCTTTCTTTTCTGTCTTCTTATCCTTTCATTTGTTGTTATCCTTGGAGATCTTTTGCATGGCTTCAATCTTCTTTAACTCCTTTTTGTCCAGAATGTATATATTATTTGACATTCTTGTCTCTGTTGCAACCAATATTCTTGAGTCTTCTTCTTTGATTTCACATCTTCGACAATCAAACAAGAGATTGTATCCCTGATCACATATTTTGCTAACACTAAGGAGATTATGCTTCAAATCTTCAACCAATAAAACATTTGCTGCTTTTAAATTTTCACTTCCAAGACTTACTAAGCCCTTTCTAGTTATCTTGACAGAGGACTCCTTTCCAAATGCAATATTGCCACTTTTTCTTTTCTCCAAAATGATAAAAAAAAATTGGTCCCTAGTCATGTTTGTTGAGCACCCATTGTCTATGTACCATTCATCTTCTTTATTTTTAGCGAACAATGCTAGTCTACAAGCTTCCTTCCTTTTCTTTTCCCATATTGTAGTTGGTTTCTCTTTCTTTATGATATGGGCATCTTCTTTTATATTTATGCAATCTTGTGCCTTGTGACTAAGATCATTTCATTTGTAGCATACAATGTTCTGATCCATCAAGGGATCGAATGGATTGTAATTTCTACTAACAAATCCATGAGCATTTCCAGGACTATGGTCATCCTTTGTATATCCATAATCACTTTTGTTTCTTATATAGTTGTTTATTACATTGATTTTACAATGAATTGCTTTGTCCAAAGTTTTAACAAGAATAATAGTGACCAAGAAAACTATACTTGGTAGGAATGAACCTTCTTGGTGGCTCAATTTTCTTCAATTTTGTTCTTCTATTCCAGCTAGTGGTGACATGTTATTTTTGTTCTTCAACTCTTTTTTGTTTGTTGTTTTCACCTCTCAAATCATTGTCATAGCTTCTAGACTTTTCTTCATCGTCCCTTATTGGTGGTTTTGTATCTTCTTTATTTATGGTTTTTGATTTTAAACTATTGTCATAACAAAGCCCTATCTTATGTGTATGTGGTCTCTATTTATTGATCATTGCATCTAATATTTTAGTACTTCTTTCAAATTTCATGTAATCATTCAACTGTTGATGTCAACATCAACTCATTTCTTGTGTGATCCAATTCTGCTTTCAATTCCTCATAATTGTTGGCTTTATTTGACTACTTGAAACTATTAATTGTCTTTTCAAGCTCATGATTATATTCTTCATTCCTTTCTAGTTGGCCTTTATGTTCTTTGTTTTTGTTTCCGATCTTCATATTTTCTTCTTCAACATAATTCAAATTTTTATCAAGATTCTCTTCATCTTCTTATTTGTTTTTTGTATCATCTTTGATTCCCCAAAAGTTGTTTAGTTCCATATTTGTTTCTTTTGCATCATAATTAATTGTATTGTTTATGAACTCTTCTTTAGAATTGATATCATTGGTTTCAGAAGTTTTATGGTCGCCATTATGGGTTTCTTGAATTATGAATATAACTTTCCTTACATTTCCTTCTTCTTCATCACTTTCATCTGAAGAACTGTTGTCCTATTTGGAGTAAATACTCTTTTTATTGTAATTTTTTTTCTTTTATTCAAAAGGACATCTCTTAGCATAGTGTCCTATTTTACCATAAGTGAAACATTTAAAAGGTAACTTACCTTCGTATCTTCTAGTTCACCTTTTGAGCTTCCTTACGAAATTTTCTTCTTCTTCTGATTCATCCCCTAGTCTTCCTTCTACCCCGTGTTCATTTTTCCTTATCTTATTCGAGGCTTTAAAGGCCGCTTCTCTATTTGGCTGTCCATATTTGGTATCTATTCTCATTTCATATTCTATGAGAGTGCCATGTAGTTCATACATTATCGTTTTTGTCAAAGGCCTAGTTTCTCCTATGACAGATACCTTGGATTCATATCCCAAAGGACGTGATCTCAACACTTGTGGTACAGTTAAGAATTATTGGAATTCTTCTTCTAATCCTTTGATAGCATTGACAACTTCATCTACTCTAATTAAATATGTTGCAATATCTTCCGATTATTTCATTTTTATATTTTCAAACTATGCTCTGTGTCATTGAAGCTTGAGTTGTTTGACATTCTGATCTCCTTCATAAAGACTTTTTAGCTTATCATAAACCCGTTTAGCTGTGTTGCACCCCATCACCTTGGTCTTAACAATTTTTGACAATCCACATGTGATAACATGATGAACCTTTGAATTACAACTAAATAATTTCTTCTCATCAAGACTAATTAGATGATGTTTCGGAAATTTGTAGACATTAACAATAGAGATCCAGACATCCAATCCTAAATTTTTCAGGTAAATTTCCATGTTATTGCTCCATAATGCATAATCATTTCCATCAAATGCCTAAATTATAAATGGAGAGAGGCGTTCGATTTTTATCCATATTTGTTCATGACCTTCCTTCCAATGATTAGATTGTTCTGAAGGTAACCTGGTTTGATACCAGTTGTTTAAAATATAACCAATATTAAGGGGGGCGAATAAATATTGGAAACTTTTAACAATTGTTTAAAATTTCAGAGGCAACATACAAATAATACTTATCAACAACACATTAATTTATCCATGAAACTTATCTTCAATAGTTTCAATGTTTACAAGTACCAACTTGAAGGAGGCTACAACCCCCTAGTTTATCAGAACCTACTAGAAGGAGGCACCAATCTCATAATTTACCGGCTTCAATATGAAGGAAGCTACAACTCCCTTACCTTGCACCACCCTACCACACTTGCTTTAATAAAGAGAAACAAGGACTCTTGTACTAGGGATATTGGCCCTCTCACATACACTTCAATATGGATCTACCTTGCTCCTAAAAGTTGTGCCCTTCAAGAGAAACAAATCGGCATGAAATATAGTGATGAAAGAATCCACTCCAATTTTCTTTAAGGCTACTGTTCTCCTCCAAGAAATCAACTCCATAATATCGTCCTCAAAGCAATCTAAAACAAGCCTAAAAACCATCAAACATGTGCCAAAAACGTCCCAAAAGAAATTCACTTCAAATCAACTCTTCTTGACTTTTGGTTCATGAGCTATGAACCTTAGAAACCCTTCTTTTATGTGATTCCTTAAACAAATCCAATTTTTTCTCGAGCAAATTTATTGAAATTCCCCTTCTCACACATATTTATAGTGTTGTTGTAGTGGCTACAACCACCCTCCAAAATTTTGGCCCACACCAATTTCAGAGCCTCCCTTGATGACTACACGAACTCGGGTTCACTCCGTGAGCTCATGTGAGTCTTTACATCCGCCTTGCTTGATTCATTGCATTCAAGTCTCTACATGCTGATGTCTGTGTCATGCTTGCAACCGTTTTCTGGTTATGCTCAAAGTCTTCGCTTCGTATGTGTTTGTTTTATTCTCTATGAAAGCATCTATTTCACTCGCACACAGAGTCACATTCATTGTTGCGAAAGCGTCGTCTCAATGAACGATCAATCAAGAGTGTCGTGCTTGTCGCTTACACCATCGGTCAGTCTTGTTGAATATGTGTGTCTGTATGGTTTGGTCGTCTCGTCGTCAAGTCATGCGAGTGTGTGTTCGTATAATCACATATGCATCTTTCGATTGTTCATGCAGTTAGCCATTTTTTATGAAATTTCTAACGACCAGACTCCCCTCTGACAGCCAGACCATCACCCCGCCATCGAATCGATTGACTGTCAACCAGAACAGCGCAGAAGCACCAAGCTAGTCTTTTCAAGTTGCGCTGCCCGCAAGCAATTCAATCAACTCTTATGTTAGCCACCCAGACAGTCGAAGCCGACAGTCACCCTGGGACTGAATCCCCTAAAAAATTGCGCAGAGGCCACTGGCCTCACCCACTCAACTGACTGAGGAAATTGCGCAAATAGGCTAGACAGACACCAAGTGCGCGTCCCTGTCTCCCTCAGAAAATTGCACAGTTTTCTCTGTCAATCATCCTGACAGTCGACCAACTGTTCATCTTAGAAATTGCACAATGTTCATGAGAAGGCCTTCACTGCCCATCGGTCAACGCAACTCAGAAATTGCGTAGAGATAATCAGTAGGCCAGCCTCTTGGCCTCAGTGAAGTTTTCCTTGCCAACAACCCCTAGCAATAGACTGCTAGTTCTCTCCGGGAATTCCGCAGTTTCTGCTACAAGTCTCCCGAGCAGCCAACCGGAAGTTCCCTCTATGAATTGCACAGTTTTGGCTACTAGTGACCCCAGCAGCCAACTTGAAGTTCCATCTGGGAATTACGCAGTTTTGGCTACTAGTGACCCCAACAACCAACTGGCAGTTCCCTCTGGGAATTGCGCAGTTTTGGCTGCAAGTGACCCCAACAACCAACTTGCAGTTCCCTCTTGGAATTGTGCAGTTTTGGTTGCTAGTGACCCGGGCAGTTCTATAGAAAAGCTACACAATCCCTGCATGCTGACCCTGCTTGCAACCTAATTTGTTCCTCTGGAAAATTGCGCAAATCTGACTATCCAGCCCCGCTGCCCATTCCTTCTGAAAAATACGCAGAGCATGCCTGGCTTGCCTTCTAGTAGCCCAGACTATTCCTCCCAAAATTTGCGCAATTTTTCCTCCCAATCGAGCTAGACCTTGAAGACAGTCACTGACGACTCAGATTTCTTATCTCCATCTCTCAGTGACTCTTGTGCAGTTTTCATCAGCAGTTGCCTAGAGCCATCATCACACATCAGAACCTTCCTGCCTCTCCCGATCACCTGCATCCGAATGATCATGTGTCATGGTAGACTAGGAGGTTTTGGATTTGATGTTGTCTCGTCATGAGTGACTGCAGGTACAGTTAAACCAACGAACATGGCAAGATGACGATTGGGATGAACGAAGGGAGCACATGCAGAATGACAGGTTCACCAATGGATGAACGAACGAAGCATGCAAAGCGGACGAACGAAACAAACATGCACCTTTGCGAATAGATGAGCTTGTCAAGCCTTCCAACATGCAAGCAAGGAACAACATCGTAAAGCTTCATCAAGAGAACCAAGGACCATCGAAGACTCCACGCACTTTGCCAAGCGGAGGTGAAGTTATGATACACCATGAAGACATACATCATCTAGCAGCACTATAGTTGGACATGCACTCCAGCAGCAACACGAATGTACCAGCATTGTCATGTCAAGTCATGTCAAGTCACGTCATGAGTCATGTCACCCACATCTCCACCATGGGTTTGATGTTAATCAATGTGATGTAACGTGGAAGTCCAAGAGACCCACTTGTTGAACAAAGAGTCATGTAAGTCGAAGAGTCATGGAAGTCAAACAGTCATGAGGGTAGTCGAATAGCCACAAGGGTCAGTTTCACCCTTGGCTATAAATACCCCCTCATTTGTACATGCAAAGGGATTTTCACCTTAGCTCCTCCCACATAGCCAAGAGAGTCTGTAATATTTTCTTTGAGGAGTAAGTAGTGGCTCCAACGCCTTGCTGATAGGGTTAGTGATGTATGGTGTAACGATGTGTCTTGGAACTTTTGCTTAATTCAGAAGCCTGTTAACAGGCCAACACGTTTTCACACATGTATTGTATCTGTTGTAAGACTGATCTTTAACACTTGTAATGCATGTTTCTTTAACATATGTTCTACATATGAACTGTTTCATTTGTTGTAATGCATAATCTATTAATGGAAATGTGTTGTATATGTTGTTAATGTTGTCCCATCCATGTCGACTGCTCTGCCAGACATCAGACAAACCTTTCACCTGAACCTTGTTGTAACAACCGTTGCACTTGTTCGAACTGTTCCATGAGTGTTGTACGTGTTATCTTACCTTGTATGTTGTGACTGCTGCATTCGAGTGGACTGCTCCGCCGAAGCTGTGTATGTCCTTTTGTGTTGTGTGTTCCTAGCCGAGTTGGGACTGATCCCTTTCAACCTAGAACTCACCTTCACCTTCTTCCCCTCATAGTGAAAGAACCATTGACACAAGTACACTTACACTCACCAAGCACGTGAACCTCACTTCTTAAAGACAAAGCGAACCACTCTCCAGTGCTGACAAGCAAGAGTTGAGGAAAATCCTTAATACAATGGAAACCAAGCCATCATACCAGATGGGACTCCCACACCAAACGGTGTGAGGTCTAGTTGGGACTTCATACCGGGGTGATCCCCTGATGTTGGTGGATCTAGCATAGTCAACAAGTGCATTCAGTGTCTATATTAGGCTGACTTGTCCACTGGATGGATTGGCTTGTGTAACTAGTAGAATGTATAATGAATATTCGAAAAATCATGAGTGCCATATACCATTGGGAGGGTCTCATAATAAGCTTTCCAGCCATATATGTTATTCTTCCATTTGAGCTAGGTAAATGGAGTAAAAATGCATTCAAAGATAGGGTATCCAAATGGGGCATCCAAAATTCAAAAATCATTTCTCCTCAATTGTGAGGATTTAGAGGGAGTGCCATATACCATTGGTAAGGTCTCGGAATAAGCTTTCCAACTATATATATCATGCAAAAAATGCAAACTAGGTGAGTGGCGTAAAAATGCATTCTCTTTTTCTTGGATACATCAATGACAACTTCTTTCAACAATTACTTAATCCAATGGCTTCATAGAATACTATAGAGAATTTAGGTGAAGGTTCCTCAACTTAATTCTATACTAACATGTAAATATTTTGCCACCCCTTATGTATAAGTGATAATTACCCTCTTGGTTCTTGAAACATATATAAGACTAACTATATATTTTATATCTCAATAATTGGAAATTGACTTGGTGTCTTTACAATTTCCAAAAATATAGATCCTTCTTTTGATCTTTTAGAATGTTAAAAGCTTCTTGTTTCTCCTTTTTTAATTCATGTTGAATGAATTGAGTGATTTGAGCATTATGGAGCTTCTCCAATAGTGCTAAATAACTTGCTTTTTTTGAACCATCAGAGGAAATCATTCATTTTCAAGGTTTGGATAATCTAATTTATGCCACCTCTTTAGTCCTTTAAAAATCATTCATTTTCAAGGTTTGGATAATCTAATTCATGTCACCGCTTTAGTCCTTTTTAGGGGTTCTCAAGTATGATAACCAGTGGAGAAGAGGATTACTTATGTGGCATCATTAAATCTATGCTAATATCACATCCATTTAAATGTTGACCAAAAATCTTTGGTGATACTATTTATTTATTTATTTATTATTATTATTTTATTTTATTAAAGGAACAACAACATAAAGATTCAACTAAAAATCCCTAACCACTAAATTAACTATCTTATTATTTTTTTGTTCCCGGGAATTTTTAACTCTTTATATAAAATTATGTTAAATAACATTTTTTTAAATAAACAAATTAACTTTTACAAATCACATTTTTATAATTTGGTTTTTAAATTTAATAATTACATTTTTATTATTTCTATTTAAAATAAATATTTATTAAAATAAAATTTTATATAAACTTTCAAAAAAAAAAAAAAAATTTTAAATAACACAATATATAACATATTATAGAAAGAAATTCCAAGGGGTTTTGGATAGAGGATGAACGATCGAGTGATGTGATCTATTAAAACACTTCTTGATGTGAAGTCATTGGTTCAATTCCCTTAATCGGGGTGATATATTGGAAATGATGAAGATGTAGTCCTCCCAAGCTTACAAAAAAAACATATTATAGAAAGAAAGAAGAAAAAAAACCTAATTTAGCATATGTTTTAATTTTTGAGCGAAGAGGCCCTTCATAGCCCAGTATGGGGGAGATGAAATGTTGAGGCCCTTCATAGCCCAGTGTGGGGGATATGAAATGTTGATATTACATAATGGATAATTCATTCTATGTTCAGTTTATATGTAATATTTAAAACAAAAATATATTAATAACAAATATTGAACATGATGAAGATGTAGTCCTCCCAAGCTTACAAAAAAACATATTATAGAAAGAAAGAAGAAAGAAAACCTAATTTAGCATATGTTTTAATTTTTGAGCGAAGAGGCCTTTCATAGCCCAGTATGAGGGAGATGAAATGTTGATATTACATAATGTATAATTCATTCTATGTTCAGTTTATATGTAATATTTAAAACAAAAATATATTAGTAACAAAAAATATTTTATTGTCAGCGATAAGTAAAATATTTCAATGCTAAATTATTATTAGTGAATAGGAAAATCAAATCCTATAGGCTTGCTTTGGCAAGGACCAATAAATTGAGAAGTGAAGTGAATGAATTAATTGTTTGCTCACGAACAAGGACTTGCATACATTTTGGTGGGTAGTGACCACTAGTAAAACTACACATTTACAATTTTATTCATGCTAAATTATTATTAGTGAATAGGGAAATCAAATCCTATAGGCTTGCTTTAGAAAGAACCAATAAATTGAGAAGTGAAGTGGATAAATTAATTATTTGCTCGGAAAAAGGACTTGCATAAATTTTGGTGTGTAGTGACCACTAGTAAAACTACACATTTACAGTTTTATTCCTACATAAGTGTTGAGGAAAACATAAATAATAGTTGGAGGTAACTCTTAGTAGGGATATTTATTTACCTCTTATTCCTATTCATTTTTTTTATGCAAATACTTGCTTCAATTATAATGGAAAACAAATGACGGTAAATATGTGAAAAAATGTCTAAAACTCATTACATAAATATTGCAATCACTTGCAGAATTTAGGGACATGTTTATATATATATAACTCATTACATGAATATTACAATCTCTTGCAATGTGTGTGTGAAAGAGAGAGTATTAATAATAACAGGTTTTCAAAATTTAAAATATTTTAATAATATGTTGCTCAAAACTAGCATAGATTCATTTAACTCCAAATCTACCACCTAAGAGAAATAAAATATCTCAAAGTGCACACATTTTCTCAAGGTTTGCACTCAAAAAGATATTTCATGTTGAGAGATTTGATCCCTCTGGATGCTTAGTAGATTTAGAGATAAATGGATTTATGCTGGTTGAGTTGAGAGGATCACTCTGCAATCAAATATGAGAGAGATGTATAAAGTATGTTTGTGTTCAACTTGTAGTTGACACATGTCCCTTAAAAAAAATTGATTAAATAATAATAAAAATATATATATGTGTGTGTGTGTGTTTGGTTTGTTTAAAGTATTATAAAACATCAATAGTCTCACTCGAAGTGGTCATACTAAGGAGAAGTGGTAAAAATATTTCACTCACTCTAAACCATAAATAAAATATTAAAAAACATAAATGAATATACATGTTTAGTTTGTTTAATTAAAAGTATACTGTCCATACTAAGGAGAAGTAGTAAAACTAGCAATTGCACTAGATGTTGCAAAGGAAATTTCGTAAGGAAGTAGCATAGGAAAGAGTAGCATTAAACTGTTACTCTTCTATAATGAAAGTGAAAGTGTCACCAGATGTTGCCAAAGGTTTTAAGTAGAATTTTGGATCTTAGTTAAAGAGGGGGGTCTCAGGAATTGCTTCATTGGCATGACAGGAGTATAAATTATTTCCTACCTCTCCATTTGACATCCTCCTTATATTCCTAAAATTCTGAAACAATCTTTCGAATAAGAATCCGAGGCACCTTCTTCAAGGTTCATCGATTTTTATTCCCATATTCATTTTCATGAGCATTGGAGTTATTTTTAGTCAAATAAAAATGTGGACTATACTCGTGTTCTTGACCAGAGACTCTCTCTTTTGATAGCTATGTTTCTTAATGAATTTTCCAAATCCCGGTTCATTAAATGCCCTTGGTTTTTCATCAACACTAGGGTTGTTGCGAGTTTGGTATGATGTTGTAAAAATATTAAGAGTCACAAGTGATTTTCTTTCATGGGGACAGAGCATTCATTAGGATAGTTGACCATACACTAAATGTAAAAAAATGGATTCCACTCAAACTAATTGATCTGTATGTCCATTTGGTTCAAATTGAGACTAGCTCTATCTTCCTCAAATGCTAAAACAAACTTTTGAATGAGAATTCGAGGCACTACTTCAAGGTACATAAATGTTTATTCCCATATTCATTTTCATGAGCATTGGGGTTATTTTCAGTCAAACAAAATATCGACTATACTCTTGTTCTTGATTATAGACTTTCTCTTTTATATAACTAGATTTCTTAATGAATTGTCCAAATCCTGGTTCATTAATGCCCTTAGTGTTTCATCAACATTAGGGTTGTTTTCAGTAAAATAAGAATAACCAGAAAGGGTTTGTTTGATTTCAAAAAGTGGATAAGCATCAACTTCATCCAAAAATCCCATAAAATTATCATCAAAAATAAGAAGAAAGGAGGATTCTAATTTTATTTCATCACATGTATCCATCATAAGCATTGATTTTTCTTTTTCTATATCTCTAGCTTCATTCTTTTTGTATATCTCTACCTTCATTCTTTTCAACATAAATTATTTTCTTCCTGTCCATTTGACATCCTCCTTGTATTTAGTATTCTACTTGATTTAATGTATTTTCTATCATATTTCCCTTCATTTGGTTTTCAAACATGAGCTATTTTCTCCTCCATTTGGCATCCTCCTTAATTTTTCCTTTACGCCCTCTTTTCTCTCTCACATAAGCAACTCTCCAACAAAAACAAAGATGCTTATTCTCCTCTGTCCTCTCCAAACCTGTGTAATAGTATCAAAACTATTTCCACATAAATTTTGACAAATTTCCTAAATATGAAAATAATTTTGGCACTAACGCTATTGTCAAAGTGTGCTCTCAATGTGACCTCTCACTAAATCTATGCGGCACTAATTTTTGTTCGATAGATTTTCATTGGGTTTATCTATCAAACCAGGATTGTAGGTATTATCACACATATGTCCCCTATGCTAGCCACTGAATACATCAATCATGAAATTTGGACTGTACTCCTATTCTTGAGCAGAGACTCTCTTTTGTATAACTAGGTTGTTCAATGAATCACTAAATCTGTGTGGCACTAATTTTTGTTAGCTAGATTTTCGTTGGGCTGATCTGTCAAACTATGATAGTAGGTATTATCACACATATGTCCCCTATGCTAGCCACTGAATACATCAATCATGAAATTTGGACTGCACTCCTGTTCCTGAGCAGAGCCTGTCTCTTTTGTATAGCTAGATTGTTCAATGAATTTTCCAAATTCTTGTTCATTAATGCTCTTGGTTTATCATATGATATTTCTCCTCTAGAAATGATCATAATCAAAGTAGATTAGTTCTAGGGTTTTCTTTGGATGCTATGGATAAGAGTATACATTATTATTTTAGCTTTGAGCTCGGAAGTCTGATATTTGGATCTGTGTTGATCATGATTCCATCCAGAACCCTCCAAACCTGCTTGGTAGTCATGAATAAGTCTAGAGATGGGAAGTAATTACAAAAGTACCACCCCTTTACTTATAAACATATTTGCCTTATCATATGCAATACATGTCATGACATGTTTTGAAGCACATACCTAACCATGCCAGTTATATCCGTTGTTGCATTAGTTTTAGAACCTTGATGAGCATGTAAAATCAAGTTTACCACCACTTCATACTTTTCCATTATCAATTCTGAGCACTTATAAAAATATTTTCCTTATCAAATGCAATACATGTCACAACACGTTCTAAATAACATACCTTACCGTGCCAGTTATATCCATTGTTGCATTAGTTTTAGAATCTTGAGGAGCATGTAAAAACAAGTTTACCACCACTTCATACTTTTCCATTATCAATTCTGAGCCTTGTATATTGATAGCAGTTGACATATGAGGATTATACAAGGAGTTGTAAACTACTTCCCATGCATGTGCAAAATCCATATTGTGCACAACTTGCATAAGTTTCGTACTCCAACTTAGGCATCTTCCCATTCACCACCTCTCCGTAAAATTTTGCAGACTTGGGCAATAATCCTACAAGAAAATAACATGATATAAACTACTTCAACAATGCTCTCCAACTCTAAATTCATCACTCAATTACTGCTCTCCATTGATAGCTGCAAGCAAGAGTAGGAGGAGGAATTTTAGATGAAACAAAACCTTCAAGCGTTCTCAGTAGTGTTGACTTCCCAGATTTGGTAGGACCCGTGATGACTGTGAGTGTTCCAGGCAGTGCATACCCAGTAGATCTCTTAATGACCTTATCTGAGTATTTCCTTTTGCCTCTCATAGTAATTGTCAAGTCCCTCTACACAAGATTTGTTTTTCATGTTATTTTGGGATAAAATGGATCAACCAACAATGGAGTTGGAGAAACCCCTGCTCCGCTATTTAGTTCTAGGGAAGACCTTGTAGTGTCATCCCCTTCTGTCCATATGTCAACCCTAGCCTTAGCCTCCATGTCATCATCCCACTCAGGGGAATCCTCAAATGAAATCGGCCTCAACTGCGGACCTGAACCTGGTTTTCTTAGGAAGAAATATAAAGTAGATGGCAATGGGTTTGCAGGACTACTAGACGATGATGAAGATATGTATGTGTCTGCAGATGATTGTATTTATTCCATTAGATTTTACTACCAATAAACAATAAGCCTTCTTCAAGGAATTGGATTTCCATTCCCAATCATGGTGGGCACATCGACAATGAATAATCCCTATTGGAAAATAAGTGAATGGTTTCCCTTCTCTGCATTCACTTCAAATCTATACATGTAAAGAAACCATATTCTAGAACTACCCTCAAGCAGATTGGTTAAAATTAAATTCATTTACATGTAATGGTTTCCTGACTGACATATCATTTTCTTGAAATTTTTAATGTGCATTGCCCCTGCTCCATGCTTTATAGTTTATCGTTTTGAGTACATTGTTTTGACTGCAACTGTTTTGCTCGAACCCTAAAGATGAAATCAAAAACTTTGTTGCAAAGTGTTTCTTTGGAAAGCGAGAGTTTGAATGGAGAACAACTATCGCAAGGCTGGAAAACTCTGCCACCCTTCTCCCTGGTGCATATATCCAACGTCTCATGCAACAAGGGACCATTCTATTAGAACCTGAAGTAAGGCCTGCCTGCCAACATGCTCACCTGTGGCATATGACAAAGACAAAGAATAAATGAGAAAAGATCCTTGTACCCAACAAAATGAGAGAAAACACATGTATTGGAAAACAATCCCTATTGAACAGCGAACCTACCAACGATTAAAAAAAAGGAAGCTCAGTTAGTAGGGGTGTCGGTCCATGGGTAAAAGCTTAAGAAGAAACAAATAATAATAATAATAATAAGTAATCGAAAGGGTTAGGGTTGCAAGAATATTACCTTTGTATGAGTGGGAAGGAAATCATGATCCTTTGTATACCCTGTAGGATAATTAAGGGGAACCATTGTAAACTTTGGAATTGAAAACCCTAGAGAAGAATTACCAAATTAAAGAGTAAACAAGGTTGAGCTGTCAACGAGCAGACCTAGCATTGAAATGTTGAAATTTTCCTATCCTCTTTGTCCTGACTTACCAAGAATGGTGTCTAAAACAAATAACATTCCACATGGTGCTCGAACCCCAAGGATGAAATCTGCAACTCTGTTGAAGAGTATTTCTTCGGCAAGAAAGAGTTCGAATGGAGGCACAACTGTCTCAAGGCTAGAAAACTCTACTACCCTTCTCCCTCATGTATATATCCAAAGGCCATTTTTTCAGAGCCTAAGTTCTGAAGCAAAGTGGAAGGATGGGTTTGGAGGCATTGGTTGTTTGGTAGGACCTTGGAAGCTTCCCTTCCAATCTAAGAAGAAAACGAAGACCGTAGAGAAGAGCAAAAGTAGAGAAAGCGAAACCGCTTAAAATAGATGATCCAACGACTGAACATTACTTGATCATCTAACATTTGATCACGACGCAACACTAGACATAGTGACAACTAGGCGAGTTGTTTTCAAAAAGAAACACCTTACAACGTAAATATTTCCCTCTCACTCTCAACCATAAATAAAATATTTAGATGTCCATATGAAACAACATAAGCTTATATCAATTTTATAGAGAAATAAGGTAGTTAAAAGTTAAAAACAAACTATATATACATTATATAAAAAATTTGAATAAAAAATAGTTTTTTATAGTTAAAACATTTTAACAGTGTTACTATTTTATGCCTAAGTAAATTTTGGTCTATTCTATATATTAAACAATGAAAAATTACAAGCTTTATATATATATATATATATATATATAGAAGATTAAATAAACAATTTTTTCAAGTTTCACACTCTAATTTATTTTTTTCAGGTCACAGATTTGATCCCTCTTGACTTTTGCTAGATCTGCAATTAAAATAGATTTATAATAGTTTATATTAAAATATATTTTTCATATTTTAAAAACTTAATAAAATCAATAAAAATTAAGTTGTCAGAAAATCACTTGTATTCACGAACTCCATTCACAAACTTATCCTCCGCCTCAATAGACGACTCCATTCACAAACTTATCATTTCAATAAATAAAAAATATAAGCTTTAGTAACTATGTAACTCATGAAGTAGTTAAAGAAAGCATGGGCACATGGGGTCAACATTTATTGCTTTTGAATATTTAACAAGTGTTACATATAGTAGCTAGTACCTGTCGCTTAGTTTAAATATAGCTAAATTAAATTAAAAAATAATGAATAACTAAAATTGCATATATCATTTTGCTGAGATAAAATATAGGAGATATCATTTTGTATAAATATCTGTAATTTTTTTATTATTAATATATTTATTTTTAAAATAATAAAAATAATTTTTCAATTTCTATAATTTACTCAAATTTAATTAAATAATTTTTATATAATTATATTTTTAAATTAATAAATCTTTTACATATATTATTAAAGCATATTTTGAATGCTAAAATAAAATATCTATTAAGTGATATGATAATCTAAAAAATAATATTTTTTGATATCTATTTCAAAAATATCAAAAATATTTTTTTACTTTTGATTTTTTTAATAAATTTAACATTTTTAATTAGAAAATAAATTTAAATTAGAAATAAAATTTATCACCTAACAATTTGTCATTTCTCTAAATATAAAAGAAATCATTTTTAAAAATATATTATTAATATATTTATTAAAAAAATTGTCATTATGCTCTAAATATAAAAGAATGGATTTTTAAAAATATATTATTAATATATTTATTTTTAAAATAATTATAAATTATAAAAAATAATTAAAAATAAATTTGCAATTTCTATAATAAATATATTAAATATTTTTTTTATATGATTATATTTTTAAATTAATAAACCTTTTATATATGACTAAAGTACAAATATGCATTGGTAAGTATGTAAATGGGTGGTACAAATGAACTTATGTATTTGAGAGCTCAAATGTAGATAAGGAAAATCCAATGTAGAAGAAAATTAGCTAGCAATTGTAAATGCCATTTTTATTTTCGGAAGCTGGAGGAAGGTGGAAAAGAAGAAAAGAAAGAAGGGGTAACTAAGTGTTTTTACTTGGTCCCAAAAGTGGTTAAAGAAGAAAAGAAGGAATGGGTAACTACTCATTTTTACTTGGTCCCAATGGTGATTTTCTTCACTATTCTAGGTTGTTGCTTTATATCACTATTTTTTTTGGTGCACCAACTTCAAATGGCTCTAGAGCATATACAACATGTAATTTTAATTTTTAATAAAATTACCATTTTTCCTTGGGGAAAAAATGTGTAAAAACTAAATATTACAATTATAAATGTGTGTAAGCTATTCGATTTAAAAGACAAACATAGTTTGCAAGAGATATTTGAAAAACACTTTCCAGTGTAAGATTTGAAATCCAAACATTTTGTAAAAAAGTTTTAAAATATACTTCAGGAAATTATAAACCTCAATGTTTTGAGAAAATGTAGAAACCAAAAATAAACTAAACAAAAATCTAATGAAAAACACATTTATAAAATATATGTTGTATATTAATTTTCCATTACTCTAATTTTTATCTCATCTAAATTTTATTTAAAAAATTAAAATAATACAAATTTTGAAGCTACTATGGATTTAGTATTATCATGGTAAAAAGCTAATCAAAATTCATGTAAACAAACTAATCCATTTATGTGGGAGACAATGCACAATCATGCATTTTCAAATATGTCAAAAATTATGGTAGAAAGCTAATCAACAATCATGCACAAAAAGTAATCCACTTATGTGTTGGACGTTGCACAAACATGCATTTTCAAATATGTAAGACTTTCAAAACAAAATAAAAAATAAGATAATGCCAATTTCAAGTTTGTGTTGTTTCATTGTTATTATGGTAAAAATCTAGTATGTAAAAGAAGAAATACAATTTCCAGTTTGTGTTGTTTCATTGTTATTATGGTAAAAATCTAGTATGTAAAAGAAGAAATACAATTTCAAGTTTGTGTTGTTTCATTGTTATTATGGTAAAAATCTAATATGTAAAAAAGATAATATCAATTTGAAAATTAAGGTAATACCAATATTGAAATTTGTATCTCTTTCAATATTATTGTTGTAAAAATATAATAAATGTTCATGAACAAAAACTAACAACATGTTTAAAACTTCTGTATCGTTAAACTTAAACTTAAGAAAATATTTTAAATTTACTTTACATTTTAAAAATTAAAAGACAAAACTGAATACTTTGTAAAAAAATAAAATAAAAACATTTTCTAGGAAATCATAAATCTCACTATTTTGAAAAAATGTAGCAAACCAATAATCTATCAATTTGTTGAAATCTAGTTGAAAATACCAACTAAAATCCCATCTACATTGTGGCTTCTCTTTTATATAAAAATTGTTGAAAACTATAATTTACATAAAAACATGTAAACTAGATTAAAAAAATACAATTACTTAAAAACAACTTTGTTTCTCTGAGATAACGGTAATACCCATCAAATATTCAACTTTCACGGTTTTTAAATACATGCTTTGATTAAATTATTCCATGCTTACTATGAAATTGAAAATAAAACTCCATATAAAATGAATAATTACTATTGACTAAAAACAATGACAGACAAGAAGAGACATTCTCATCCAAATCATCTCAGAACAACTTAGATACTTCATTTATTCCATCCAATTTTTTTTTAAAACAAAGTTGCTCCCCATCCATTATTTAAGTGACAAATTTTATGAGTAATAACAACTAAATTTATACAATACTTTTAAAAACATTTCACCTTTTAATGGGATTTGGGCAACACAATAGTGGTTGGGCACAAGTGCCTTTGTCACTGCACTTGGGGGAATAGTCATCACTGGGCACAAGTGCCTTAGACACTGCACTTGGGGGAATAGTCATCATTGTCAAAAGTTTTAGCCGTTGTTACAGTCCAGCAAATAATAAGAAAATAATAATTAATTGAAACCTAAAAATATAACAATAATCGAAATAAATAAATAAAAATTACAAAGATTGCAACTTCAACTTCACAAGTTGTCATTTTCCAAATCTATAATATTTGAGTGCCCACAATAATGGCAAGAGGTCTTTAAGAATTGAAATAGAATGAAGAATGAGATTTGTATATATAAGCCAATCGAGAAAATTACACTCAATTTTTGTTTAAATTTTATTAATTTCTTATTTTTAGAATTGTTTTTAACTTATTTAATTATATTCATTGAAATCCAAGTTTTATTGTATAGTTGTCAATGCTTTGAAAATTATAGAAAGGCCAAGTGAAACAAATAAAGTCAAATTAAAAATTGACAAGAAACAGAAAAAAGCTATGATTAATGGAATTGATACTGAAAATAGAGAAAAAAAGGTCAAAGAAAAAGACAAAAAAAACTAAAATAAATATCGAAAAATGTTTTTAAAATATTTTTTCATCTTTAAATTTTGCCATAAAATAAGGAGAAAAAGCTATCATTCAGGCAAATGGAAATAATAGAAAAAAAACCAAAAACCAAAAAACAAAAAACAAAAAAACAAAAAACAAAAACAAAAACAAAAACAAAAACAAAAAGTTAAATAAAATAAAAATAAAACTAAAAACCAAAAAAATAACTAATAGAAAAAAATCATTTTAAATTGAAAATATTGTGAAAAAATTGTAATTCATGAAAATATAAATAATAAAATAAAACAAGAAACAAAAAATTAGTAACCAATAGAAATGGAAATTACTAAACAACTCGTAATAAAACTTCTACCTTATACTATACCCAAAATAAATATAATAAAAAAACATTATGTTTAAACTTTTTTTTCAAACATAACAAAATTAAATTATAAAAACTTGTACTTAAACATAGTGGAATGGGTAAATTGTTGTGGCTCCCTTTTCTCCAGAATAATCCTATCATACTTTGTGGCAACTTAATTTTTTTAATATTAAGATTATTTAGAATGTGTGAATAAAACTGAGAAATGATTAGTATTCATCATATGGAATTATTATTAATCTATGGAATTATTTATTATATTTAATTTTATTTTTTATGGAATTATTATTAATTTTTTTATAAATATTTTGATTTTAATCATTAATTAATTTTGTTTATGGTGTTTTGGATAGATGGTGATAAGGTGTTTTATTAAGATATTTTTTGATGTGAAGTTATTGGTTCAATTCTCCGCCATGATCAAGGTGATATATTGAACATGATGAAGATGTAGTCTTACCAAGTTCAAAAAAATGTAAGAAATCTAGTTGTTTGTAAGGAATTTTAGTCATGTAGAATATAGTGAAAATGTTTCTATGTAAATAAGAAAGTGTTGAAAATGCATTTTTAGTGATTAAAATGAAACTTGTTGCTAATGAGATGAGACTTACATATGTGGGCTAACAACCATAACGAGGTTCTAATCCAACATCCATGACTTGAGCTAGTCATTAATACTTGCAAGATCTAATTGAATGATCTCTATTGGTTAGTAGTGGAAAGCTCCTAATACTTATTGGGGTAGGAATTTCAAATTTGAAGCACCTATAAAATTTAATGATTTATGTGACTCTAATGCCCAATTTGATCATTTTATCACAGAATGTTGATGGGCTGAGAAATTTTTTTGTTACATGCAACCATGAATACTAGTATAATGTAATCATTTTTTGTTCCTTGAAATCTATTTTTTATATAAGTTTGGCAGGATTATATCTTCATCATGTCCAATATATCACTTCCATCGGACGAGAATTGAACCAATAATTTCACATCAAAGAAAATCTTAACAAAACACCTGATCACCATCTATCCATAATTCCATATACTATTCTTTAAAATCTATTAAAAACAAAAAATCAACATATTTATTTGCTTAACTTTTATAGATTTCCTCGATATAAAATTAAAATAAATACTTTAACCACTTAATTAAAGTAAATACAATAACAACGTAACTGAAATGGAATTGATAAAACGTATAAAATTTAATTGCCTCCATTTTCATATTCGTGATGAACCATTGTAAAGTTGCTTTGAGATACACAAATAATAAACCTTCTTGTACGTTTAGAAATACTTACTCCTTTTCTTAATATAACTATTTTAATTAGGCATTAATGGTAAAATGGTCATATTCATATCACGAAAGTAGAAGTTCAAAGTTTTGACTTTATTTATAATTAGTATTACCTGATATCAATTTAGGTTGAAAATTTAACTAATTTTCAAATAATTAATTTCGATTCAATTATTTTAATTTAATAATACTAATTAAAAATATATATATTTTGTTTTAGTATAATCAATATCATAAAAGAGAAAGTCAATATCAAGATCAAATATTAAGTGGAAATGTGTCATTATAACCGTGAAACATCATGAATATATGCCCAAAATTTTCTTTCCACATGATATTGATAATATATGATATAATTTTTTTGTCCCAAATTTAAAATTATAATTTGTCACTCCTTTTTGGATTGCAATATATTTTGTCACATTTTGTTAGAAGTGATTGCAACTTTGGATTGCAATATATTTTGTTAGAAGTGATTGCAATTCCATCTAATATTATTTTGTCATAATATTGTTATTTATTATAATTTTATAAATATCATTCCTAAGTGATCATAAAAACGTTCTATTATAATGTTAGTGTAATATGTAAATTGAAGTAAATATAATATTATTTTGTCATAACTTTAAAAAGAAATTATAGTTTATTATAAGTTTATAAATATTAGACATAATAATGTTATGTTTATTTAATATTAAAATGTGAAATATGTAGAAATGAATCTTAATAACATAACTAAGTTTAGTATAAATTATGGATTGAAGATGGTAATGGTTATGAAACTCTTCACAACTAGGACTCTAAAAACGAGAACATAGATTAATGAGTGAAACGCCAAATTGATGTAATGATATTACTCTATTCTATATTCATCAACAAACTTACCCATTGGAAATAAAGATAATGCATTTAGTACACATAATGATGTAATTTTAGATATCCAAGAAACTCTATCGCAAAATTTATGCATGCCATGAATTTCTTCATAAGATAAGGAGTGAAAGTTGAGTAAGGTTGACTTGTATGAATGCATAGAAGTAGAGCACTAACATGTACCAACACTCGGCCATACACGCAACTTAGGTGAGTATGTAGTGATTGAGATGGGTCGTGGGAAATGTGAAGGCATACTAGGTACTTGTTTGCGAAAAAAAAAAAAAACTCAAGAAGCATGTGTATGTGTGTGAGAGAGAGAGAGAGATACCTAATTAAAAAACCCTCCCCCAAAAATAGAAAGACACGACTATGTGGCATGCTTTGAGGAATAAGCTACTCGCACCCCAAACTAGGGTTGTAAATGAAGAAACTTGTTCTCTATGAAAGGTTTGATGTTCAAGATATCAATCATATGCATTATTATTGGACAATGTCTTAGATCAATGACCCTCCCATGAATAAGTTCCTGAATGAAGCGCATATGAATCTCAATGTACTTGGTCCACTGTTGGTGAATAATATCTCATGAGATCTCACTGGTGCTATGATTTTGATTGATTTTTAGGGAGATGAATTGCGTATAAAATTTTGAAACGTCTATTGTTTTTAGTAGACACTCCACTCGCTATTAGGGACAATTAACCAACATTATGACTTGTTGTGAAAAACTGCACATCTATATGGTATCGTGGTTGTCACAAAATTGACATATGAGTGATAATATTGGATACAAAAGTCCAGCGTGAGAATGCATTGAGGGAAGATGATTTTAGTGGTTGCATTAATAACTCCCCGCTACTTTTCCTTTTTGGTACATAGAGGAATGACTGATTGTTTCTTGCTCAACCAACAAACTGGACCAGAGTAAAGGAAGAAGAGATAGCTTAAAGTGGATTTGTGATTTGTAGTGTTTCCCATTTAATCCAAATTTATATATCCTAATAAATCAAAGTTGCAACCTATTGCGGAATGAATCCTAAAGAAAGGAAGAAAATATAACTAAGCTTAACAAGTATGAGGACATTGAAGTAGAATTGTAACATGCACCAACCATATGACAATTCTTTTTTATAAAAATGTCATAATAACATCCCTATCAAATTTGTAAAGATATATAATTTATCATAATTATGTTTTGATCGTAGTTTAATTATTTGTAATTTCATGATATCATACTTATAAAATATTAATTTGCCATATTTTCTCTATTATACTTATTTAGTAATATTGTTTTGTAGTAATATTTTTATTACAATTTCATCATTAATTTATAAGTGGTAAGCATAATGAAATCATATATTAATAAATTCAATTGGTAAATTATGCTTTCATATTATAACACTTAATTTATCATAGATTTTCTAATTCATAACTTTATTAGAATTTCATCGTTAATTTATAAGTAGTAGGCATAATGAAATCATATAGTAATAAATTCAATAGGTAAATTATGCTCTCATATTGTAGCACTTAATTTATCGTAGTTTTTTTTAATTTATAGCACAAAAATAAAACAGAGCGTAAGTATAACTCATCGTTATTTATCAAACTCAACAATTAGAAACTTAATAATCAAACAAGGTTAGATTCATCATAGCCCCTATGTGGCAGATCAATAGGTGATCACTGGGATATACCAAGTGATATGTAAACTATAAGAATTCAGGTTCAAATCCCCCAATTTAAATAATGTCTATGGAAGGGGAATATATAAGCATATAGAGATATAGTAGTAGTGATTGGAATCGACCCCATATGATACGAATATGAAACCAACCTATTTATCAATTCCTCTAATAAAAAAATTATATAAAAAAAATCATGAAAAAAAAAAATTAAAATTAATTTCATCGTAACATTTATAAAAATAAACAAATATAATTTTCAATATCAATTTTAATTCGTAAATCTCAACATTTTATTTATAATATAAAAAAAAAAAAAAAATTTATAATTCACAAATATTAATTTAATTATATATGGCAACTATCATACTAAATTAAACATCACATTTATTTAAAAAAAAACCAAAAAAAACAAACAACATACAACATAATACCAACCAAAATTACTAACAATATTTACATACAAACTATTTCATCATTGCATATAAACTATTCTATCCCTGCATAGTAATCTAATCTAAACCCCTTTGAAATTCACATGTCATTGAAAACTATCTAATGAAGGGATAACCACTTCTCCATATGATACCACTTTAAATCCTTGAATTCACATATCAGTGCATAGTACACTAAGGATAATCGCTTCTACATGTAATACCACTTTAAATCCTTAAATTCACATACCATTACATACTACTACCCAATGAAAGGGATAGTCATTCTTTATGTAATGTTACAATTGATGGTTAATAATAAAGTGTATTCAATACAATTCAACAAGTCATGATGTTGACTTAAATTAAAAATTATATTTCAGAGAGAAAGATATTTTATCTTAACATATCACTATGTATATATTTAATGGAGGGATAACTATTTCTCTATGTAATATAAAAATAATTAATGGTTAATAATAAAGTGTATTTAACTAGAAAATTCAATTGAGATTTAAACTAGCACTTGCACCGAAAGGTGCAAAGAATACCAATAGGAGCAGAGAAACGTGGAAAGAACGAATTAAATAAAATATATGGACAATTAAATACAATTACAATTTGAGTTTATATAGCAGCAAAAGATTAAATTTAAGAAAAAAATTGCATTAACATAAATGTCCTAGAACAATGGCATAGTAATGATGGTATCATTCCCATCCCTGCTCCCTCCACATCCTAAGCTTTACTATATGACATTTGAGAAATGGAGGAAGTACCAAGGTGGTACAGGAATCAATCAATGTCAAATATGAAGAGAGAAAATGAAGGAAAGGAAACCCTTTGCACTCAAGAAGCATAGAAAATGCATCCATGAACTCCCTCATACACTAGATCAAATAAAAAAATCATTGAGCTCCTTGCTAATAATGAGAAAGAAAAGAAAATTGGAAAAAAGGAAACTCGAGAAAGAGATGCTCATTTGAATATAACACTAGGCTCACAAGCATCTCTAGCTAGATTGTGCCACATTATATAATCAGAATTGAAAAATTTATACATGTAGATATTGAATGTATTTATAGACCAATTAATAAAAAACTTCATATGTGAGTGTTCAATCATAGTCATGACACCCATTTTCCATATATTATATATATATATATATATATATATATATATATATATATATATATATATTCACATGCACCTATAGTCCATATTTTGTAGAGTGTAGCTTCATAATTTCACGTCTACGATTTACACTCTGCATGTATTAGCCACATAACAAAAGTTCCAATGAATGAATGAACTTTTACGAATTCTTTGTATTGGGACATAAGCAAGATGTCCGAGCATTGAATAAGAATTGCCTTCTAAGCCTAAGAATAGATACTTCGAAGCACTCTGTGCCAATCAAAGAGAGAGAACACAAACAACATCTACTTGGTTGACAATAACAATTGCAGCATAGATAGATAAAAAAATTGTCCAAACCAAACAAATTGACTAAAAATGTCTCTTCAAATAAGAATAATGAACACACTGCAACTTTAGATGTGTTACAGTAGTCTGTATTTATCTATACTAACCTCGCTAACCAAACCACATAGGATTTAAATTATTAAAGTCAGGAACCTTTCTCAATGGACATAACATATTAATACAGACAGCACAAAAATTGATTCATCGCAATATATCCCCACTAAAAATTGTCTCTACTATAGTCCTATCAGGACTTAGAATTGTAATTGAAATGGGCGCATTTGGTAGTAGAGTTCATTGGCATGATGTAATTTAGATTAAACTTGTAAGTGTACACTGTGACAAATGCAGTGTTGTTTTTTGATAACTCTGGAACAAGCTACTCTTTTTCTAATGCTAAAACACCTTTCATATAATATGAAAAAAAAACCACTACAAGAAAAGACATGTGTTGCACCTAATAATTAAGCACCAAGACTTCACTTACTTAGCATGGCAATATTACTTAGAAAGAGCATTAATCACCATAGCAATATTAAACAAACATGTTGTAGTTATTTTCACTTTTTGAAGGATAGTTGGAAGGCATCTAAGGTCCTCCTCGATGGCTATGTTATTCTAGAAAGATGCTCCTTTGCTAATTCTCAAGAAACTATCATATAATAGACAAAACACTGCTCAAAGCAATAGACATATGTTACACCTTGCACCTAATAATTAAGCACAATGAACTCACTGACCTAGCAAGAGCATTAATCACCATGGGAATATTAAACAAACATGTTGTAGATATTTTTGCCAACTAAAGGATAGTTATAAAACATCTAAGATCCTTCTCAATGGCTAAGTTATGCTATTCAATGTAACCAGAATCTGTTCAAGTCATATTAACCCCTATAAAATCCCAAATATGCAAAATAGATTGCAATGGAAAATTTCCAATGTATTTAAGATGGGGAGAAGAAAAACAATGATACTTTTATCTATGAAACATGATATAACAAATTTTTAACAAAGTAGTGCATATCCCAAGGATCAACCAACAAGTGCACAATACCAGCACAAGGAACATTCATCAAGATTATAATGTCATAAAAAGGACCTTTCAACGTTGGGTGCTGGAATGACAGAACTACCATGTCCCAGCTGAAGAGAATGCCAACATTCATGCCCAACGATGAAGAAAATGAGTTAGGGAAGCCCAGTATGAGGTTTAGAAGGGATAACATAGGGATTAGAAGGAACTAAAGGATGGATGGCAATCTTAAGAGAACTTAGGGGAAAAATGTTAAATTTTGATTTTAAAAGTTTAAGATGTAAAATCGTTTATGATCATGCAACAGGCAAATAGGTAGAAATGGAATAAAAGATTTGAACAGAGATTTAAGCCCTATAGTAGAGAGGCAGTCTGTGAGAAACAAAATCCTTGGCCATGTGCACAGTGTTCATACTGCTCTTGGAGACTCTTAGGCCTGAATTATCAACCACGACTCCAGAAAGTTAGTTTTCATCTTATGTGTTGTTTAAACTCATTTAATATGAATAGAATTTCATTTATTTCTCCACAACAATTTTAGTGTCATTCTTTGTTGTCAAATATGACAGATTTCATGATGAATTTCAGATTTCCGAATATTTTACTGTCTGTGTTTTGACTTGCATATATTTCTACATTTATTTCTTATTGGAATAAGCCTGAGTTTTTCTAAGATGTTTCAACAAATATATTTTCAGCATAACAACAAATCTCAGCTGTAATCAACTTCAAGAACATCATACCAAAACATACATACATCTTCTGTTAACCACGAAAGGAACCATCTCTACACAGTAACAATGGCAGCAAAAGAAGCATTATGTGCAACAATTTACATTATGTTGATACAAATTTTCTACAGGCCTATTGTAGCCACATTTTGCACTCAGTTAAAAATCATTTTGGTCATATCCAACAATATGAAAATTTAGCTGTCATCAAATCTATGTAACCGTTTCCCATAATTTGAGTCATACATTTGAGCTTCAATTCCAAGCGTTGTTTGTAGTCACCATCATGAAATGAAATAAGCTTGTAAGCAATATATTTACTAGCATTCATAACAACTTGAAAATTAACTGACTCAACCAGTTGGGATGTTCTGCAAGACTAACTGAAACTTCTGAAACCATGATGGTTGGTAAAGGTATAGCAACAAAAAATGATAAGAGAAGGGTTGAATCCATCATTGTTCACTGATGCTATTTGGTATTGAATTTGGTATCTAAATTTATTCATATGATACTTTCATTCAAAAATCCATTCAAAATGTAATACATTCAGGAGACAAAACCAATTTTGGTTGCTTTCCAATCTTTAACAATCCAGCTGCAGTGAATGTGACAAAAGATAAGGAATGATACTATTTCAGTTTAAAAAGTTAAGGAATGTTCAAATACCAACATAAGCGTTTCAAAATATGTTCTACATTAAAGAATGTTAAGGTGACAAGTTATAACTTATACTGCTACTATAGCATACAAAACCAAGCCAAAGATATTTGAAATTACTCTTTAGCTTTAGGGTTTTTCCTGTCAAGTAATCTCAATGAAAGACTTACATAAATAATCATAAATGGATGTGCTCATTCCAAAAAAGGAGACCAAGATACCAATTCTCAGTGCCTACCTACTCCATGGTAAAGACCACATAATCCACCCTCCCTATAAACCTTTGCAAACACATCTAGTATACCCCTGTAGGTTGGATGTATACGAACACGCCTTGCACCCTTATCTGACTCTGTGGTATATGAACCAGTCACCTGCAAAACAAGATTCAGAATCATAAACACATGAGCTGAGGGACATAGAGACTGTAGCGTATTCAATACCTATAATTGTTGGAGGGCATATAAACAAATTATTTTGAAGCTTTTCCTCAGAAAGAGCTCACAACCTAAGCCTAAATCTTGTATAAGAATTGACTCCTAGAATTCATCTTTCCATATTCAATGCTCTTCCAACGAGATTGTTGCCATAGGCACCCATAGAAACAATTCCCACCGCAAAGACATCGTTCCAGTAAACCATATCGGGAAGAGCCATGCCTTCTTTCATAGATTCCTCCATAATGTCCCTTATCCTCGTGCCGCCTTGGACTGTAATTGTTATTGCGTTCTTGTTGACTCCAATAACATATGCATAGTTTTAGTTGAGATAATCAACCCATGGTCTCCAAAATGCACTAGCCTTGAGAGTCTATGAGCCAAGGTGCTTACCACTTTGATCTTTTGCTTCCTTTTCACAGCCCGGGCTACAACACGTAAGATGTCAGCTTCAGTTTTAGGTTACACAACCTCTGCAACTCTATAAATGTTGTGATCATCCCAAATTCCTTGATACTTAAAGATTTGACACCCTCTTCCCTTGTTTTTACATTCAACTAACATAGGAGGTAATAAAAATGCCTTGAAGCATAATGGAAAAGAAAGGAGAAATAGAATACTGAGAAGGGAAAGTTTGTGGCCCATCGCTGCACAGATTATTCAAGCTCTCCAACTTGGAAAATTGGTTTCAAGGTTTGATCTCAGTGCATCTTGACACTATTACACCACCACACCCACTTCAAAGTCAATGGCATCTGATTATGAGCGGTAGGTTTCTGAGGGCAAGCTTATAAGCTGAAGTCTTCACTTCGATCGAGACTTTACCATGAGAGCCTACATTCTCAAGAGTGCATAGAGGTGAAGGAGATCGTCAGTATGGGTAACTGAGACAAAGTAATGGGAAAATTACTGGACATGGTAGGCTTGCAGCTTGCGCTTCAGATATCCGGGTGCTTGGGAAAAATGTTAATTTTTAAGTGGCGAGGTGCTTGGGACATATGTTAATTTTTAAGTGGTGGGAAGGATGAAAATAGACGCTTTTGATTGGGCAGGGTGAACAATGTTTTCTTACCCAAATCCAATAAAGAAAACACCTTTCAACGTAATTACACAAAGAAGGTTATTAGTTCTTGCCTAATTAGCGACTATAACACTTGCTTCGTGGTCAAAATGCCTTGGATCTCTATTATTTTGTTGATTTTTTGCAATTTTAATCAAAGTTTTGGGAAAATGATGAATATTTCTATTTTTCCATAAATTCAAAATTAACTTTCTAATTTATGGAAATATTATTTCTAATTTTCGATTGCCTAAGCAATCCTTAATGCGACATAATTCACCTAGTGGAGGATGTTTTATTTTTGATATTTTTAAATGCGTGACAAATCATTTTAAAATTCAAAAGAAGGCTAATTTTATGGGTGCCCATTCCATTAGTGAATGCTCTGACATTGACATTGAAAAAATGATCTGAGTAAGTCCTTTACGTAAGCGTGAAGGCCCCATTTCTTCGGTTAGTACTCTAAAACTGACTGTAAGACATATATTGCTAGTGCATTTATCTTTGATTTTATTTAAAACTTTTTTCCATTTAAAACTTTTACAAATTTAGTTGTGGGAAGAAAAATTGCATAAAGTTGTGAATTTGTGTAGAGGAGGGGGTATATGCAGAAGAATGGGGGTGTAGAGGGAAGTTTATTCTGCAAACATGAAATTGATTTAACTTTAAACATAAACTTAGTATTTAATATTAAATGAAGTCTCTTTTTAAAGTCTCTTTTTAATGCATGTGAGAAATGAGTGTTGTGCGGGGAAACAAGTGTAAGGATAATTTTGTGAGTGGCCATTCTGTCAGTAAGTGCTTTAACACTGACATTCACTGAATCCTTTGAGAAATTATTTTAGGTAAGAAGGGAGGGGTGTTTCTTAGGTTAGTGCTCTAACACTGATAGTAAGACAAGTATTGCTAGTGTGTTTATCTCTTATTTCATTGTAAACTTTTATCCATTTTAAACTCTTACAGATTTAGTTGTGCGAGAGAATAATTTCATAGAGTTGTGAATCTGTGTGGAATGAAGGATATGTGGAGGAGGGGGTGTCAGTAGGAGAATGAGGGTGAAAAGGGAACTTTATTCCATAGACATGAAATTAATTTAACTTTAAACAAAACTTAGTATCTAATATTAAATGAAGTATCTTTTTAATGCATGTGAGAAAGGAGTGTTGTTTGAGACAACATGTGTGTGGAGCAACGAAAAAAAACTTTAATTCGTAATATTATGAATTTATGTGTACATTTTACCTTAAGAGTGGATCAACATGGGATGTGCAATTTCAAAACTAGAAACAACAAATTAGAAATTAGAAATAACAAACCTTGGTATTCAAGGTTTTTGAATACTATGTGCATTTGTGATCTCACATTTGTGGATTGAATACTTATTATTATGAAATATTAATTTGTCTTTTTAATGTGTGTGGAGAATTAGTATTGTGTCAGAGAATGGGTGTGCAGAGCAAGGAACAACAACTTTCTTCCGCAATGTTTCGATCCTCTTGCACACCTCTCTCCCGCATGATCGTACCTACTAATTATTAATAATGAGGAACGAGGGTGTAGAGGAAACTTTATTCCACATACATAAAGTTATTTAAACTTTAAGTAGAAACTTAGTATCCACCATTAAATGAAGTTTCTTTTTGACGTGTGAGAGAAAGGAGTGTTGTGCGGGAGAAGGAGTGTACAAGACAAGGAACAAAAACTTTAGTTCGTAATGTTTGACATCTCTCACTACATTTCCTCTTAAGGGTGGATAGACATGGGATGATTTTATTTGATATCGAGATTATTCGATGTGTGGTATTCAAAACTATATTCAATGACTTTGATCATTTAAAAACTAGAAACAACTAATGTTGGTATTCAAGGTTCCCAAATACTTATTATGCAATATAAATACTTTTGTGAATTAAATATTTATTGTGCAATATTTAATGAAGTGTATTTTTAATTCATGTGAAGTAGAAGTGTTGTGCGGGAGAACGGGTGTGTGGCGCAAGGAACAAAAACTTTCTTTTGCAATGTTTCAGTCCTCTGCATAAATTTCCCATCCACAAATTTCTTCTACACACCTTCCTCTTGCACGACAATATATAGTTTCATGAATTTCAAATACTATGTGCATTTGTGATCTTACATTTGTGAATTAAATACTTATTATGGAATATTAAACAAAATTTCTTTTTAATGCATGTGAGGAAGAGGTGTTATGCAAGAAAACAAGTTTGAGGAGCAATGAATATATATTTTTTTTCGCAAAATTTTCCGTATATCTATATGCATTCAACAGGTCTTTGTCCCACATAATAATACAAATTTATGAATGAATTAGTGTTTTTTAATTTTAGTTAGTACGTTGAAGCTATTTTTAATATTGAATTTGATAGAAAGAGGAAACATTACCTTTTTTAACAAATTCATAAACATTTTATATGATGCATTTGGCATTGAAAGTCCAAGCGCTATCATGACTATGTGTAAATTGTGATGGGAAATTCAAAAGAATGTTGATTTAATGATTTTTTCTAGTTATTGTATATGCCTACAACTATGTGCCATCACCTTTTTCAATTGAACCACAATTGTGAATAACCATATACAATAAGCCTTATTTCAAATAACTTAAATTGAGTTCTCGAAAAAACTTGTGGAGTTAGTTTACAACTAGTATAATTTCATAGAGCAACCATCATTTTATAACATTTCAGAGTAAATGCAATTTAACACTCATACAATATAAACGATATGTAAGGAGATGACCTGTGAATGCGTGTATTCAGATAATTGAATGTTGAAAACATTGATATTTACCTGCTACACTATTTCTATTAATCATATATACTAGTTAACTTTAATCACATGTTATTAGCAATGTTTTTGTGACAGTTTGTAAATGTGCTATGGCGAGATGCGTATTATATTTTCCAATGAACAAGATAATTGGGATATGAAATTATTAACATGAAATGTACAAGTGATGAGAACACAAATATATCCACGTTATCACGAAATTGGTCAATGAGTACAGACATTGGGATGATAAAAAATCTCGATGCCAACTTTATCTTCAATACAAAGATTTCATAACATGTTTCACACACAAAATAGTAGTAGGTGGTGATTATATAGGGAAACGAGAAACATACGGTTAAACGACATTGAGAACATTGTTGATTAAGTAACAATTTCTACGTACAAAGTGGAAATGGCTAAAAAAGTGAGGAAAGAAGCTATATGCAGTGATATAATTAACTAATTTACTCATATTGATAAGAACTTTCATTGGTCAACTACGCATTTGGAATAGTAGTGTGCAACATTTTCTCTTTACATAATGCTTTTAAAAGCTAGGAGCATTGCTGGAGCTTCTGTTGTCCTATGCAAATTTTTATCTCCAAATCTAGTGTTGCATAAGATCACATTCTCGGCTTTCAATTGTGTCTTAATGTCATGTCTAACTATCATATGAAAAGTATGAAATTTTGAACATAAGGCCATTAGGATACAATATTAATTCATTATTGATGAAAAATTAGGGTTCAAGAAGTGGCGTGTCATGGTAAGGGGATAAGTCTATCCTACAATAATGTAGTATCATGTTCCTTGTTATCGATATCTAATTCAGGTTGGAAATTCGGTTTAGGCTCAATTGGAAATCAAGATGTGATATTTATGTGATTTTTGCAAGAAATCATGAATGTGAAAGACAAACAACGGTTACATTTTCGATCCTTGCTTTCATATGTTGTGAGTATTTTTAAATATTGAAGGATTTTCCATGAGTTAAGATGATTTTGTGGTTACACTCTATTGAATGCAGGGCCTCTTCCTTGTTATGTCATTGGGAAACATGAGATATGTAGAAGTGCTTTGGGGAAGGTACAAAAGTGCAAGTTGATACATGTAAACGAAACTTGTCATGCCCCGAACTTTAACATGCCAAGATCACCAATTAATTGATTAATATGTATTGTTGTGTGGGAGGGAGTTGTGCAGAAGATATATATATATATATATATATATATATATATATATATATATATATATATATATATATAATTTGTTTTTTCCCGTACATTCATGAATTCTTTTTAAATGGGGTTAATTTTTCAACTTTCACAAGTTTCTTTTGCACACTTCCATTTCACGTAACACTTTCCCCATATATTTATTTAGAGGAAAGTAGGTGGTTCAGAAGTTTCTTTCGCACACTTCTATTTCATACAACACTTTTTCCATATATTCATGAATTCTTTTAAAATGGGATTGATTTTAATATTAGAATTTATTTAGAGGTAACTAGTGTTGAGTAGGTCAATAGTAGAACAGAGTATGGTGAGTGAACCAATTTCTAATGATTGGTGAATGTTGTATGCATTTATGAGATATTTGATTTCAAATGAATTATAATGTTTATTTTTCTTTTCATTGAAATTTATGAATTTTACTATGTGTGCAATCTTAACACTTCTATTACCAAAATCAACCGGCTTGAAAGCATTGAACAAAAAACTACTAGCATAAACTATTAATTCATGGTCGGAGGCATTACTTGGGGAATACTTTAGTGTATTGGGATAGATTTTTGTCAAGTATTTTGTGTTATGATCTAAGCCAATTCTTGTCCATGTTCAAATATTTGGGTTTTGGATACATTGTATATGATGGCTAACTAATTGATTAATATGTAGTGTTGTGCATGAGGGAGGTGTGTGGAAGAAATGTGTGGGGGAATGTATGCGGAGATACAAATATTTTGAAAGAGAGTTTTTGTTCCTTGCTCCATGCAACTGGCTGGAACACACTGTGACTTTTAGATTTGCATCATAGTCTTCAAAACCGCATGTCAAGTAATTTGTAAATCAAATTTGGTTAAGTTTTTTTGCAGTTTGATATCAAATCAAACGAATTGACATTGACATAGTGGTGGGGACCAACTCAACCATCAAGTCAATACATGGTAGGGGTAGTTGAGCAAATTTATGCATAATATTTATTTTTACTTTTCCTTGCACAATTTTCCATTTATAGTTATTATTGATAATATCTAAGCTAATTGTCATGCTCACAAGTAATTCATATTTATTTTATATCGTAAATGTGTGTCTCTTATGACATGTATATTAGTGATATTAAAGCAAGAGAAAAGTGCAGAGTAAATGGAAAAGATGATTTTGGAATTTCGAGATTTATTTCCATTACTTCCCGTAAAAATTAGCTTTGGTATCTTCAATTTATATTTATTGAGAGTGTCATGTGTAACATTTTTCACATAAGAAATAGTGATAATTGGTGATTGTGAAGAAAACCGAGAATTATAAATTTAAATAGGTTTGGACATTATTGATTGATAGAGTGTTTTTTAGTACAAAGCGGAAATGGGTAGTAGAGGAAGGAAAGAGGCTATTTTCATTAATGGGAATTAAATCATTTGATAGTTTCGATGAGAAATTTCACTAGTCGACTTCATATGAGTGATATGTGAATCTATCAATGGAAGAGAAAATAAGAAATGGGGTTTGGACTAGCGGATAACATATGTTGCATGTGTTCGAGAAGTATTTGAATCCAGAGAAATTGTTTATCTGTGTGAAAACAACTTCATTTCAAGAACAAGAACAATTGTGCTAGTAGAAGATTCGTATGAATACCAAGACATTCAGATGGATACTCAACCTACCAGAACCAAATAAGTGTTTACAATTGTCCGAAGTAGATAGTTTCCTGAAGTCAGAAGCATGCCGAGTTAAAATTATTCAAGAATTGATTTCCCCAACTTCTCAAGTTCCTTCCAATCTTTATCTACTAGATATTTCTTTGTTTACATAACCGTTTAGGGACTTACGTTTGCTTTGTGTCCATGTGATGGACCTAGAAACTAAAACGAATGTCTCAAAATTCATTTCTATATGCTTTATCACTTATACAAAATAATTGTATATTCGACTGGGCTGATATCATTTCCAATGAGTTAGATTTTTAGTTAGTAAATTTGTCCATAAGTAATAGATTCTTTATGATGGCATGTCTAATAGCAACCCTCACATTAAACCATGTGTTTGACGACTTACCCTATAATCCTAAATTCAATTTTTTAACAAAGAAATAATGTAGTTTTGGTATCCCATACTCTAGAAGCAAATGACTTCTTTAAATTTTTGTTTAGTTCAAGATTTTTTTGTAAAGAAATTCAATTACATGATAATTGGATAAGAGCCTTCTCAAATATTCGTACAAGCTTAAGTTTTCCAATTTGGAAGAGAGGTGCATGAAGAAAGAGAAAATAATACAATAATTCACATTTATGGTTTTGAAGATAAGCCATTATTGTTGCCAAAATTTATTTTAGATAGGTATTTTGCTGCTGAAGTTTGCAAGAAGTACCATTGTTGGCTATTTATATTTGAATGGAAAAAGAAAAAACAATCTATTTCATTGGATTTCAGAGATCTGTGGCTTGAATCTTTTGAATCAATGATCGGAGAATCCACAGTTTTAACATTTTTGTACCAACGTTTCAAATCCCAAATGGGATCCATCATCAGGATATGAGAATGATGATGACAGAAGAGCAACAAAGAAATAATAAATAGTGATGAGGATAAAACTTTTAGAATGACAAACTGTCGGCTGAAATAATAATTTTTAATTAATTTTATAAAAAATTTAATATTAATTTGTTTTAAAAATTTTAATTAATTTTATATAATCTAATATTAATTTGTTTTTTAAAATTTTTAATATATTAGTTTGTTTTATTAATATATTATATATATAATATTAATTTGATTTAATATATAGTATTAATTTGTTTTAATATTATTAATTTGTTATAATATAACTTTGTTTTATTAATTCTATACCTAGATCTAAATGAAATTAATATTAACTCTAATATGAAATTAATTTATACCTAGAACTAAATGAAATTAAAATTAACTCTAATATAAAATTAATTTATACCTAGATCTAAATGAAATTAATATTAGCTCTAATATGAAATTAATCTATACCTAGGGAAATATTAATTCTAGTATATTAATTTGTTTTATTAATATTATATAAATAATATTAATTTGTATTAATATTAATTTGTTATAATATTATTAATTTGCTTTATTAATATTAACCTAGATCTAAATGAAATTAATATTAATTCTAATATGAAATTAATTTTAAACCTAGGGAAATATTAATTCTTATGTGAAATTGATTTTATACCGAGGGAATATTAATACTAAAATGAAATTAATTTTAATTAATATTAATTCCTAAATAATTTAATTAAATTATTAATATTAATTATATTATATTAACTATTATAAATAATTAATATTTATAATAAATTAATATAATGATTAATGTATTACTCAATAGCAATAAAGAAATTAATAAATCCTAGAATTTAATGGAAATTCTAAACCTAGACCTAAATGAAAACAAAGACTGAAGACACAAGAAAGGAGAGGGATAACATACCTTGTGATAACATACATTTATTGTGGGAGAATTCATTGTGAAGAATGAAGCCCATGCTACGGATCTTGCACAATATTTAGATTCTTTTAACTTCAGTGAAGTTGAAGTCGTTGAAGCCTTTGATCCAAAGAGTTTATTTGACGCATAACTAGATTTTGTTAGGTACGAGAACTTGTTTCCAAGAGCTAGAGAGAAAAGTGAGGAAATTCACAGTGCACCAAAAAAAAATTAAGAGTTGCTAATATATACTAAAAAAATCATTGAAGAAAACAACTTTGACATAAGAGGAAGATAGAAGGAAAAAGGCACAAATTCTATGCAACAATCTCGTTCTCGCACACTCGGTACTAGTTTGATTTAATCTACCAGTTAAAGAAAGATAATAAAAAAATACTGCAAGTGAAATATTGGTTCATGATGAGCTATCAGGTGGCGGATATGATGAAGAGCCTCCTCAGAATTTCACTCCAGAAAGAGAACACACAACCAAATAACCAAAATCCAAGAGTCCATGCAAAATAATAACATTGGAGAGGCTATGGACGTGGAAGTTGACAATGTTATACTACCTAATTGGGCTAGTAATTATTTGGCAGAGGATCAAAAAATGATGGAGAAAATTGTTGAAGAAGTCACTACTTTCGATGACCGCCCTATCACATTGCAAAATGAAAATTATGACAGGGGCAGTAAAAGATTGAGAATTGAAAGAGTAAAGGTTCGCAAAAAAAAGTTTATTGATTAAGCAGAAATGGATGTTGACGTGTTTGTGGTTGGAGTGGCAAGGCTCATGAAATTGCATCAAGCTAATAATGATGTGCTTTCAAAGTCTATTAGCCAATGAGAAGCAGAAAATATGAGACTGAGAGCAAGAATAAAAGAGCTAGAAGATGCTCTAATTAATATAGGTCCTTTGTTAATGTATACACTAGCAATACATGCACCATCACTAACAAGTTCTACCCCTAGTACACCCCATAGATTTGATAAACTTGTCAACCTCATTAATGCAGTGAAATCATATATTATTAGTAATATATATGATTGAATATGCATGACAAGAAACTTCCAAAATGCAACATTTAGTCCAGAGAATTAAGTTATCTATTGAGTGGGTCAAAAGTAATCTTGAGGGAGACAGGGTATTCGTAGACAATGACTTGCTTACTTTTAGGCGGAAGCTCGATTTACTATTTGATCTAGAGAAAGAGAAAGGACTCCCAAATGCTGATCGAATGAAGTAAATCAAAGATGGATGGTCTTAGAGAATCAAAACATTAGAGAACATTATTTTTGAATGTGGAAGCATAAAAAGTAGAAGAGATAATGCATATGTCAAGGTGTTACACAACATTTTGTCACTGTCCCTGTACTCCTCGTTCCACGATCTTGGAGGACCTCTGCAGTGAACCCTATATGATTTCCCATCATGAAGAAACTCCCATTATGTCCCTCTTCATGAGAAGAATGATTCCCTTTTGCACATTTCCCAAGAATATTCCTTTTGCCCCAGTTTACAAGACCGACACTAATGACCAGTTTCCTCCTCGCATAAATTTGCAGAGATTAAAACCAGGACTAGCGCCATACAGCGCTACTGAGCCTTTTCTCAGTTGCGTCGGTCCTATTTTGGCAAGTTTTTTAAATATGGAGTGGAAGCTTCCAGGCCTAGAAGCTTCGTAACAGAAGTCTGGTAAATGGTTGGGCTAGATGGAGCCGAGGAAGTCAGTTTGGGCTCCTTTCCCCTATTAGGATGGAACTAATCCAAGAGATAATGCCTTCTTCCATGATAAGAGGAACCATATCCCCTCCATCCAAGCTATATAAACCCCTCCTTTTACAATCTACACTAGTTTCAGTCTTAGTATTTTTGGAGCTCGAATAATCAGCAAGACATCTATAGCTTGTAGCTCTCAAGTTTATGTTTGAGGGAGAATAGTGTGTTTGGTTTGGATTGAGACTAAAGGGAAGGAGCCTTAAAAATTCCATTGTTGGGGATATCCATGAGATGCTAGAAAAAGTGTGGGAACTCAGATACGTCAGAGGAGACCAGCAACGTCAAGGCATTGGTCGTAATCTCTTTCTGAACTTATATGAATACAACTATTGATTGATTTCCTACATTGAAGTGTTATATTACATTTGATGGCTTAATGTTCCTTAACCTGTTAAGTAGCCTGAATGCAATGTGTATGCTATCATGTTTGTTGTTGTTGTTTGTTTGCTTGTTTCAGGTATTCGAAGGAAGGAAATGAAAAGTAATTGAAGTAAGGAAGCAGGATCATCTCCAAACAAAATAGTGTTCTAAGAGGTAGGCCCTCTTATTCGATTCTAGCTTAAGGAAGTTTTCCATATATTGTTTGTTTGTGGCTAGACCCGATCTCTCGGGCTAGAAAAATTGTTTGTGTCTGGACTCTGCACTGAGAATTTACCTGCACCACAAATTGGCGACTCCACTGGGGAGCCAATCCTTCTGTTTGATTGATTGTCATTTTATGGTTTTGTGTGAACTTTTCTAGTATCACCATTTCCCTTTAGTTTTCTCTTCTTTTCCTGGTTTACTGCTCTGAGTCTAAAATTTATAGTGGCAAGTCTGGTTTTAGCCTTTGAAATTTTTTATTTTTTTCCTTGAATCCTCGATTAGCACGTTTATTTTTCTGATAGTTGCGTCGATCAACGCGAGTTTCTTTAAAACAATCGTGTCGACCCCCTTCTAGCGCTTGTTGTCAGTTAGGCAGTCACACTGATTCTTGTAGGTGAAGATTAAGGTTTCCCCTAGATCATAACCAGTGTGTCTTGCCCTCTTGATTTCTGCCTCTTAGCTTGTTCTAACTGTGTTCTCCCTAACTGGAAAGCTTCATTGGCTTGGTTTATATGCTTGTTTGGTTTTCCTTTTCTTCACTTGGTTTCTTGAGTCCTTGGATGGTTTGTAACCCTGGGACATCTAGGTCGACATCCATTCAACTGTTTCTGTGCTCAACAAGTCAAGTTGCTGGTTAAGTTGCTCCTTGCATTTCGTTTTTTAGTCCTTTTATTGCTTTGATTTCCATTTAACAAGTTTGAAAAGTTTTGTTTGTTGATCAAGCGTCTCTTTTCGGGCATAGATCACATTTCTGATCTTGTTTTTGGTTGAGCCTTTACGTCTTTAGTTTGGAAGGGATGCTCTTTTGTGCTTCGCATTTGCTTGAGGTTGATTGTTTTGAAAAAATTTCATTGAAGTGTTTGTGAAAGATTCATTTTATCATTTCATTGAAAAATACATAGTTCTAGTTTGTTGAATCAAAATGCTACATTATCTAGCATCATTAAAGACTAGAGTTGCATCGTCATTTGCATTGTAAGAGAAATGAATTCTCTTTACTAGTGAAAGGACTACTTGAAGTGTGTTTGATAGGAAAGATAGGAATTGGAAAGAGTTTTTCATCATTTTTTTTCAAAAAGCGAAGTAGTGAAAAGGTCATTTTTATTTCAATTGCTTGTTTGTTGCATTGAGTGTGTTTTCTACTCTCATTAGTGTAAACAATTCATCGAATTGAAAGGGTCTTGTCTCATTTAGCTGCATATAGGAGTTTTTCGAGTCACATTGATAAGGTCTGAAAACTGAGACATAATTTCAAGATAAACTTTAAAATGTATTCAATTAACCTAAGGCACATTTGAAACCTAACGATCACATTTAGAAGGTCTAGGCTAGAGACGTGTTCCGGTGTCTTTAAACCTAGCAGTTTTCGTTTGCTTCGGCACTAGACAGCGCTAGTAGGACTTGTGCTCCCCATACCATCACATATAAAGGGAGACCCCACTAGGTTGCAATCCTTTATCCATAGGAAGCCAAGTCTACCGCCTTGTAAACATGATACACCAAACACAACATTCGAGAAGATTTCTTGCCCGTACTTCTGGGTTCACCAGGAGGTATTTTGTAGTTCATGGTTACCTGGTAATCCTTTTTACC
This sequence comes from Pinus tabuliformis, assembly GCA_031772625.1. Taxonomy (NCBI): domain Eukaryota; kingdom Viridiplantae; phylum Streptophyta; class Pinopsida; order Pinales; family Pinaceae; genus Pinus; species Pinus tabuliformis. The sequence goes on from CM062804.1 coordinate 1,224,701,320, forward strand.
TAGATTATCCTGAGTAGTCATTTTGATCTTTTTGACTCCCTGAATATAAAAGATCATCTGAGCGCTTGCTTTTTCGAGTTTGTTTCAAACCGAAAGTGATAGAGTCACCTTTTCTTCTTTCTTGACTCTTAAAACATGAAAGAGCACTAGTTTTTTTTTGTGTCTTAAAAAATTGTTGCCCACGATCATATAACATTCATGTTAGTCTTTTTCTAGACCACATCATGAGTATACCTTTAAATAAATTTTAAAGCCTTGGAATCAATCTCTCTCTTGTTGTTAATTGAGACAAAGTCATCGTGGTTGAACCATTAGGTTCGCCTAGTTCCTCTTCCTCTCCTCTGTTTGAAAGATTGTCTGAGGAGCCTTTTCCTGAATTGTCGCAATCATTTGAGGACCAAGGTGTTGAACTTGGAATTTTTTTTAGCATTCAACCCTTGTCACCTCGTCCTCTCCTCCCTCAAATACTGGGTCACTTTCTGACATTGGCCCAAAATCTCTGGGTAATCCTATCCAGACTCCCGAGAGTCTGTTGACTTCTAAAAGTCAGCTTGGACTGGTTGTTTATCCTCGGAATCCTTTGTTCGATCGTGTTGTGATATCACTGCAACATCCATATAGTCCGTACGATCAGTCGGGTATTCCTTTGGAATTATCCCCTCAAACATCTTTAATAGTCCGTCATCGTTTGTTTTCACCCATGGAATCAGAAGGAAAAATCCTAGTCTCCTCTTCGGGTCACTTGGAGGTTTCCACTCCAGGCACTGTTGAGGAGCAGGAATATCCTTTCCCTCTTGAAGGTTTCCCTTACACAGGAAGCATTCTGACCATTGTTCATCTTGAGTTACCGTGTAATTACGTGACTTTAGCTCAGTTCGTTTCAGGTACGCCTAGTGCCTCATCACTATATATCTGGTCATTTGGCACTATACCTACCTCAGTTATGTTCATTCAGAACCCGACCTCCCAACCGATGGTGCATTCTGCAGTTACTTCAGTTTCGATGCAACCCACCGTTATGAATCCTCTTGTTTCTTTGGTCCAAGTAACTCGTCTGGTTCAACCGACAATCTCGAGTCATGTCTCTATCATTTCTTCGATCGCTCCAGTAAGTGGATAGGCTATGCCACCGCCTGGGGGGAAAAGTCTGAATGTTTCTATGATGTTTGGCACAACCAATGTAAGTGGATCACAAGCTCACATGGTTGGAATGAACCATCCCCCTTTAGGTGCCATTCTAAACCCTATTGGCCCTGATGGATCGAGTAATGTCTAGTACCAATAACTGAACCTTGTTGGTCCATCTGGGTCAAGTAACGTCCAGTACCAGCAACCTAATGTGGCTCAGGTTCAGTACCAACCTCCTTATGTTCCATATGGTTCACAAGCGATGGTTAATCCACCTTACATCCCTCAGCCTAGACCTTATGTCTAGTCTGGTCCGTCCGCCGCGCCTGGTGGATATGGCCAGATATAGTTCAGGAACTTTCAAGGTGTCACTCCGGGAACTATTCAAGTACCCTTGCAGCAGCAAGGACAACTTCTGCAGTAGCAAGGGAAACCTTCGTTGCAGCAAGGGCCATCCATGCAGCAGCAAGGGTAGATAATTTCGCAGCAAGGACAATTGCAACAACCACAGGGGCAACCCTTGTAACCGTTGTAGCAAACCATGCAGCCGCAAATGCAGTATGTTCAGTAATCCTCCCAGCCTATGTCCCCACAAGGTCAACCTATGCAGATGCAGGGAAAACCTTTACAGCCGCAAGGTCATCCCTTGCAACAACAAGGTCAACCTGGGCAGCAACAACCCTTATACTCATATCAACAAGGTCAACCTTTGCAAGGGCAAGGTCAGGGTCAAGTCCTGCAGCAACAAGTGCAAAATCCTTATGTCCAAGGGCAACAGGTTCAACATCCTTTTGTCCAAGGGCAGCAGGTCCAAAATCCTTATGTCCAAGGGCAGCAAGTGAAAAATCCTTACGTCCAAGGGCAGCAGGTCCAAAACCCTTTTGTCCAGGGGCAACAGGTTCAAAACCCTTATGCTCAAGGACATCAAGTGAAAAATCCATATGTCCAAGGTCAACAGGCTCAACAACCTTTTAACCTGTATGTTGCTTATCAGCAACCTATGGTTGGACAGTTTCAAGGCTTTCAAGGTCAGAATCCTCCGTATGGGCAAGGTAATTGATAGTGGGGAAAAATAAAATTCCATATGGACAAAACCCTCCACTATGGGGACATAATCCTTACCAGCAGGGATGGGTTCCGCCGGTTGGGTCCGCTTATCGACCTCAAATGCCTTTCAATACCCAATTGTCGTTCTTGGCTACACTGGAGTTGCCAGATGTGTCTAGGCTCACGAATGACCTGATTCTTCATTCGCCATACTAGCCTCCAGTTCCATCCAAGATCCCAAGCAATTGTCCGAAGTTTGAAGGAAAAGCGAAAGAGGATCCACAAGCCCATGTGATGACATATCACCTCTGGTGCTCCTCGAATTCCTACGTTGATGATTCCATTCATCTTTGGCTTTTCCAACGAACTCTTACAGGTGTTGCAGCCAAGTGGTATATCGAGCTGCCTCGAAATACCTATCATGACTTTAACACTCTCGCCATGGCCTTTCTCACACATTTCTAGTTGTTGGTTCGCTATGAAACTGGCACCCATCTGCTAACGTCACTCAAGCAAGACATTTTGATCCACATCTCCAATAACATCCATGAATGGAGATGTAGGAGCCGCCTGATTAAGTTTGAGATTGTTGATCAGTTGTTGACCAAGTGGTTCACCAAATCATTCATCAAAAAAATTGTTGAGGACATTTCTATGGGTGGATGCGTCACTGAGGAACAAGCCATTTCCCATGCCCAGTATCTAGACCTCGTCTATGCACAATCCAAAACATTATATGATATGTTACCTAATGCACCCAGACCATCATCTAATCTGACGACATCTAAGTCTCCAGCTACACCTCCTGTTGATGGAGTAATTGGTTCAGTGACTCAGACCCCCGCCAAATCTTCTTCCAAACAGAAGTCAGTCTCCAACACTTCTTCCAATGACCTCTCACAATTCACCTGGACCTGGTAAAACCTCAGAGGTTCACGCTATCCAGTCTACTGCAGTGAACAAATCCTCTAAAGGTAAGAATAAAGGCAAAGGAAAGGGTGTTAGGTTCCAACCCTAACCCCCTTATTTATGTAATAGGTTCGAGTCATAGTTATAGTTAGTTAAAGATTAAATAAAGCTCGTATTAATAATTGTAAGTGGTTGAATCGCATTTAAAGAAAGTGACCGCGGTTAGTTTCAAACGGGCCATGGTATTAGATAGATGGTATTGAGAGAACCATGTTACTGACCCATGGTATTGCATGTATGAATCCTATATAAAGGATAGAGACTCCCCATTGAGGAGCGTGTTGTCTTATTTTGTAATCGAGCCCTGCTCTGTTGGAGGTTTCCCCCTCGAAGAGGCAAGTGAACATTGCTTTCATCACTGAATAATAAAATATTTGTTGTTTTTCTCATTTTGTTCTATGTTCTGGGTTGTATTTCTTCGTATATTTGGTATTCTAGCATCTTCTCACAGGTCAAAAGCATAACAAGTGGTATCAGCGTGCTTTCCAAGGCCGGTGGTATCTCCATTTTTAGCAGATTGTTTTTTTTAGGCTAGAGACGTGTTCCGGCATCTTTAAACCACGAGATCTGCCATTGAGCACATAAACCTACGGATTTGGGGAGGCATGCACGTAAGAAATACAAGAGGTGGTCACGCTTGTTGGACTCCCTTGTAACCCTTGTGGGCACCCCTTTGAGTAGTAGCGCATTAGATAGAACCGCGCACAGACTATCTTCCATGTACCCTTGTGGTATATCGGAAGCCCCCTAGGCTCACCTGAAACCTCCCCTTAGATAAATCGTCGGTCATCTTGCTGCTACAGTACACCAAGAATAACGCGCGGGGAGATTAATCGTACGTACAACAGGGTAGTCGGGTAGTATCGCTAAGAGTATGGTTGATCCTCCTTAGTTAGTGCCCTGAAATATTGGGTCGAGTACTACTATTGGACCCTTATGTATATTGCGATTTGTAGCACCTGACACTCCTTGAGACCATAGTCCCCTCTTCTCTCTGAAGATCGCCCATTATCTTCTTTGCCATATCAAATCTAGCAGTTGGGGTTCTGTCACCGCCGCAACAATCAGATCCACCAGTTGAGGGTATACCGCCATAGTACCATTCAAATCTAGTAGCTGGGGTTCTATCGTTGCCGTAGTCCAACTCACATTCAACAGTTAGGGTTTCATAGGTAGATCTGACCATTTGTGCAGGAAGGCTTGTGGCTCCTATACCCTGGGGCGATTTTTGCAGGACATTAGGTAGGATTAAGTTTTCTAGAAATTGGCCACTGCAGTATTGATAAGCGAGGAGTAAAACTCATTTTGGAGTAAAACTCCTTTCAGAGTACTCCTTTCAGAGTAAAACTCCTTTCAGAAGCTTATAAGAGACTTATATCATTAAAATTAGGATGACGAGTTGATCAAGGTGGTACCATTCACTTGTCAACTTCAATTTTCGGGTGGTCCCAATTTCTTTTTCAAAGTGACGACAAGTGACCAAGATCTATGTATGGCAGAAACCAGAGCTCAAGCCATGGCCAACGAGAAGATTGAGAGCCTTGAAAAATAGTTGGCTTCTTTCAAGCTCCTAGCGGACCAGATGCAGCATTTCATGGACACATTCACAAGGGGCAAGTCGGCGTTGCAATCAGAGGCACATGGTTTTAATGAAGACCTTGAAGGTGAATCTAGCCATCATCTTCACTTCCATGGAAATCACCAACATTCACACCCTCGACCACCCAACCTAGACATGTAAAAATTTGATGGCTCTAATCCGGCAGCATGGGTAGCACAAATGGACAAATATTTCACTCTCAATCATATCGTAGATGATGAAACTAAATTACGTGTGGTAGGCCTTTACTTGGACCAAGAGAGATGGCAATGGTGGCAGTGGCATCGAAAATGCTATCCCGGGAACATTACTTGGTAGGTGTTCGCAAAATCCATTTGTGACCGCTTTGACCGCAAATCTAATTTTTTAGGTCATCTTACTAAGCTCCGACAGACAGGCACAGTAAAAGACTACATTGCAGCCTTTGATACATTAGTCATTTTCACATAAGCTCTGGGAGATGCATTCTACTTGGAATGTTTTATAAGTGGTCTCAAAGAAGCCATCCAATCCCATGTCTGGATGCACAACCCACCCACTTGAATGGACGCTTGCAACAAGGCTGTCGAAGTGGAACGTGCTTTAGTTGCCCAGTCACCTCATCCAAATTTCATAGCCAAGGGATGCCCCACGCAGGCTCAGGGAACTACCCAAACACTTAAGGTTCAAAAGGTGTTCCCCGCAGAAATGGCTGAATGAAGAAAACAAGGATTGTGTTACTACTGTGATGACAAATACTCCCCAAGGCATAAATTCAAGGAACCCAAATTCTTTTAAATTGATGTTACTGATCACAGCTCATCTGAGGAAGCCCCACCCCTTGAGGGACCAAAGGAGGAAGATGAGGACACCTAGCAGGACAATGAGCTCCCAGCTACGCCAGAAGAACTAGTTATCTCGCTTAATGCTTTGGCAGGCATTTTTGCGTCCCAACTCTCAAAATCAGAGGTTTTATTAAACATATCCCTATAGTAGTATTGATTGATAGTGGAAGCACTCATAACTTTATCCATCAAAGAGTCATAGAAGTTGTTCATTGTTTTGTCAAGGCAATCTCTAATTTTCAGGTCTAGATTGTTGATGGGGGGACAATGAAATATGAAGGCTGCTGCGAAAATATCAAACTTCAGATGGGAGATTACCACCTAAAGACCCACATGTTTGCAATCAACATGGGTGGTTGTGACATTGTCTTGGGTGATGAATGGCTTCGCACACTAGGCCCAATCACAATGGATTTCCAAGAGTTATATATGAGTTTTAATCAGAATGACCACATGTATACCCTCCATGGACTCCAGGCAGGTGCTCCTTCTATCATCATCTCGCATCAAATGGAAAAGTTGTTGAAAAGGGGCCATCATGGAGTTATCTCCCAATTTAATGCCATCCAGGCCATCAAGCCCACTACTCTTCATATTCATCCTAAAATGCAACAGGTCTTAAACTGCCACTAGTAGGTCTTTGAAAAACCTAAAGAGCTTCCACCCTCTAGAGGGGAATGATCATAACATCACTTTGGTCCTAGGGGCACAACCGCTGAGTGTGTGCCCATATAGATATCCTTTCGCCCAAAAGAATGTCATCAAGGAACTCCTGGAATCCGGTGTCATTCGTCCTAGCATCAGTCCTTATTCATCACCAGTGGTCATGTTGCTCAAGAAATATGGGGAATGCCGCATGTGTCCAGACTTTAGGGCCTTCAACAAGCTCACAGTAAAATATAAATTCCCTATCCCAGTTGTTGATGATTTGCTGGATGAACTAAATGGTGCTCAATTCTTTACTAAGCTAGATCTTCATTTGGGTTATCAGCAAATATGCATGAAAGAAGTAGACATTCCCAAGACTCCTTTCCAAACTCATGAAGTCCATTATGAATTCTTGGTCATGCCATTTGGTCTCTGTAATGCTCCATCCACTTTTTCAGAGCTTCATGAATCACCTGCTCAAACCATATCTCAAAAACTTTGTCCTCGTTTTCTTTGATGACATTCTCATCTATAGCCTCACATGGGAAAAACATCTTCAACATGTAGACCTGCTCTTGCAACTGCTTCGGAATCATAAATTATTTTTCAAATTGTCCAAGTTCTCTTTTAGCATGGAAGAAGTCGATTATTTGGGCTACATTGTGGGTCGTGAAGGTGTCAGGGTGGATCCCAAAAAGATCCAGGCAATGCAGGATTGGCCCCAACCAAAGACCTTGAAGAGTTTGAGGGGATTCTTGGATCTCACAGGCTGCTATCACAAATTTGTCCACAATTATGGTTGCATTTCTAGAACCCTCACTAACCTTCTCAAGAAAAATTCATTCCTCTAGACTGATGAAGCACAACAGGCGTTTATGGCTCTCAAATAGGCCATGCGTTCCACTCCCGTATTGGCACTACCTGACTTCACCAAATCTTTTGTGATTGAATGTGATGCTTCAAGCACAGGTATTGGGGTTGTTTTGATGCAGGAAGGTCGACCCTTGACTTTCACCAACCAACAACTAAGTGGGAAACATCTGGGATAATCTACCTATGAGAAGGAGATGATGGCCATCTTACATGCAGTAGATACCTGACGACCCTACTTATTGGGGTGGCATTTACAAATCCGCACAGACCATCAAAGCCTCAAATATTTTTTGGAGCAACGTCTATCCTCACCCCAACAAAATAAATGGCTCGCCAAAATGCTGGGATATGATTATGATATAATTTACAAGAAAGGGCATGAAAATGTAGTCACGGATGCTTTATCAGGCCAATTTGAGGATGATAGCACCCTGTTATCAATCTCTCTTCCCATTCTAGATTGGATTGAAGAAGCCCACAAGGAATGGCTTTCACATCCCTCTCTCTCCCAAATAATTAATAACTTGAGAGCATATCCTAGTTCCACAAGGGGCTACTCTTGGAAGGATGAAATTCTTCACTACAAGGATAGAGTAGCGATATCACCGACATCCACCCTAAAAATGTGTATTTTGGCAGAGTTGCACTCATCTCCCACTGTAGGCCATGCAGGCTTTCAGAAGACTTATGCTCATAATTGTCGTTCCTTCTTTTGGACATGCATGAAAATTGACATTCTTTCTTTTGTAGCTAAATGTGACGTGTGTCAACGCCACAAAGGAGAAATAGTCAAGTCCCTAGACACCTTACAACCATTTCCCATCCCTACCTCAATCTAGACGAATGTTTCTATGGATTTCATTACTGATATTCCGAAGTCAGGCAACAAGTCAGTCATCATGGTGGTTGTGGACAGACTTTCTAAATATGCTCATTTTTTCGCCCTACCCCCCCCCCATTTACCCCCACTTTGGTGGCTCAAGATTTCATGGACCAAATCTTCAAGCTGCATGGCATGCCCACTTCCATTGTGTTTGATCGTGACCCGACCTTCAACGGTAACTTTTGGCAAGAACTTTTCAAGCTACAAGGCACCCAACTCCAACTAAGTACTTCCTATCATCCCCAAACGGATGGTCAAACTAAAGCAATCAACAAATGTTTGGAGACCTACCTAAGGTGCTTCACTTCAAAAAAGCAACATCAATGGGTACAGTGGTTACCTCTAGCTGAATGGTAGTATAATACTAACTATCATGCCACCACCAAGATGACTCCATATGAAGTAGTGTATGGTCAACTCCCACCTTCACCTACTTCTTACATCCCTGGATGCTCTAAGGTGCAAGTAGTGGATCAACTCCTACAGAACCGTGTAACCATGCTAGCTCGTCTCAAAGATAATCTCCATCAAGCTTAGAATTGCATGAAGCAACAGGCAGACCAACATCGTTCAGAGTGCACATTTCAAGAAGGGGATCAGGTATTCTTAAGGCTACAACCATACAAGAAAATATCACTCAAAGACAAGGGTTGTCAGAAATTAGCTCCAAAATTCTACGGACCTTATCAAATAATTCAACGCATTGGAGAAGTAACCTACAAGCTAGACTTGCCACCAACTGCAAAAATCCATCCTGTATTCCATGTATCATGCCTCAAGAAAGTGGTGGGGAACAATTGCAGAATTCAAACTAGTCTACCTGAATTGGATGAAGAAGATTCACTCTGGCTCCAACCTGAACAGGTCCTCAACACACAAGAACGACATCTGCGCGGTCGCATGATCAAGGAAGTCCTCGCCAAGTGGAAAGACACCTCTCTAGAAGATGCAACATGGGAACCAACCACTATTCTTCAAAAGTTTCCACAGCTTCAACCTTGAGGACAAGGATGGTTTTATGGGGGAGGGCATGTTAGGGTCCAACCCTAACCCCCTTCTTTATGTAATAGGGTCGAGCGATAGTTATATTTAGTTAAAGAGTCAATAAAGCCCGTATTAATAATCGTAAGTGGTTGACCCACATTTAAAGAAAGGGACCACAGTTAGTTGCAAACAGGCCATGGTATTAGATAGATGGTATTGAGAGAACCATGGTACTAACCCATGGTATTGCATGTATGAATCCTATATAAAGGATAGTGACTCCCCATTGAGGAGTGTCGTGTCTTATTTTTTAATTGAGCTCTACTCTATTCAAGGTTGCCCTCTCGAAGAGGCAAGTGAACATTTCTTTCATCACTGAATAATAAAATATTTGTTGTTTTTCTCATTTTGTTATGTGTTCTGGGTTGTATTTCTTCGTATATTTAGTATTCTGGCATCTTCTCGCAGGTCAAGAGCATAACAAAGGGTAAAGTCGATGCCCTGAAACAAGGCCCTCCTAAGTCATCTGTTGGTGATGCTTCCCAACGGAAACCCAAATATCCATGCCTCATCTATGAGGAGGATCATTATACTAAGGATTGTCCCCTACGATTCGAAGTTAGTCGTTTTCTCAAAGGGACCCAAATTGTCTTGAAAGAGCCCTTTCCTTCCCAGCAGACCCAAATGGTAAACCAGCCTCAGTTGTCTGCTTCCATGGGTTCACAAGTGTTTATGATGAATATATAGATTAACGTGGCTACCAGGTCAAAATATTATCAAACTCCTACCCCGACAGTAGGGAAAGAGAAATAAGGTACCCCTTCTTCTTCTACCCGTCCAGTTCTGGTCCTCTCCATATAGAGTGACCTAATACTGATTCCACCATTCGACCACCTTCTCGAGGTGTGCTACAAAAGTCCTCGTACAATCCAAATGCTTTAGCTGCTCAACATTATAAGATTGTTGAAGATTTGGTTCAAGTGCCATCAACTATGTTTGCTCTCGAGGTCCTTCAAAGATTTCCTTCTCAGCGGAAATCATTACTATTGGATATTGGGGTTATTGATCCAACTGACTCTAATCTCATTTGTTTTGATATGGAAAACCATGTTCTGCGTTTACCTCATCAAATTGCCTTTCTCATTCAGCTGATCATAAATGAGAAAACCATTCATAGGACCATCATCGATGAAGGTTCTCCTACCTACATCATGTCTTTTGCTTGTTGGAAGGAAATTGGTTCTCCTACTTTGAACCAGTCCCCTAACACTTTGGAAGATTTTGACGGACGTGATTCACGACCATTCGGTGTCCTTCCCAACCTTGCCATTACTTTGGAGGGCAAGACAGTACACATCGAAGTAGAGATCGTTGACGCTAATCTTAACTATAATCTTCTACTCGGACAGAGTTGGACCCATGCCATGCATGTTGTAGCCTCCTCCCTTTTCTGTGTGATTCATTTTCCTCATCAAGGGAAGATAGTCACAATCAACCAACTATCCTTCTTTGCCTCTTCCTCCTCGGATGGCAATGTTCCTTATGTAAAGCACACTGGTGCTCCTTATGAGAGTGTGGGGGCAGGACTCTTTAAAGATCCTACCTTGATGGGTATTTTTTTGCTCCCACCTCCTCATGTTGCCTCTGTCAACATGATCTCGGTAAATTATGATCCTTGGGTCATTCCCGCACCAAATCTCGCTGATACATGGGGCGAGGTTATGTCGTTAAGCCCTGTCGAAATTAATTATGTGTAGATTGTTTCGGCTTTGCCTTCGGTATCCTATGATCATCCTATTTCGAGAACATCCCTCGATGCATATTCTCAATCCTCGCAGCTTGGTTCTTTGGAATATCCCGATCCCTTAGCCAAGAATTTTCTTTCTGACGAGAGTATCATGGAAGTTATGTCTCTGGAGGAAGTACCTTGGAATAACACTCATCATCGTTCCTAATTCTTGCTTGGCCCGACGGTCATGTCTACTTGCCTTGAGTACTTCTCTTCTCAGTTCCCGACCCTACCACTTCAGACGCCGATCATGACTCATGAAGTTTGGTCGGAAGGGAACATGGGTAACATTACCCAAATGATGCCAATTGATATTTCTATCAAGCTTGGTGTTGTTGAAAATTTCCATATTGGGGTAACCTGTGCTCTAGATGAGATCAAGCTCTATACTTGTCTGTTCCAAGAGTTCCAGGATGTTTTTGCGTGGTCATATGAAGAAATGGTCGGCATTTACCCAAGTATATTCGTGCACGAGATTCCCACTTACCTTCATGACAAGCCCTTTTTCCAACGACTTCATCCAGTGCACCCTAGAAAAGCAGCCACCATCAAGGGTGAAGTTGAAAAACTTCTGAAAGTTGGATTTATTTATCCAATCCCTCTTACAAATTGGGTGTCGAATATCGTACTGGTGACAAAGAAACAAGGCACTATTCACGTTTGCATCGATTACTGTGATCTCAATCATGCCTGTCCAAAGGATAATTACCCCACTCCCTTCATTGACCAGATCATTGATGAATGTGCTGGGAGTGAATTCTTTTCCTTTATGGACAGTTTTTCTGGTTACAACCAAATAAACATTGCATCGAATGATCAAGATAAGATAACCTTTATCTGTCTATGGGGGACCTTCGCGTATAAAAAGCTCCCTTTTGGCCTTAAGAATGTTGGGGCTACATTTCAGAGAGCGATGTCTTATGCGTTCCACGACATTCAAAACATCATTCAACCTTACTTGGATGATCTCCCCGCTCATTCTCGTAAATTCCATGATCATCCTGATCATCTCCGACAAATTTTTCTTCGCTGTAGACACTACAACATTCGGCTGAATCTGCATAAATGTGTCTTCTGCGTCGAATCCAGACGACTCCTCAGCTTTATCATTTCGAAAGAAGGCATTTGCCTTGATCCTCTTAAAGTCAAGGCCATTGTTAATTTACCCCCTCCATCTTCGTTGCATCAACTGCAGAGTCTACAGGGAAAAGAAAATTTCCTTCGTCGTTTCGTACCGAACTATGTTGAGCTAGCTTTAGGGTTCACCTGGTTTCTCAAGCAAGGAACCCCATTTGTTTAGGATGAGGCTACCCAAAAAGTCTTTCAATGACCTAAAAGTTGTCCTCAGGAATGATCCTTTGTTGCACCCTCTGAATTATCATCGTGATTACTTCCTTTATCTAGTTGTAGCCTATAGTACCATCGCTATGGTGCTGGTACATAACGATGACGAAGGCAATGAACATGTTATTTACTACCTCAGTCGCAATATCCTTGACACTGAGATGCGTTATGCTCATGTCAAGAAGTTGGATTTGGCTGCCGTACAGGTTTTTCATCGCTTTCAGCATTACATTTTCCTCCGCACTACCACTGTGATTTCCGAATGCAACCCAATGAACTACATCCTGAATCGTTAGTTGCTGGGGGAAAGTATTCAAATTGGATTGTCATCCTCCAAGAATTCGATTTGGTGTTCACTACTGCCAAATCTAAGAAATCACTGGTCTTCGTTGATTTGATTTTCTCCCTTCCCTCTACTTCTCTTCATGCTGGTGTTGATGAGAAGCTCCTGGACGAGACTCTTTTCTTGATTAGCACTCTAGACCCCTACCACGGTGATATCATCATGTATCTCCAGATATCCACCTTCCAGTCTGCGTTGACCAAGGATGATCACTGACGCATTTGGCATCAATCCCAACCTTACCGTATCATTGGAGATACTTTATACCACATCGGTGTCGATTCAATTCTTCGTCATTGTCTCACTCTCAAGGAGGCTGAGAGAGTCTTGAATGACTGCCATTCTGGTGCATGTGGTGGTCATCTATCTGGATATGCTACTGCTCAAAAAATACTTCGCGTTGGTTATTTTTGGCCCTCCATCTTCAAGGATTGCATCCTTGCTATTCGTAAATGCCATGAGTGCCAAATTTATCAGCAAAAAATGTGTGCCCCACCCACTCACCTACACCCCGTTATTACCATTGGTCCTTTTTCCAAATGGGGCATCAACTATATGACATGTAACCCTCGTTTAGTTTGGGGGAATGGTTATATTATCGTTGTTGTGGATTATTTCACCAAATGGGCCGAAGCAATGCCTACATACTCTGCAAATAGTAAAACAACGACTCAATTTCTATTCAATCACGTCTTTTCCAGGTTTGGAGAGCCTCAGGCCATTTTCACCAACCATGGCTCCCATTTTCGAGATTACATGATGGCTGAGCTAACTTCTATGTTGGGTTTGTGCCACAATGGCTCAACCCCATATTACCCCAGGCCAATGGCCAAGTTGAAGTTGTGAACAAAGCCTTCGTTACAACGCTTCAGCGCACCATTGGAATGCACAAGTCAAATTGGCATCTCATGCTCTTTTAAGCTCTATGGGCATGCCAAACCTTGACCAAAGACGCAACTGGATTCACATCGTTCCATCTAGTCTATGGTCTGGAAGCAACTTTACCTATTGAGTGAAAAATTCCATCACTCAAGCTGACTTCCAAACTTCTCCCTGAGACCTCACCTCAGGAAGAGTGCCTCCTGTATTAGAACGATTGGATGAGACTCGTCGTCTTGCTGCTTTAATTATCAAAGCACAAAAAAGCGGGTCAAGTCCCATTTTGATTAGTCTGTCTCTCCTCGAGCTTTTTCTAAGGGCGATTTGGTTCTTCTGTATGATTAGGCTAATGATAAGCTAGTGGCAGGTAAGTTCGAACCCATGTGGCATGGGCCCTACATTGTTAAACGTGTGTTATAGAAAGGGGCCCATGAGCTTATTGATTATGAGGGAAATCCCTTAGACAAGCCTCGTAATGGACTTTATCTCAAAAATTACTATGCGTGGGTCATCTTGCATGGCTCCTTTTGTACAATAGTGTGTTATTAATTTTTGTGTAGTGTGGTTTGGTGGGTTGTTTTTCAAGCAGCTTTCTTGCTTATTATGTTTCTACCTGCTTTGCAGATGTTTGTGTCTCCTCACATCAGTTTCACTGATGGTGCTTGCCATAGTACCCAGAATCTATCATCCGCAGCATGGTCCATTTATGACTCCCATGGTGATTTGATTGATCTTCAAGGTATTTGTTTAGGTTGAACAACTAATAACATTGTTGAGTATAGTGCAGTTATCGAATTGTTGTCAAAAGCTATTGCTCTTGACATCCAATACTTAGTTGTCAACCTTGATTCGCAACTTGTTTTTCTTCAACTCAATGAGCAATATTCCGTCATAAACTCTCAGATATTGAGAATGCATTTGCTTATTCATGTATTGGAGAGAAATTTTGATTACATTACATATATATCATATATATATATATATATATATATATATATATATATATATATATATATATATATATGTGTTATATATATATATTATAAAATATGTATAAAAATATATATATATATATATATATATGTATATATATAATATATATATATATATATGGTATATATATATATATATATATATATATATATATATATATGTCGATAATGTTTTTCATACATCAAAACCCCCAAAAAAATATGTGTGTTGAAGAACATCCGTGGCTCGCAGGCCTCGAAAAAGTAAAATGCTAGACCTATGAACTACTCGGCATGGTGCTCATGGTAGCATGTAACTGCTCGTACTACACGAGTCAACAGTTAGTGGATCCAGTCTGATACCCCCACTGTGTGCCTCTGATACTGATGTGGGATGTCTCCCACCTGGGCATCGTCTGGGATAACATGGGTCAATCCCTCGAGGTTCCGCATGACCTCCTCCTCATTATCACTGCCTTCCTGATAATAAGCAATGTCGAACTTCCAAGCAACGCACTTGCCAATTGGGGAAATCTCGGCAGGACACTCTGGTCCCACGTCTGCATTTACAAAATTAAAATTTCATGAATGCGTGTATTCCAAAAACAATAAAAAACCAAAAATTAAAATTGTTTGCTTTTATCTCTGTTGTCATAATCTTCTCCCTCTGGGAGCGGCATATCTGGATCACCGCGGAAGTCGGTACTGCTATAGGGCCAATCCTCTACTACGATCAGCTGACGTCGTAGCCATGAAAAGAAGGTGGGCTTATATGACATATGTTGGCCCCTGATGTTTCTAGGCATCAATGCACTCCAACGGACCATCCGTGGGTCTCATGGAAATGACGATTCCACCTCAACAAGATGGTAGTGAAATAGCAGGACCTGCTCCAAAAGCAAGGTCACTAGAATGGAACCGTATTAGAACTGCTTCGATTTCCCTCCTTGGCTTTAGATAGTTGGAGTTTCATGTTTGCCTTCATGGCTTCCGCCGAGTTGAAGATAGTCAGCGTCGTATAGTCTATATCATACTGAAACTTCGACTTGCTGGAATCATGTTGTGCTTGAGCCCCAACCACTCTATTGATGGTCAACAGAAGCACTTTCAACACAAGATCCTGAACACTCATGATCTATATCTTGTCGCTCTTCGATTTTAGTGCTTTCGGGCAGTGTTCTGCGAGAAACATGTTCACACTTGCCCCAATAGGCCAGGACCCATACAGATTAATTGGTTCCCCTCTTCACGACAGTCCTGTGATGAAACAAATGTCGAAAGTTTCCAACTCCAGTTCTTGGTCCCGGATCATAAAAACTTCCCAATTGACATCCTAGAGACTGATCAAATACTGTAGCAATTCGGGTTGAGCTCGGAGACCTGGTGTGAGGAAGAATTTGAGGAGCCCATAGTTCCTCAGGGAATTCAAGCAGTTTGGTTCTACCATTGCTTGTGTATCAATTTCCTCATGCTCACGTTCCCTCCAATCAACCATTTTTCGCTGAGTTTTCCCTACAAAAACAATACAATCAAGTCAAAAAGAATCCTTGGCTAAAGAAATTTGGATAAAATCAGAGGAATTTGGGAAAAAACTTGAAAATTTTGTGTTCACAGCGCCGGTGCGACTGTTTTAAAAATAGTAGCGCCGATGGCGCACTTGAAAGTGTTAATAACCCCCGATCGGTGCGATTCCGTGCCCGGAAATCGCGCCTACCGAGGGCTAATTTTTTTGCTAAATCCTCCTCAAGAAATCCAAAAAACGGTTAAAAACAGGAAAAATGAGCATTAGAATGAAGCTAAAGGTCTTGGTTCTTACTTGCAACTGACGGATCATCGAATGGCCTCTCGAATCTCCTGCAATCTGCTCTTGAAAATCTAGGGCAAAAATGAGTGAAAAGTTCTCCACACAAGGTAAAATGGTAAAATGGTAAAAATAAATTACTTTTTCCTCCTTTTATTCATTTTTCATGAAATATTAGGATTTTAAAAGTATTTTTAACCTATTCTTGCCTTGGAAATTGGATAATGCGTTTACCTTTTGTGCAGCGACAGGTGACAGATTACTGATGATGGTACTGGAGTCATGTTTAAGCTCTTTTCTTGACTCGTAAAACTAAAATGAAAAGATCACTGAGTATTTTTCCCTTTTTGACTCGTAAAAGACAATAAAAATGGGGGGGTTCATTTTTAATCTCTTTTCCGACTCTTTAAAAACGAAAATATTGTCAAGCTCTTGTCGTTTTGAACTCGTTAAAGGCTGCGAAACGTCGTTTATCTAGTATACGTTTACCCATTTTTCGGGCTGGGATAAACTATTTATGAAAAAGGTACTCCTTGACAGAAATGGTCAAGCGGTTCTCTCAAGTATCGTTTTCTACCTTTTCGGGCTCGAGAGACACAAATGTACAAAAGGGACCATGTGGAGTTCTCTTTTCTGTGTCTTTTTAAAACTCTCTAAATATGAAAAAGATACTGAGTTACACCTTTTTTGGACTCGTCAAAACTTAAACAACCTTGGATTCGTCACCATGACGAACATGAGATTCTCCTTCCTAGGGCTCATTAAACTTACTAGGTCAGATTCATCTGAAGGATGAACTTACATGCAAGCACATGCTATCCCCTTCAAGCTTGCAATAAAAAATAATTAGGGTACCTGCCAGAAATGGTGGGGGAAAATGGGAAATTCTATCAGTTGTGTCGGCAACTCACTCTTGAACATGACACTTTCTGCTTCGTGTCGGGTTGGGATATCCTCCTTTTCATCATTGACCTTCCTAGGTTGGACCGTTCATTTTTGCCTTCCATTTGATATTTTCCATGTCATCATGACCACGGATCCTATGGATCCAAAAGCTTCCAAAATCCGGAGTTGTGTCGCCAATATGTTCAAGAGTTAGTCCTTCTGCAGTTACATTTACTCCTGATTCTTTGTATCATCTGAAATCATTGCATCCCTTTGTCTCGTGTCGATGATGTGGGATACATCATGGCCCTCCTTTGACACGGTCGCTTCCTGTCGACTTCAGCTCATTATCCAGGAAGCTGGCCGAGAGACTCCCTTCCAGTACCTTAGAGCTTGCATGCCCTGATGGAAAATTCTTGACACTTGACGACAAGTTCACATCATTGGCTTTCGATCGAGTGATTTCACGGGTGTTCGACTTTCGTTCCTTTATTCACATTCCATGAACTGTGTTGCTAATACCTTGAAAGTCATTGTCATTATTGATGGTTTCTCTTGTGCTTGTTAATGGTTCACATCATTGACTGGTAATCAAGCGACTTTCTAGCATGTTCGACTTCAACACATTCATTCACATGTTAGGATTTGTACTTTGATCGGGTCCTGTTGGAGCGCAAGACCCTGGGCTCAGATTACACAAGCCCGGGTTGCAAGTTGATATGACATGATCATGCTAATATACATGTCTCTTTCAGATGGACGGCTGCGACCATACCATGAGTTGTTATATGTGATCCTTCTCATCATTGGATGGTTGTGACTATACCTTGGTTTCGATATGATCCTCTCTATTGGATGGTTGCATCCATGCCTTCGATCCATTTACATGATCATTCTCTAGATGGATGCATCCATACCACGATTCATGTATCATTTGTCAGAATTTTCAGTGATGTATATGTATCTATGCTTGCTTGCAGGTTTTCCGATGATGGACTTCAGTTCCCCGCATCTACTTGTAAAGCATTTCACCCCTCACTCTAGTTCAGCCTTCACGCTTTAGGGGGCATCTGTTACACAACATTTTGTCACTGTCCCTGTACTCCCTGTTCCACGATCTTGGAGGACCTATACAGTGAACCCTACATGCTTTCCCATCATGAAGAAACTCCCATTATGTCCCTCTTCATGAGCAGAATGATTCCCTTTTGCATCATTTCCCAAGAATCTTCCTTTTACCCCAGTTTACAAGACTGGCGCTAATGACCAGTTTCCTCCTCGCGCTGATTTGCAAATATTAAAACCAGGACTAGCATCGTACGATGCTACTGAACCTTTTCTCAGTCGTGCCAATCCTCTTTCGGCAAGTTTTTTAAATATAGAGTGGAAGCTTCCAGGTCTAGAAGCTTTGTAACAAAAGTCAGGTAAATGGTTGGGCTAGATGGAGCGAGGAAGTTAGTTTGGGATCCTTTCCCCTATTAGGATGGAACCAATCCAAGAGATAAGGCCTTCTCCCATGATAAGAGGAACCATCTCCCCTCCATCCAAGCTATATAAACCCCTCCTTTTACAAGCTACACTAGTTTCAATCCTAGTATTTTTGGAGCTTGAATAATCAGCTAAACATCTATAGCTTGTAGCTCTCAAGTTTATGTTTGAGGGAGAATAGTGTGTTTGGTTTGGATTGAGACTAAAGGGAAGAAGCCTTAAAACTTCCATTGTTGGGGATATCCATGAGATGCTAGCAGAAGTGTGGGAACCCGGATACGTCGGAGGAGACCAGCAACGTCAAGGCATTGGTTGTAATCTCTTTTTGAACTTATATGAATACAACTATTGATTGATTTCCTACATTGAAGTGTTATCTTACATTTGATGGCTTAATGTTCCTTGACCTGTTAAGTAGGCTGAATGCAATTTGTATGCTATCACATTTGTTGTTGTTGTTTGTTTGCTTGTTTCAAGTATTCGAAGGAAGGAAATGAAAAGTAGCTGGAGTAAGGAAGCAAGATCATCACCAAGCAGAATAGCGTTCTAAGAGGTAGGCCCTCTTATTTGATTCTAGCTTAAGGAATTTTTCCATAGATTGTTTGTTTGTGGCTAGACTCGCTCTCTCGAGCTAAAGGAATTGTTTATGTCCACACTAAGAATTTTCCTGCACCATACAAGGAGGTAGCGATTATTCGAGATTTAAACGGTCTACACATTACATGTGATTGTATTAATTTCAAAGGACATGTTAATGGATGAACTAGACAAGCTAAAACAAACACAACAAAGTTTGGTAGTGTAACTAATTTCATTGTAAAGGAAATTAACAAATGGCTAATTACTTTTTTTAGTGTTAACGAAGAGTACTCTGCCTTAGATATGCAATTGCAAGAGGAAGCTATGAACATTGAAGAGAATATATTTAATGAACATGTCAAACATAATATTACTATTCCTCCAAAGAAATATTTCATTCAAGCTTAAGTGAAGGAATTCCTTGAAAAAATCATGAATCCAAAAGACAACTAACAGTCATACAATCTCAGTCTTTTCATATTGTAAGTGTTTTTAAATATTGGAACATTCATTTTTCTGTTTATAGTGTTTAATTATTCAAGTTTGTTGGATACATTATTGTGAACCAATATAATTCTGGATGAAGTTTCTTGTTTTTCGTTATAAGTGCCTTTTTCGACATTACAGTTCACAGGAGCCCAATCCTAGTCTCCATTGGGGCGAATGCATTTCCTTTTACGATTTATATACCAAGATTTTGATAAGTGCTTTCCGCAACAAATATTATTCTTTGGACCTGTTGTGGTGAAATCTCAACACCCCTATTTTTAACTTATTATCTTTATAATAATAATGGGGACCGTTTTCATAAATTTTGGTTAAATCACTTTTTCATATTTTCATTTGGTTTGATGTTCGATAATTTGGCTGGATTTTTATTTTCTTCGGATTTCCATTATGATTGCTTCATTGTGTTTGATTTTTCGATAGCCTTCCATAGCCTTCCATAGCCTTCCATCGGTACTCATTTCATCTCATTTGGACTCATGGATTGTAAATGGTGCTATCCGAAGTTTGATGATTTTTACCGTCTTGGCTAAAAATGGTACAAAATGTATATTATTTTAATTTTGTAATTTAATTTGTTATTAATTGTAAATATCGTATTTTAGTTAATTTTTATTAATTATCTCATTTTTCTTTAATGTCCTACAAAATCACCGCAGCTAAAATTATAAAACAATTAAAACTATACATTCTTAGATTTTAGAAATCTACTTCAAATCTTAATTTCAAAAAATTAAAATCTTCCCAAATCCCAAAAGTCAAGTGGCTCTAAAAAAAAATTATAACATCAAGACTTTAATTATAAAATACCTGTAATTTTTTAATTCACATTAACATTCAACAATAATTATAATAATTATAGTTTTATTTTATTAAAAAGAAACCCACTCCACATGAACTTACTCTCCTCACCTCACTTACCTTCTTTTCGCCTCTCACACCTTTTCTCATTTCAAAACGGAGTTGTCTTTAGTGTGATTTTTTGGAAATTTCGGTGACGGAATCCGGCGGAAAAAATTGAGGTTAAATCTTGATTTGTATTATTTAAAATGGTTTTTTAACTGCATATTTGGATTCAGCACCCTAAAAACCCCTAAGACGCTTTGATTGTGCAGAAATTACCCATCAAACTTGCGATTTCAATAAATTGCTGCCAGATTTTAGAGAAATTTAACCGGAAAAACCCACGAGAAAAACCTCCAAAAAATCCCACTAAAAACAACTCCTTTCAGAACTAGTAAATATCGTAATTTATTTTTAAATTAGCTCCAAAATTCATACATGTGAAACTTCTTATAACTCGCGAGGAACTCACTCCTCACACCTTGGGATTTCAGAATTAACAAAATTTCATAACACAATTACAAATCACCTCTCAATTTTTCATCTTCACGAAATTATACCTCCCCTCTCCTCATCTCTTCCCCGCGATTCTCAATATGGGACCCGAAACCTCATTTCACTCCACCTCACTCTTATTTTGAAACTTCTTTTTTCTTAGCCTCATTTCAATTCCGAAATCCCTTATCCCTCCTTTCGCTTATGCTTCCCCACTTCACATATAAAAGGCCTCCTCTTCATAATGATTTCGGGGCTCTTAAAAAGAGTTCCCCCAAAGCCATTATAGTCCATTTATTTAGTTCATGACATGTTTTATTATGTCATTTTTTATTTTAAATTAAGTTATTTTAGTTTGATTGGTATATAATTAATTTAATTTCAATTAATTAATTGTGATTGTACAATTAATTAAGATTAGATTCTTAATTAATTTTTTTAATTTTGGCTTGAGCATGTATTTTTTAGAATTGTAACAATTTTGACATTTTAATTTTGGAGGTTTATAAGTTGAGTTCTATTTGGCCAAATGAGGCACATGACAATTCATTAGAAAGATAAAATCATGGAGGATATTTATGAAGTGTTTATATAACCATATTTGATCATTAACCGAGCCTAAAAATTAATAGAATATTAAGCTCTGAATTTGTAATTAAAACTAATTTTTTGAGTTTTATTTTTGCATTTTCATTTGCCAAAATCTTCTGTTGATTGCAGATCCATTCGATTTTGTCCTCTTTGACACACAAAATATTTACAGGGAGAAATGGGAAGCTCTTGTTTTTTATTTATTTATTTATTTAATTGAATTTTGATTGGAGAAGTTTGTTTTCCTAGATTTCGTAACTCTAATTTTGATTTGCAATTTAATTTATTTTTTATTGGTTTTTGGGAGGAGATCAGTTGAGGAGATGAAGAAAATAAGATATGGAGCAATGAGAAGGGACCAACAAGGAAGAATATGCAGAATTTGCATTAACAACTTCAACAATTCTCCATTTTTAGTTTTCATTTTTGTAATTAAATAGTAGTTTTGAGAAGTAGAAAAAGGGGCTCCAGATCTGAAACTTGGGGAGGAAATTCTCTGCAAAGAGAGGTATTTTTGCACTACTGTGGGGAGCAAATTTTTTGTAGAGAATTAGATAGTTTGGCCCAGACTTGTGGAGATTAAAAGAGATGTATTTCAGCTCTAAAATTTTCATGCTATCATATATTTTTCAGAAAATTTCATGTACTCAAAGGGTTTGATCATATCTTTAATTCTTATACACTATTGTCAGAGATAGAGGTTGATTGATGGCTTGCATTTATAAAATTTGATGCAATTCTTGATCCAGATAAGTATGTTTTTTTTTAAGTTTTGCACTATTGTAAATTCATTTAATTATATGCTTGTTTAAATCATTTGAAAGTTATCTTTTAATGATGGATCTAATTGTTATCAAGTTAAATAACGAATTCAAATAGATAAACATAACATAACTTGTTAACTATTTAGCAAATTCATGTCAAGTTTATCTTGGTTTTAATAATGATTGTTTTATGAGAACTATTTCCTTAATGCAATCATATTTTTTAGTTTGAATTCATTTTATTTGAATTTGGATGTATGTGCACTAGAGATTTGATGACTATTCATCAAATAGATGAATACATATACTTGCTTGAATTAGTAATAAGTCTTGGAACTATTTCTGTCTTATTGGCCTCATTTTTGTTCCAAATTCAAAGTTGGTCCAAATCCCCTTTTACCTTGCTCTTGGTTGAGAGAGAGACTAATCCTTCTTTCAATCGAGATAGATTTAGGATTTATTTTCTGTTACTTGCATATTGGAATAGATCTGCAAGAAATTTTAATTATTGCATTCTAGAATTCCTATTAGACAGGCGCAAACTTTAGAGTGGCTTAGCTAAGCCATTAATTCAACTCAAGGATCACTTTCTTGCAAGAGCTTTGCAAGATCTCTACAAGAGGTCAGATCTTATATCTCTTTTCTATTGGACAGTAATAGACATACTATAAGCCAACAGAGAAGTAGAGAGTGTAACTGGACCCAATTAAACTAGTCAGAACCACTACACCAAACAGATAAGAGCTTAATTGGGGCTCTTACTAGGTGGTCTCCCTTACATGTTGATGATGTCATTTTTTACCATTAACAAGACCATAACGTTGTATTCAATCCTTGTTCTAATTCTTATTACTTTGTGTTCCAAGCCTAAGTGTATTTACCAATTCTAAAAAGAATTATGAGTTAATGTTTTGGATAAGATGTTATATTGGTCTAAATTTTGTGACATTGTGCAAAAACATTAATTGAACATATGTTTTCGATAATTTGCTCTGAGCTTTTATATATTACCTAATGCTCTTTAATTGATCATAATGAAAATTACAGTTCACAGGATCCCAATCCCAATCCCTATTGGGATGAATGCATTTACTTTTGCAATTTAAGTATCAAGATTTTAAATAGTGCTATGCGCAACAAAGATTCTTTTTTAGACCATGACTCTGTATTCAATCCTCATTTGAATTTTGATTACTCTATGTTCTAATTCTGAGTTCATTTACCAATTATGTAAATAATTCTAAGCTAATGTTTTGCATGATATGTTGTATAGGTCTAAATACTGTGACGTTGTGCAAAAACACTCATTGAACATATGCTTTCTAGAATTTGCTTTAATATTTTATATATTATCTAATGTTTTGTAATTAATCATAATGAAAATGATTCTAATTACTTTGTTCTAATACTGAGATTGTTTACCATTTTTGTGAAGAATTATCTGATAATGATTTGCATATGAACTTGTATAGCTCTATATTATGTAGCGTTGTCCAACAACATTAATTGAACATAAGTTTAAGAGCATATGCTTTTGAGATTTTATATTGTATCTAATGGTCTATAATTGATCATAATGAAAATGAACATTCAACAAGAGTTTTGAATCTTAGATATTTGTTCCATATGTAGTATTTATTTTAATCTTAGCTATGGTGATTGACATTTGAATATGAATACAATTCTCATTACAGTAACTGTGTTGGTTACTATTCAAGAATTCTCAAGTACAAAGACTTATTATGATAACGTTTTTGCATAAGTTTTCGAGGATATACTTTAAGCTTTTATATGATATATAATGTTGTTTTATATTTTAATTTACTAGTTTCATATCTATGTTTGTGTTGCATGCATCAATTACGTATAAGAATAAATTCCTTTATGCTTGTTCAATTATGCAAAGGGTCAAATGATCATTATTCTTTTAAGTTGACATATGATTTAACTGTGTACAATGTTTATTTTTGCACATAATTTAGCTTGTCACATTAATATACATACTCATTATTTCATATCTACACGCATTTTTCTCTTTGTGCACTTTTTCAAAGCACTTATTTTTGAATTTCTACGATCTTGGGTCTAGGTTAGAGCCTTAAAATCACTGACACTACGAAACCAAGAATCTCAACTAGAACTACTTTGCACAGTGGAAAATCTAAAGCAGTAAATCATATATGCAAAAGCATACACACTTTTTAAAAAAATATTGTACAATAATGTACAACCCAATCTTCGTTCTATTAAACCAAATCTAAATAATACAACAATCTATGGTATACAAGATACAATGACAAACTTCGTTGCAACTTCTATGTTGTATATTGTCTTGCCGGACGTTCACTTCGGCATTGCTCACTAGCTGCCCATTAGTCCTTCAAAGGACAACACATCGAGACTTTAGGAGGGCTGCCACCTAACAATGCTGCAAGTCACTTCTGTTACATGTACATGGGCTGATCCAATCTGCTATCTAGGCTAGCCAATTCCCAAGCTCCAATCTGTCAAGCTAGCAGTCACTTTTGTCCATCAAAGTGCTACACTTTTGGTGAAAATCTTCACCCAACCTTCAACCCTTGTTCATCACTTTAAGATAGCTTGTCTAGGGCTACTTTGGGTAGCCAACATGCTTCCCTCAACTAGAACAATGGCACCCAATCCAATCACTGCAAGATCTGCACCTAGTTGGAGTTTCTTCATGCCCAAGACAACTCCAACACTTGCCTCCCACAGGATGCTAGTTAAACTCATCCAAAATCAGTCAAATATTTGACCCAACACATGACACAATTGTTGCTATAATTTTGTTGTACTATTGTCCCTAGTTAGGGCATGTGCATGTTGCAACAGCCCTCAAAAACCCACTCAAACAGTCTCCCTTTTGTTGCATCCTAGGAAAGGAAGGTTCCTCCTTACATGAGCTATCGTTATGGGCTTTTTACAACCCCTAACACTTCCATGCAGCCCTATTTTGGAGTGGCTAGGCCTGTGACCTACCACATACCTCCGTTGCTTCTACAACCCACCCAAAACAACCTCCCTTACCTCTTTTTTTCCTTTAAACAAACCTGCATTGCCTCGGCCCTCTAGCAAGGTACTCAACCTACCTTCCAACCCTTGGTTGTTAGGATATTCCGACACATACGAAATAGTTAAGTATAACTTGGTCTAGTATAGAGTTAGGTAAAGTGTGTTTCTTTACTATGTACTTTTGTAGCTTATAATCTGACGGTCACGATATGTTCTATACATGAAGTGATCTGACGGTTCATTCTCTCCTCGGTATTACCAACACTTGATTCATGGCTTAACACCTGATTAGTCCATGATCTCTATTTAAATAGCATGGAGGGTCATTTTAAGGGTGACCATTCATGAGAGAAGCTTATGTAAATTTTCTTTCTTTTATTAATAAATTTCCTGAAGTGATCGCGTTGGCACAAGTCATGGACTATTTCCCTCTTTGAGGGTTTTAACCACGTCAAGAATACTAGTGTATTGATCTGTGATCTGTTTGTGAGCAGTTTCCTTTGGTGTTATATGTGAGGAACTTACCCTGTAAATTCCTACATCACTATCATAGTTGATCATTACATTTGTTAGTAAGAATCATCAAGGCATCATCATCAACCAATTATTCATCAAATTAGTAATAGCTTATGAGGGCCAAAAACACTTCCACATATCATCAGTAGAATGTAATCATCATCAATCAGAACAAAACAGATAATTTATCATTGAATAAACCATATCGGACCCATTTTCCTGAGTCTGTCCCACTACTTCTTCAACAAAACAACATATACGCAACTATGCAGCTTATAACTTACGTATATATGTGACTTGTCTTCATACTGCATATGAGAATTGAAATTTTGAAGTTTCAGACTTTCATCTCCCCCTGAGTCTGTTATGTCTATATACTGTGTTGTGCCACATATTTATGACTGTACTTCCTTCTTCTTCCATACCTTGGAGTGTGATGATGTTTTCTCCTTTTGGTATGTTGGCCGAAATTTGCTCCTGCATTCTTTTGCTATATGCCAAAACTTGTTACAAGAATAACATATTATATGTTTCATATTCCCTCTATAGCAGTCAATGGATTTGTGACCAAACATATTGAAAGAAAAACAATATCCCTTAAAGTACCTGGAAGTTGATGATCTTTCTGTGTGACAGTTATTTTCTTGAACATTCTACTTCTACATCTGCCTGCAACATGTCCAAAATTATGACATATAAAACATTCAACATTATTCATCATAGGAAAGAACCGATTATCACTTCCATAGTTAGGAGTAAATGATTTTCTTTGAAGTCTTTCTTTCCTTGGTTGTTGATGGGGTTGACCTCTTATCTCCTTGTTGAGCATTTCAGATTTTTCATTAGAGTTCCTTGCCTCATCTTGTGAGCTAGATTCACCTTCAATAGTTTCATGAAAACCAAGACCATTTTTTATGGTAGGAGACCTTTGACTACTAAGAATATTATCCAAAATCTTAGTACTATCTTGAAATCGTAACAGTTTATCATTTTTTTCTAATTTACCTTTTAAGATATTTACCTCAACCTGATATTTCTCTTCCTTTTACAAATATTGCTTCTTCATGATTTCTTCAGCCTTTCTTCCTTCTTCCACTTGTTGCCTTAATTTGAGAATCTCATTTTCTTGTTCTTCATCTACTTGAGGTAGTTCTTCATTCTGCTTATTTGAATTTTCAGGATCTTCTTTTATAGAGACGATCTTAGCTTCAAGACTTTCATAGTAAGTGGATCTATATTTAAGTCTCTCGAGTGTTGTACTCTTTTCATTTACTTCATTTCTTAATGATGTTACATCATCCTGCAGCTTTTGACATTGATCTTCCTTTTCCTTGTAATGCTTCCTTACTTTGTTTCCTTCCTCCAACTGAGCTTTTAATTTGGTAACTTCTTCTCTGAAGGCACACTCCCTTTTCTTAAATAAATCTTGTTGATCTCTAATTGTATTTGTGAGTCTTTTAACTTCTGCCTCTATGTTTCTTTCACTATCACTTTCAATATATTCAACATTACATGAACAGAGAAAAGTATCACCAGAAGACAAAAAAATTGTACCTAATACTTATTTTGCTTGTTCATCTTCAATTTGAGGTGATTCTGATTCTGAATACTTTCTTCCACCTAATGGCTAATTGTCTCTCCTACTATCACTGTTCCTTTGAAATGTCTTCTTCTTCTTAGGCACTTTCTTATTTAGCTTCTTTCCCATTGTTTCTATGGATCTCCTTCAAGCAATCAAGCTTCTTCTGAAGGACCTGCTCTGATACCAATTGTTGGGAATAATACTGAGGGGGGGGGAGAGGGGGTGAATCAGTATTAGTCAAATCAATAACTTTTTCTTTCATACTCAAATTTATATATGTTACTTCAATGAAGGTAACTCGCGTGTACATGCAACTGTCTTTAAGGCGACCATCGTATATCCATTGAACCTAGGATTTATTTAATTCATCATATGTGGATCTTTAATCAGTGCTTCAGTACTTCATTAACCATTTAAACAGTAACCATGTGCATAAATAATAGAATAGATCATCACACATAAGAACCACACATGAACACCAAGATTTAAGGTGGAAACCCAATGCGGGACAAAAACCACCTGTTGTTGTCTTCTTTTAATATAATAAAAACATGTTTACAATCTTGTACTAGTGCAGACTCATACCAATACATAGGCACCCACCTGCAGAAGGCTATGACCTTCTCTCATTCTGTAGCTTCTACTGGAAGAGATCTACAACCCCCTAGCTCTTGTACTAGCCGATATGTTTACTAGTACATATGCACCAACCTATTGAAGGCTTCAGCCTTCACTCATTCTCCAGCTGCTACTAGAAGGGAGCTCCAACCCCCTAGCTCTTGTACTGGCCAATATATTTACCAGTACGTAGGTGCCAGCTTATAGAAGGCTACAACTTTCTCTCTTAATCCAGGGACCACATTTCATTGATTTTTCAAACTGGATACTCCTAGATCACAACACCACAATCTGAAGGCCACATTTCATCAAATTTTCATACTTGACCCATCAACAACATTGAAGCTCAAAATCAATCACCACTGCAATACAACCAATCACTGAAAAAAACCCATCATCACTAAAGCAAATCACAATGAATCAATCTGAACATTCAGAACACAGAGCAGAACCCAGAACTTTGCATTAACAACCAGAACCAACTGCAACTTCAAACATCTTATTTCATAATGAATACACTACTTAGATGATCCGAACTAGTGTGTATACATGCTTTTACAAAAGAGAACCAGAGTATAGATATGAAAATACTAACTTAAAACTTCACAACTGTTCCAGACTTCAGTCATACCCAGATCATAATATTTATAGAATAAAACATGCGTAAGCAATCAAATCTAGCCCAACCAACATCAGATCATTCAATGATAAGGCATCTCAGGTCTCATGATCCTGATCCAACATTGAATTCATGGTGCACAAAATAGTTTAGATCATATCACTATCATAGCTTCTGCAGCATAAAATATACTTCAGATAGAAGTATTCCTGAGAAACTCTTTCACTTGCACACCCTGGCCTTTTGATCTTCTCCTCCTTATATAGTTTTGGTCTTTCTCAATACCTTGGACCAAAAACCACTTAGGACCCGTGGTATTCTTGGACGGGATCAAATAGTCGTTACTCCACTTCCACACATTCATGCACTTCATCGGCATCTTCCGCACATTCACGCACTTCATTATCATTCACTTCCGCATCGTGGTATATTTTTTTAAATATAACAATATCATTCACTTCTGCACATTCACGCACTTCATCGACATCTTCAACAAATTTTCCTCAAAAAGCCATAACTTCTTCATCCGGAAGTCGTTTTCAGAGCCGTTGTTTTTTAATCAGCCTAATTTTTTGAGATCTTTCCATTGGAACACTTGGTTTCAACATCTATAGCTTCATTTTTTGTTAAAATGGAAATTCCATTCCAAGTTATTCTTGACAACACCAACTACTTCCAATGGTGGTCCTACATTATGGATTTACTTAGAAGTAAAGGTCTTTCCAGAATAGTCTCAAGCCAAGAAACCAAACCTAAAGATGAAGATAAGGTAGCCAAATGGGAAAATAGGCAAGATCAAGCACATGGGTTGATAGGGATGTCTATTTCTCTAGACCTTAGATTCCATATCGCAAAACTTGATACCCTTAATGAAGCAATGAAACAACTCACTAAAGTTTTTGGAATTAAAAACGAAATTAGAGCCCATCAACTCGAAAATGAGTTGCTTCCGTTGGACCCCAATAATTTTTCTTCCATTGAAGATTTTTTGTCCAATTTCAAGACCCTTGGACTTCTCTTGGAAGGTGTTAAGGTTAAGAAAGAAGATGGTAGCCTTATCTATTCCATTCTTACTAAGTTGGGACCAGCCTGCTCTATGTTTGTTTCCACCTTCCATTCTACTAGAGAAGCAATTATTTCTCAAGGACAAGACTACAAGTCCCCCTCTTTTGATGCCTTTTGTGATTCTTTAATAAGAGAACAAGAAAATCTCTTATATCTTGGTCTTCTTAATCTTGGAAACTCTTCTAAGAAAGCCTTAGCCGCCCAGTAGCAACCAAATTCAAAGAATCCTAAGAAGAAGTATCCTAAAAAGAATGGTCCTAAACCAAACAAGGGTCCTAAGCAATCTCAGTCTCAAAATGACAAGGAAAATAAAAACAAAGGGAAGAAGACTAATAGACATTGCCACTTTTGTAATCGAGACGACCACTTAGAATCCAAATGCTTTAATAAAATGGAAGCCTTGGACGTAGCAATGAAGAAGCATAACATCCATTTGGAGCACTCTTCAACTTCAACTTCATCTTTAGGAATAGCACTTTCTGCATGTGGTTGTCAAGCATCTCAGTCTGGTTATGCACTAAATGTATCTTCTTCTCATTCTCATGAGTGGCTCATTGATTCTGGAGCTTCTTATCACATGGCCAACAAAAAAGCCATGTTTTCTTCTTTAAATGATTATAACACCAAAAATATATATGTTGGTGATGATAGATCTCTTAGTGTTGTAGGGATTGGAACTGTTCATCTAGACAATGGTCAATTTAATGATGTATTATGTGTTCCAACCTTATCCTGCAACCTTCTATCTATATATCAGATAACTCATTCAGGTGAAGGTAAAATCGTTGAATTTTCACCTCACGATGTTGTAATTAAGGACCTAAGATATCCTAGACATATTTTAGCTATTAGCATTACTGATGATTCTACAAGGTTGTATAAGTTTAACAACTTTGGTTCATCAAATCTTCCCTCGGTATTTGTTGCTCATAATGATGAAGTGACGAAACTTTGGCATGAGCGATTTGGTCACTTAAACTATCGCTCCCTTCAGAATCTATGTAAATAAAATATGGTGGCAGGTCTTCCAATGGTATCTTGCAGAGGTGGTGTTTTATTCGGATGTGTACTCGGAAACATCATCGAGATAGTTTTGAAAAATATGCCTCTTGGCACGCCTCAACCCCTTTACAACTTGTGCATAGTGATTTATGTGGTCCACTTCTAGTTGTTTCATTCTCTAGCTACAAGTATTTCTTAACTTTCATTGATGATTTCTCAAAACGCACTTGGATATACTTCTTAAAACTCAAGAGTGAAGTATTTAACATGTTCTTGGCCTTTAAGGCCTTTTTTGAAAAACAATCTGGACATCAAATTCTTAAGCTAATATCTGATAATGGCGGAGAATATGTTAACAACAAATTCATCAACTTTTGCATTGAGAATGGAATTCAAATGCAACATATTGTTCCATATACTCCACAACAAAATGGTGTAGCTGAAAGGAAGAATCACACCTTAAAGGAAATGGCTAATTGTATGCTTCAATCTAAAGGACTTAGTCTTAATTTTTGGGCATAAGCAATTAACTGTGCAAATTGCATAGTAAATCACACTCCTACTAAGATTTTAAAGAATATCACTCTAGAAGAAGCATGGAGCTCAATTAAACTAGATGTAAGTCACTTTCGTGTTTTTGGAAGTGAATCATGGGCCCATATTCTGGATGAGAAACGTAAATATTTAGAACCTAAGAGTGAAAAATGTAATTTTGTTGGATATTCTGAAGATGTCAAAGGATATAGACTTATTCCACTTAAGTCCAAAAATGTTATCATTAGAAGAGATGTAAAGTTTGCTAAAAATATATCAACCTACGAGCCTAGTCCGGTGGATGTGCCACCTCTCTCTATCCCTTCTACTTCTGAAAATATTTCTTCTTCAGATGATGACAATGAGGATGATGATCCTCCCCCACCTATTTGGATCCTCCTTCAGCTCCTCAGCTTCCAAAATGGATCTATGCTACTCGAGATGTTGCAGGTGCTCTAGTCGGTGATCCTACAGATCAGCAACGCACACGTTCTCAGTTCGATAGAGCCTCTTCTTTATTGGCTCAAGCTTCAGCAAATTATGATCATGACACCTTTGCAGAAGCTTCGGGCCATCCAGATTGGGACATAGCTATGAATGAATAATATCGTTCATTATTGGCAAATGATACATGGGATCTTGTTCCTCTTCCAAAGGGATGAAAACTTGTTAGATGCAAATGGGTTTAGAGAACCAAGTATGGACCAGATGGAAAATTTGATAAACATAAAGCTTGTCTTGTTGTTAAGGGTTTTTCACAAGTTGAAGGCATTGGCTATACTGAAACCTTCTCCCCTGTTTCCAAAATGAACTCTATCCACCTTGCTCTTTCCCTTGTTGCCTCTCTCAAATGGGAAGTTCATCAGATGGATGTTAAATCTGCCTTCTTGCATGGGGACTTGCATGAAGAAATCTATATGGAACATCTACTGGCTTTATACAAACAGACTCCAACCTTGTATGTCGGCTTAAGAAATCCCTTTATGGTCTCAAGCAAGCCCCTTGGGCTTGGTATGCCAAAATGGATAGCTTTCTTTTAGATACTGGATTTTCTAGGTGTCATTCTGACAAAACTGTCTACACCAAGAAAGTGGACAAATCTCTTATCATTCTTGTTCTTTATGTTGATGATCTTATCCTTACTGGTAGTGATCCCAACCTTATAAACCATGTGAAGTCAAGCCTTAAAAAGAAGTTTGAAATGACAGACTTAGGACACTTGCATTATTTTCTTGGTCTTCAAGTCTTGCAATCCAAGGAAGTTATTTCCCTTTCCCAATCCAAGTATGCCTGTGATCTTCTACACCATTTTCACATGGAAGACTATAAGCCATCCCCTTCTCCCTTTCAGTATGGAGACAAAGTTTCAGTAACTTGTACTTCCCTTGAAGTTGATGCTACCTTATACCATCAACTTGTAGGAAAACTTTTGTATCTGACCCATACTCATCCTGATCTTTCCTTTGTTGTTGGCCTTATTGCTCGGTTTATGAAAAATCACATGAAAGTCATTGGAAAGCAGCTAAAATAATACTTCATTATGTTTGAGGTACAATTCAGTTTGGGATTCATTATAGTACATAAGCATCTCCTCTATTGGTTGGTTTCACTGATTCCAACTGGGCTGGTAACCCTGATGATCAGAATTATACTGCAGGTTATGTGTTCACTCTTGGTTCTAGATTTATTACATGGGCTTGCAAGAAACAAAATTCCATCTCTCTTTCTTCAGCAGAAGCAGAGTATCATGGCGTCGTAGAAGCTAGTAAGGAAGCCCTATGGCTTTGTCAGGTCCTGTTAGAGTTTGGTTTTCAGCAGCAGCATTTGACTACACTTTGGTGTGATAATCAAAGTGCCATTCAACTATGCAAAGATCTATTCCAACATCAACGTAGAAAACACATTGAAATACAAATGCACTTCATCAAAAAGCTCATTCATGACCATGTTCTTGAAGTTTAATATTGTTCAACAGATGATCAAGTTGCAAACATCTTTACAAGGGCTCTCACAGAGGCAAGTTTACTAAACTTCGATTTATGGTTGGAGTTTAGGAAGTTGTCACTAAGGGGGGATAGGCTCTAATGCCTCCTTCCTTCTCCTATTGTGTCATATTTGTACATCCTTCAATCCTATCCCAAGTTGTTCTTAAGTGGGGATGTTAGGATATTTCGACACATAGGAAATAGTTAAGTATAACTTGGTCTAGTGTAGAGTTAGGTAAAGTGTGTTTCTTTACTATGTACTTTTGTAACATACAATCCAACAGTCACGATATTTTCTATAAATGAAGTGATCCAATGGTTCATTCTCTCCTCGGTATTACCAACGCTTGATCTATGGCTTAACACCTGATTGGTCCATGATCTCTATTTAAAGAGCATGGAGGGTCATTTGTAGGGTAACCGTTCATGAGAGAAAATTATGTAAATTTTATTTATTTTATTAATAAAATGCCTGAAGTGGTCACGTTGGCTCAAGCTGTGGAATGTTTCCCTCTTTGAGGGTTTTAACCATGTCAAGAATACTAGTGTATTGATTTGTGATCTACTTGTGAGCAGTTTCCTTTGGTGTTATGTCTGAGCAACTTAACCTGTAAATTCCTACATTGGTCACCCTGAAATAGGCCCTAAAACAACCCTCTTTCTCCCACATTAGACTGCTTCTCCTTGTTCTGGCTAAATCAGAAGAGCCTCCCCTCAACGAGCTTTTCTTCTTGTGTGCGTTGCACAAATGGATGCTTAAATTCCTCCTCCTCGCCTCTTATTTATACACATAAAGAGGGTTCTTCAAAATGTATAACAAGGGCTTGTACAATTGTCACATGCCTTCTTAACACCAAGCCATCCTAGACTCCTCATGTGCAACCCCACACTTAGACTTTAAAAATTCATAAATTCATTTCTAGAGCTCTAGTTTGAGTGATCTTCGAAGCATTGGAATTGGCACGCCAAGCTCTATCACCTCAAATTTTCTCATGCTCAAATTCTTGATGGTTTTGACCCAAATCTTTATGGGTGCAAAACCCCATGCTTGGGTTCCAAGCCCATAAGTGACTCTTGTGGAGCTTTTCCCTCCAAACCCCAAAGCCTAGGGCTTGGAGTACCTCCCAAGCTACTCAAAAATCAACACTTATATCCATTGAAATACAATCTAGGCATGTTCTTTCTTTGTTTTTCTATGCATGTCCCTAAAGTGGAAATTCCCAAGGTATTTCACATATGAAAAATGTCCGATAAAATTAATCAATCTTCTGCGGTGGGCATATGACATTGTTTAAGTGCTTAATAGCATTTATCTTGACACATTGTGTAATGATCATTGTGCAGGGTCTGAAAATGTGAAGAAGCTTTCATTGGGCTGATAGAGATTTTTTTGTGCAGAGTGCAGCAGAATATCATAAAAAATATCGCTGATTTTTTACCTCGATTCCATTTAATCCAACTACTTAATATGAATTTCATTGCATAGAATGCAAAGGTGTGGCTTGCGGAAATGATTCTGGGTCGACATAAAGCAATTACAACGTTTAATCATGAGTAATATTTGCATAGAGCCAAATAGGTCTAACATTGAATTACTTTCGAATCTTTGGATTCCAAGGATAGCAAGATGTATAAGCATGAGACAAACTACATGAAAATTGTTGGAAAAACATACAAATTAACTTGACAATATGAACATTGAGGTACAAAATTACAAATTAGCATCATTTATGATGGTAGAAGCTTTCAAATTGTGGAGGAAGCATAATGAAAGCTTTTTCCATACCTCTACTCACACACATATATGCACAATGAAATTAACTCAATTAAACTTTTATGCTCAACAAATGCTACTTCACCTTCAATACAA
Organism: Pinus tabuliformis; assembly: GCA_031772625.1. NCBI lineage: Eukaryota > Viridiplantae > Streptophyta > Pinopsida > Pinales > Pinaceae > Pinus > Pinus tabuliformis. Next base: position 1,224,736,379 of record CM062804.1, read on the forward strand.
TGTAAGCTTCTCAGTGAAGCACTCTTCATGGTAACTATAGAACAATACCAAGTGTTGACATGCGCCAAAGGCTCCAATTGTAATTCTTATTAATTTCTTGAGCTTTGTTTCTAACTTTAATTGTTGAAATTGTTAGATCTTGCGCCCACAAATTTAAGTTCCCATAAAATTAATACACCAATTTCACTACTAGATACAAAAAAAACTTTCATTATGGCAGAGATGCAAATGTGTGGAAGAAGCACATTGAAATCTTGTTCCGCATCTCCACACTTTGAGGAATTATATTTTGTATTTCCTGTGAAATATATTTTGTAGAATCATGAGCAAAGTTATCAAACAAATATGTGTAAATATAGACGTGGAATATAAACTATGGATACTTTTCAATAGGTATTTAGGGTTTCGTTTATCTAATTTCTCTATAGATGGTCTTTAAGCTATATTGTTCTAGTTGAGATCGTTAAGGAGATGCAAACAAAGATTTCATTGTAATGAGTGCAAAAGAAGCACAACACTGATGGAGGAAGCACAAAATTACAAATTAACATCATGTACAATGGAAGAAGCTTTCATTGTGTGAAGTGCGTTCTCCACATTTCCGTCTTACGCATAATGACATTAACTCAATACTAATATGTTTTGACATTTGGTGCCAAGAGACATTCTACAGCCCAATATGAGAGAGATGTGCAACATAACATAACGTTGATATGATTGCTTGGGTCATTTCTAAATTAAGTGGGTCGTATCACGCAATGTTGAACAGAAACTGAAGGTGAAACTGGGCAATGTCAAAACCCTAGCTGAACCAACGGCGATGCTTCTACCATGGTGGTCCTGACCTTGCCGCCTGACAGCTGACGGCATGGTTCTTCTGTCCTTAAGGCACCAAACGGCATCGTCGCACCTCCTCCCCTTGCAGTTTACTCAAGCTCACAGTTACAGTGAACTACCCATTTCTCCATACAGCGTTTATCACGTTCACTGGCGGTTCCAAGAACATGGAGGGGGCAAAAAAAGCAACAGACCCTCATTTCCATGAGGTCAACAAGACTTCACACCACGTTGTGTCAAACTCGGGTCATTCCGCTGCTCCTCGCCGACCTTTGTCATCATCCTACTCTGCTCAAGGTTGGCCACCTTTAACTGTGCCCATTCCTTCACTATTCACCTTGAAGATGTTCCTGGGCTGGACTGCCCCCCACTCTCCCCAGCGACCCTGAACCTGTTAGGATACTGCTTACAAGCATCGCCATCCTTTGATGCGCCTCTCGCACAGATACCGCACATCTCCGCCCCGCCTAGTTTTGCACCCATCTCTGGTTCCTTACCTGAAGCCCTTCCCACAAACCCTCATCCCCCTGGCAGCCCATCAAACCCCACCATTCCTAACCCTAGCCCTAGCACTCTCATCCACTCTAGTTGCTTTAGCTCCCCTATCCCTACCCCCAAATCTACCCCATCCACCCCGCAAACAGTGAACCAAGGAATTCACAGATTGCTAAAGGATTACCCAATGGCCAGATGCTCAAATAAGAAAAAAAAGGGTAGGTGCCTTAGGGCTGGAGACAAAGACATAAAACTCACCCTGGGTGAGGATATCATGATGGGAAAGGTGGAAAATACTGCCAAGAAGGTTTTGGTTGGGTGCATTCATGGGAGGAATTACACTGTTGAACGGCTGCGACTCTGGATTGAGAAAATCTAGGGCTCCCTCCTTAAAGATTTGCCCATCATCCATGTTTTGGCAAGCGGATGGTTTTCCCTTCGATTTCACCAGGAGGATTAAACGGATTGGATCCTTTCCAAATTCTGGCACATAGAAATGGTGCCAATATTTCTGAAGCGATGGGATCCTTCGTTCGACCCTGAGAGAGAATAGTTGGGGATGAGTCCTATCTGGGTTCGGTTGCCGAGTCTCCCTCTGTAATACTGGACCCCCACAATATTCAAGCGAATTTGGGATGACTTGGGAACCTACCTGGATCATGATCAATCCTTCGAATTGGTCGAGATCATGACCATGGCCCGAATACTGGTGCACTTAGATACTAGAGTCGAGCTGGAGGAGAAGATCACCCTGCTCTGGTGACATTTCGCTCGCAGGCAAAACCTTGACTATGAGGGTGTGCCTTTCCGGTGCAGACATTGCCACAAGGTCAGACACCTCTACAAAGATTGTCCTCTGCTCACGACTTCGACTACAAAAGTTAAGAGTTCGATGCATAGGCTATTAGAAGAGCCGATGGTGGACGTGCTACCCCCAGATCTGGATCGTACAAAGGAAGATGTTGGGAACACTGTTCAAACCTCCAGTGCCTCCCAGATGTCGCCTCCATCTCCTCCTAAGACCAGATCCAGATCTGTGGTGGAAGCCGCTCCTTCTTCGGGTACTGTCTCTACTCCCTACTCCTCTATCTTTCATTTTAATCATTTCTCAGTCTCTGTGGTTTCGTCTGCTCCTTCCACTTGTTTAAATATTGCTCCCATTACTTGCTCAATTATACCATTGCAGCCTTTATTCTCCACTACCCCACCATTGATTTCTAGTCTGGACGAACCCCCATTGCCATTTGAACACACACCCTCAGGCCTTCATGCCTATAACCTCTGTCCTCGATAGGAAATCCACCCCTGATACTCTAGGTATCACCCTCATCTCATCTGACCATAAGCCTACTAGAGGGAGACCCTCCGAATTAGCCAAAGAAATTAAAATTGCAGGGGATGACGTTTCCCAGGTCCGTCAAAACACCATTTATTGGGTGCTTATAGCAGCAGACACCCCAGCCAAGGTTTCCTTATGAAATGGCTCTCCTTCAATTGCAAGGGCCTAGCCAGCCCTAAAAAAAAATTGGCCCTCAAGAGACTCTTGAGCTGCGAACCCTGTGATATAATCTTCCTTCAGGAAACTTTGGGGCCTTCATATCAAATCGTAAAATCCCTCTTGGGCATCATGCCTGGATGGCACTTTCAAGCTATGGATGCAACTGGAAGATCTGGGGGACTCGCCCTTGGGATATATCCTCGTACCATTTGGGTGATCGCTTCATGGAGTGGTCTCGGTTTCCTTGGTATGGATCTCTTCTTAGCAGTTTTGGGTAAACAGATCCATATTATAAATATATATGCCCCCTATCAAAATAGGTTGGACTTCTGGAAACTATTCCTAGATAACCTGATGATCAATTCCTCAACTATTATGGGGGGTGACCTTAACTTTTCCATTAGTCATGAAGAATCTTGGGGCCATCACTCACAACTTGATCCACTCTCGGATCAGCTGAGCTCTCTGCTGGATCAGCATGGCCTCATCGATGTACCTATGAATAAGAAGATGCCTACTTGGCATAATAGAAGAATTGGTGAGGCAGCTTTAGGGAGAAGACTGGACCGGTTCCTTATCCATGAAGACCTGTTGATGACTCTCACCATCTTCAGACAATGGGTGGGCTCAGGAGGCATATCTGATCACTCACCAATATATTTGGAATTGGCTGGATCCACTGTCAAACCTCGAGCCCCTTACAAGTTCAACTCGTCCTGGCTTAAGGACCCTAACTACCTCAAGATGGTCACGGACTACTGGAAATCTCACCCCCTTTCAACTGAGAGGTGGAAGGTTGTTGTTTTCTACAATAACTTGCACCACATATTTCATTTGTCGACGTGTTTCGAACCAACTAGTGTGGTTCATCATCAGGACAAGTTGAATGAGCAGATTAGGCTTTGCATGTTAAATAGATAGAGTAGAAACTCCAACAGCTGTACTCTACTCTATCTACAGCCGTTGGAGTTTCTACTCTATCTATTTAACATGCAAATCCTAATCTGCTCATTCAACTTGTCCTAACAATGAACCATATTATTTGGTTCGAAACGCGTCGACAAATGAAATATCTTGTGATTTACATCGAAAAATCTCTCATAAACTTAATATGGATCACAAAAGCCTCAATTCAACAACTTGCACCACCTCAAGCGACTCTCGATTGATTGGGCCAAACAGAAGAAAGCCAGGGAGGAGCTTGCTATATCTGATTTAGAATCCCAGATAGCCAATTTAACAGATGAACATGGCAGGGGCTACAACTCTATTGAGTCAAAACAGCAGCTAGTTGAGATGGAAGCCCAGAGATCTAAGATCTTACTAGCCCAGGAAGAAACTTGGTGACTTAGAAGCAGGGCCATCTGGTTACAAGCGAAGGATGGAAACACTAGATTATTCCACAAACTTTCAAATGGAAGGAAAGCCAGTAATACAATATGGAAACTTCCCTTGGATCAAGGAATTTCGGCAAATACTCACGCTCTGCTTTCACAGTTAGGAATTTCCCACTTCAAACAGTTGTTCAAAGCCCCTCCAAGTGCTACACTGCCTGATATTATTCATATTGCTGGGTACTTCCCCAGAATCATAAATCCTGAAAGACTGCAGGACCTTATTAAACCTGTCTCCTTGGGGGAATTGGAGAGCACCCTGAAATGGTTCAAAAGAGATAGAAGCCCAAGTCCGAATGGTTTGCCTATGGAGTTCCACCTTACGTTTTTTGACATTCTTGGACCTAACCTTCTAGTTGTTGTGGAAGAATGTCATGCCCAGGGTAGATTACATGAACCCATAAACTCCACATTCATAGCCCTTATCCCCAAATTGGACTCTCCTCTATCCTTTAATGACTTCCTCCCTATATCCCTCTACAATTGCCTCTATAAAATCATTTCCAAGATCATAGCTAATTGTATCAAACCTATTCTATCGGAGCATATCTCCCCAGAACAGTTTGCCTTTTTACAAAACCGGAAAATTCATGAGGCCATAGGCACGACACAAGAGGCCCTCCACTCCATCAAGTTGAAGAACCTTAAAGGAATGATGCTCAAAATTGATCTCTCAAAGGCTTTTGATAGGGTCAGCTGGCTATATCTCCGGATGTTACTCACCCACCTGGGTTTCCCTCCAGCTTTCATCAGATGGATCATGTGTTGTATTACTTCGGTCTCCTTTGCTATATTAATCAACGGATCGGCCTCCCACACCTTCCAGGCCGAGAGGGGACTCAGACAAGGATGCCCCCTTTCCCCCCTACTCTTCCTCTTGGTTATGGAAGGCCTTAGCAGAAGGATTGCCTCAGAGAAGGATGAAGGGAACCTCAAGGGACTAAAGATAACAGACCAATGCTCTCTGTCTCATCTCCTCTTTGTTGATGACATCCTCATTTTCTTGGATGGAGGCATACAAGACATAATTACCTTCACAGGGATTCTGAGGCTTTTTAGCTCAGCCACTGGGATGGAGTTTAACCAGGTTAAATCCACCATAACCCTGTCAAGATGTACTCAACAGGAATCCAATCTTGCTCTCCAAAACTTCCCCTTTCAAATTCAGGCCCTCAAGGATGGGTTGAAGTACCTGGGATTCAAGATAAAACCATATGGATACAAAATAGCAGATTGGACTTGGTTGATCAAAAGGATTGAAAGAAGACTAAATCTATGGAGCCACAGGTTACTATCCAGGGCAGGAAGATTGGTGCTTATAAAATTTGTCCTCAAAGCCACACCGGTTTATTGGATGTCTCTAGCCTGGATTCCACAAGGAATTATACAACGAATTCAGAGAATATGCTGCAACTTCTTATGGAAAGGAAATAAAGAGGGGAAGCTATATGCTTGGGTCAAATGGAGCAGCATAGCTATCCCAAAAAAGTGTGGTGGGTGGGGTTTAAAAAATTTATCTGCCTTCGCCCAGGCTCTAGCAACGAAACTGGGTTGGTTACTCCTGAAACAAAGAATCCTGTGGACTGAAGTGATCACCTACAAATACATCTGGCCAACACCACTGTTGGATTGGTTAAGACTACCAACCTGGAACAGAAAGAGCATCTTGGTCATCTGGAGGGCAGTTTTGAATACCCTCCATACTATTAGAAAGGGACTCACTTGGAGGATTTGTAACGGAGTGGAAGCCCATATCGGTGTAGATCCTTGGATAGGATGTGGGAACTCACATCTACTACCACAGGCCCTGATAGACAATCTGAAACATTAAGATATCTACTCTATAGCTCATATAGGAGACCCTCAAAACACTATAGTATATCAGCAAGCCTGGTTATCAGGGACAACTCTAGACATCCCTGATAGATGGCACTTGGAGTGGGGGACATATTTGAGAGCCTTAACTGAATCACATGTCATATTAAGGGATTATTTGGATGAGCTGATATGGATACTAGCACAGAATGGGAAATACTCCCCAAAGGAGGGTTACATAATAATTCATGCAAGACACAAACCTAAAATTTTAAAGAACTGGTGGCAGAACATCTTGAAGCTTCAGGGCCCTCCTCGTTCCCGATTACTAATGTGGAACATATTGATGACAAAATCTCGACTGGCACTAATCTTAGGAAACAGGCTTTCCTTGGACCAACTTGGTGTGTCCTCTGCAAAAACGAGGATGAATCCACCAATCATCTTTTCCTCACTTGTCTGACAACTCAGAATGTTTGGGAAAAAGTCCTACAGATCCTTAAGATAGCACATACTTGGTTTGGGGAGGATGTGAATATGGCCTGGAATAACTGGTGGAACAATGCTTCGACCCTGAAAATGAGGAACCTACCACTGATTGTGTCTTGGCACATCTAGATGTGCAAGAACAACAATATTTTTCAGGGAAAACAAAATATTTGGTCTTTTATCATCCCAAAGATATGTATGAGTTTTCTTGAGATCCCGGAGGAGTCACCAAATACCCAGACAAGGCACATCACCCCTGAAGTCATTGATAGAAGGATACCCTGGGCATACTTCGATGGTGCAGCCCAAGATCAGGGGTGTGGTGGAGGCATCATCTTATACAAATCCAAATCACATTATTTCCATATCAGTCTGGGGCTGGGAAATGGCACCAACAATTATGCGGAACTCATGACCCTTTGCCATCTGTTACACTTTGCTACATCCAAAAACTGCAGACACTTACAAATATTTGGGGACTCTAAGATGTTCATAAACTGGTTCAATTGCACTACTACATGCCATGCTTTCTCACTCAGGACAATATTGGATGATGTTTTATTTATAAAATCACAATTTTATTTTGTTTCTTGCACTCATATATACAGGGAATGTAATGTAGTCGCAGACAGGTTATCTAAAGAGGCAACGAACCATCCTCGAGGATAATGGTTGATTAGAGAGCACTATCAGGCACAGTTTTATCAGTACTACCACAGACCATATATATACCAAGTTTTGCAGAGGATATACGAGCCCTAGTTACAACACTTTTTGTTAAATATTTTTGCATAGTTATATGGATATGTAAATATTTATGTAATTGAACTTCTATCAGTACACCCAAGTAGGGGATTTTTGTAAATTTTGATACAGTTTCTGCAAACATTTTACTGTTGACCAAGGTCAACTTACTGCATATGCCAAGGGAATTTACAACATGTAATTTTCTTGATAATGAAAATTACAATTTTTCTTTCCGGGAAAAAATATGTTTTGACATTTTTTCAGCATACCAAAAAATCAAAATGTAGTTAGAAACAATAAGTTTTACCATATAAATCCAACCAACATTGACATAGTAATATGTATTATCCCAACTATCAATTCACTTTGTAATATAGATAACTGCCCATGTTTATGCATAATATTTCTTTGTGGTTGTCCTTGCATGCCTTTCAAATTAGAGTTATTTTTTATTTCTTGTGCGCTAGTTGTCATTATCACAAAGAATTCATGTTTAATTTAGTTTGTAAATTTTTTACACTTAGGGTACGCATATCAATTATATTAAAGCAATGGAAAAGTTCAAAGTAAATAGAGGAGATGGTTTTGGAATTTAGGTATTTGTTTCCACTTCTTGTAAATGTTGGCTTTATTACCTTGAATTGTTATTTATTGAGAGTGTGTTGTAAAATAAATTTCACAATCCAAATAGTAACAAATGGTGATTATTTAGCATATCAAGAAATCTACACTTAAAGGGCATTGAAAACATTATTAACTGAGAGAATATTCTGAAAGTACAAAGTGAAAATGGATAGCGAAGGAAGGAAAGAAGTTATTTGCACTGATATAATTAACTCACGTTCTCTTATCGATGAGGGTTTTTAGTGGTCGGTTAAGTATGAGTGATATGTGAACCTGACAATGGAAGAGAAGAATATCAATAAGAGTTGGTCTAGAGGATTAGCTAATGTTGCATTGTGTTCTAGAAGTGTTTGATTTAAGAGAAATTGCTTGTTTTTGTGCAAACAATTTTGATTCAAACACAACAAAAATTATGCTAGCATCAAAGAAGACTCTTATTCCTTTGACTCCTAAGGCATTCAAATGCATATTCAAATTACCAGAACAAGAGACGTGTTTAAAATTTTCAGAACAAATAGTTTTCTAGAGTCACAAGCTGGAAACATGGACATTATTCGAGAATTCATTTTCCAACTTGTTGGGTTCTTTCTGATCGTTCCATTCTATATTTATTTGTTTAGACAGTTATTTAGAGAATTTTGTTGGCTTTGTGCCCATCTAATGTGCCGAGAAAGTACATCGAATGTCCCAAAATCCATTCTATATTTTCTCTATTACTCATATAAAAAATATTGTTCAATTAATTAGTTTGTCCATAAGAAATAGATTCTTTATGATGGAGTACCTAATAACAACCCTCATCTCTAGCCATGTATTTCATGACTTACCCCATAGACCTAAATTCAATTCTAATGATGAATCGATGAAGTTCTGGTATCCCATATTGTGGAAGTAGGAAGTTACTTTAATTTTTTGTCTAATCCAAGATGTCTTTGTAAAACAAATATTTTACATGATAACTCAACAAGAGCCCCATCAAATATCTACCCAAGCACAAGTTTTCCCATGGGGAAAAGTGGTGCATGAAGAAAGAGAAAACGATATGGTTATTCAAATTTATGGGTTTAAAGGTAAACCACTGTTGCATACAAGAATTGTTATAGCTAGGTATTTCGTTGTCAAAGTTTGCAGACAATACCGTGATTGGATAGTTATATTTGAACATAAAACAAAAATTATTTTATTTCTTTTCCAAATATTGTTCCACAAGTCACTACGAAGAATGCAACTCACATTGTAGAGCTTGCAAAGTATTTTTATTGTTTTAACTTAAGAGAAGTTGAAGCCCATTGAGGATTTGATCCAAAATGCCTATTTACAACACACTTAGATATTGTTAGATACGGGAACTTGTTTACAAGAGTTACAGAGGAAATCTAGGAGATTCACAATTCTGCAAGCAACAATCAAGAACCGATAATGGATACTAGAGAAATTTTTGAAGAAGTGAGTGTTAGCACGGAAATAAAATACAATCAAAGAGCCTGTAACACCCTCCTCCCACATTTACGCAAGTAAGTGACCAACCAGGGTGAACATGTGACGAGAATTTACTATGATATGACTCGACCTCATAAGTCACCTTAAGGAAGTGGAACTAATGGAAACACACCATATAGTCCTTCCACATCAGCAACAGGACTCCTAGGAACCATCCCAACCTCTCAGGTAACTAGCCCCTGGGTCCCATTGAGTTTTTTGACCATTAAACCCCCATATGACCCTTGATATGGACAAGCATGCATCCAGGAGGCTACATACACTCCCCGAGCATGGGTATGCATGCGTCTAGGGACTTTTATGCCTATTTCTCTGCTCGTGTCTCCAAGATTTGAGCCACTTTTCAGGCCTAGAGCCTAGGTCACTGCCCATAACTCACTAACACTTTCAGAATGAATTTACAAAACATAACAATGATGCATTTGCAAAAACAAGGACAAGGTCTAGACTAGACCCCTACTAGCCATGACAAGAATTTCGTCAAACATGTCACAAAGATGTAATCTACGGGTTTAAACAACATATCTGAGCATAAGGGTCTCATGCTTATTTAAGAATCGATAAGAAGCATTCATGCCTCAACACATTTTCTTGCATTTCATCTATTAGGCCATAGATACATTTTTCATTCATTTACAAGTAAAAACATAATGAGAGCCATACGTATCCATTGTCATAATACATGCTCATAACAAACATAATAACAACATAAATACCAAGGAAACAACAACCATATAATACACATATAAAACAGTACAATACTTATGAAATAAAAAGGAGAAATAACCTCATATTAATGATGAAAAGGCCAACCAGTTGTGGGACTTCCACGAACCACCCAACTGTAGACATGGTTGAGCCAAATCTCTCTTCAGCTAGTCACCCCCATGCCATATTCCAAGCATGAATGTGGGATCTCATAAAACACATCAATCAAAAAAATCCAGGGCTTCTAGAGGCCAAACCACCTCAACCCATTAAATAGTGTTCGGACATCACAAAACCATCACCAGATTGGTCTCTACCCAACCCTTCTAAGGCTCTAGAGCGTTGTTCCAACCAAGACTTCCAGCACTAGTAACTCAACCCATAGGTTACTTGGGATTCCAAAGTGTTTTTCCAACCAGGCTTTCCAAGACTAGTAACTCAACCCACCAAGGGATTCCATAGCATTTTTCCAACCAAGGCTTCCAATACTAATAACTCAACCCAAGTTGTTAAAGGGCTTCCAGAGCGTTTGTCCAACCAGGGCTTCCAAGAACTAATAACACCACCCAAGCTAAAGGAAACATGAGAAGCAACCAGAAAAACAAATAAATGAACCCAAAACACCATGGCTATCCACGAAATGGCAAGGCTAGGAAAATCCACTGTCAATCCAAGAAATCCTCCATGCCAATGACAGACCATGACCAATAAACCACATGCATATGCAATGCATGCCAAAACTAGTGAGGAAAACATACATGGAACTCAATTCCTGGAAGAAAAACCCATTGTAGTTGTTGATCCTGATGTCATCTTGCACTTTCCTGCTCTTCCTTTGCCTTCTTGCTCCAGAACTCCAAGTATGCCACACTCTCCAAGAGTGCTCCAAGAAAAGTCTAAGTGTCCAAGAGTATTTAAGAGAGAATGGAGAGAGAGCTCCAAAAATGAACTGAAAAAAGTCTATGAATTGATCCTCATAAGCCTTTTTATTAATGAAGCATCTATTTTCTTCATTTTCATTATTTTCCTTCATTTCCCTCCTCACATGCAACTTGTGACCTTTCACCTCCTTGTTCTCCTAATTTCCATTATTTTCATAAATAAATGTGCCAAAATACCATTTTGCCTTTCCAAATCCTTTTTCATTTCCTATGCCAATTTCCTCAACCATTAATTAACCGTAACTGATCCCCGTCACTATGTTTTTTCCCAACATTTAGCTTGGAATAAGTGTACCATCAACCGTGGTTATTATTTTTCCTTTATTAACTTTTATTACATGGAATTTTCATCATGGTTGTTACAGAGGCATATATCCTATGCAACAATCTCCACCTTGCACATCTAGTGCTGGTCCAAAATCATCCTCTAGTCAAAGAAAGAGAAAGGATACTGCAAATGAAAAACTAATTTGCAGTGAACTGTCAAGTGGCAGAGATGATGAAGAGCCTCCTTGAACATTCATTATAGAAAAAATACACAAAACTAAATCAACCAAATCCAAAAGTCCCCTGAAAATAAGAAGCATTGAACAAGATATGAACGTGAAAATTAATAGTGCCATACTACATGATTGGGTTAGTACTTGTTCAGTAGAAAATAAAAAATAATGGAGCAAATTTCTGAAGAAGCCACTACTTTCAATGACCATCCTGTCACTTTGCAAGATGCAAACAGTAACAAGGGAAATAGACATTTGAGATTGGAAAAGTAAAGGTCCATAATAAAAGGGTTATTAATAAAGTAAAAACTGATGCTGATGTGTCCGGGGTTGCAACCAATGAACTCATGAAATTGCATCAAGCTACTGGTAACGCACTTGCAGAGTCTGTTGGCCAATAGAAAGCAGAGAACCTCACATTTAAAGCAAGAATAAACAAGCTAGAATGTGCTCTAAATCTAGGTCCTTTGTTAATGATTCCACTGGAAATACATATACCACCATAGTCAATTTCTACTCCCGACACATCCCATAGACGTAAAAAATCTCTCAAACTCCTTAATATAGTCAAATATTATATTATTATTAACTATACCAATGATTGGAAATTATTGAACATACATGGCAAGAAACTTCGAATTTGTTGCATTTAGCACATGGAATTAACTCATTTGTTTCTTTGGTTAAAAGTAATGTTAAAGAAGGCAAGAACTTCATTGACAATGACTTACTTACTTTTAGTGGGAGGCTTGGTTTGCTATCTAATCTAGACACAATAAAATGAGGACTCCCAAATTCTAATCAAATGGAGAAGATCAAAGTTGGATGGTCTAAAAGAATAAACACACTAGAAAAACATTTCTAAATGTGAAAGCAAAAAATATTAGAATATGTGATGCCTTTCTCAAGGGAGTACAAATTATTCGGGATATAAACGGTCCACACATCATACATGATTCCAAATTAATTTCAAGAGATATGGTAATAGTTCAACTGGTGAGGCTAAAAGAGTCAAAGGCGAGATAGTATAATGATATAATTGATTTTACTACAAAAGAAATTAGTAAATGGAGAATTACTTTTGTTATTATTAATGAATAGAAATCCATTTTGGTTGCTTAATTGCAAAAAGAGGCTATGGAAATTGAGAAGCAGATATTTGATGAACATGTTAAGCTAGAGATTATGATCGATCCAATGAAATATTTCATTGAAGTTATGTTGGTGAAATTCATTCAAGAAATCATGGATCTAAAAGACAATTGATATTCAAACAATCACGGTTTATGCTTTCACACATTGTGAGTGTCCTTAAATATTGGCACATTCGTTGTTTTGTTTACTAGTATCTAATTATTGAAATTTGTTAGTTGTGTTATTGTGTACTAAACTAATTGCTAGATACAGTTTCTTGTTTTCTCTTGCACTTATCCTTTTCTATAATATGGTTCATGGGAGCTCAATCCCAGTCTCCATTGGGACGAATGCATTTACTTTTGTGATTAAGTAGCAAGATTTTGATGAGGGATTTAGATGCCAAACATAAATGTAGGTTCAGGTACATAATCCCTTCCATCTGCACATGCCTCCCTTTTACCAGATATCTTTGTTCAAATAATTTATTGTATTTACTTAATTTATTAGAGAACAATAATTGATAATTTTTTCTAGAATGCAGGAGCAGATAGTTAAAGAGAGAAGATACCAAAATAGCATAGTGGATGAGATAGTGAGCTAAGTTGTTGAGCATTCTCATTACCGACACAAGTGACTTCCACCATAAATTAGGGTTCTTAATTTTTTGCATAGGATCTTGTATGGATTTGAATTCTATGATGTTGCCCAAAATGATTCATAGAAAATCATTTTTCAAGAATATGGTTTTAACTTTTATATTATATCTAATCTTCTATTATTGATCACAATGAAAATGAATGTTCAAGAACAATTTTGGATTTCATATATATGTTATCTTCATAGTGTTTATTTTAATCATAGCTATGATGACTGAAATTTGAACCTCGATACAATTATGTTACTGTAGTTGTGTTGCTTACTATTCAAGACTTATGATTTAAGCTCTTATATTAAATCATACATACATCTTCCAAGAATACATAATAAAAATGCAATTAAGATTTTTTTTTAATTTTAGTAGTTCTATTCGTTATGAAGTTCAAAATATGTTGGATGTTTTAACCTTTTAAATTTGTGCGAAGTGCGAAGGTGCAGAAAAGGATTTCATTGTGCTTCTTCCATATCTTTGTACTGAGTACTCTTCATAATGAAAAAAAATTTCACACCTCATAAAGGAATTGATGTATTTATTTTGTGCAACTTGGATTTGCGGGTATACACTTGCTTGGTGTTTGGTTCACTTTCATTTAATCATAATTCTTTATTACTAGATAATGTACAATAACTTTTATTATTTTGATTATCAAAATAAATGTTTTAATATTAAGCACAATGAGAGCTTCCTCCACTTTGTTTTTTGTTTTCAATGAACATGTGAACGAGAACAATTGCATAGAGCTATGAATCTTTGAAAAATGAAGGATTTGTGGAGAGGGGATATGTGTGGGAAAATGGGGCTTCAAAGGGAACTTTGTTCTACAAACAGAAAATTATTTTAATTTTAACGTAAATTTAGTATCCAATATTAAACGAAGTCTCCTTTTAATGTGTGTGAGAAAGGAGTGTTGTGCGAGACAACGAGTGTGTGGAACCAGCGACAAAATATTTAATTCATAGTGTTTTGCATCTTTGGATACATTCCAAATTAACCCGTGACTATTAACTATGTTTGGTGGCTTTGAGTGCGAAGGTGCAGAAGAAGCACAATGAAATATTATTCCACATCTCTGTATTCCGGGTAACTTTAAATGATTAAAACGTATAAAATCTTTCAAACTTTATAGTAAAAAAAACTACAAAAGTCCAATATTAAATGAAGTGTACTTTATCCCTTTATGAAGAGGTGGTTAGTTTCATTGTATGAAATATGAAGGTGTGGAGAAATATTTCATTGTGCACACTGCGCAAACGCAATTTTCTCAAATGATGACAATGTTGAGATTGCAACAAGATGACGGAGCTTAGTGAAAAGAGTCGCCTTCACTAAGTGGGCCCACAGGCAAATTATGGCGCAAGTTCTATTTTTTATCCCAGCAGGGAAGATCACAGTGTGGGTGACCACAGCATGAGTGATCACAGTGTGGGTGACCACAGTGTGAGTGATCACATTATGAGTGATCAAAGTCTATTTTTAGACTGGTTGTCAAAAATAGAAAAGTCAAATATTATTGTCTCATAATAATATTTGGACTATAAACTTGATCTTGTACTCTTGGAGCACTTCAGGATGAGCTACGGATGTGGTACATGCAGATCCCAGAGGGAAATACGTGGTTACCTATGGGATGACTAATATTTGCATGCAGGACTTCAGTTAGAACTCAACTGAGTTGAGTTTAGTGGACTGGAGGTGCAGTTGATGGAGTTGTGTTCAGTTTAGCTTTGTTAAACTGGTTGTATTTAGTCTAATTGGAAAATAGACTAGAGATGAGTTGGGTGAATTAGTTATTAATTAATTCACAAGTTATTAACTCATAATGCAACTATAGAATACATCAGTTAACTCAGTTGCATGTCAGTGCATGTTCAGTTCAGCAGGGACAGGTGTTAGAGGATCGGATTGCTATCAGTTGTAACTATAGTTGTGCATGATGATTTGCACAATCAGAGGGATTGAGTATGCCAATGAATTGGCCAATATCAAGAATTGTAGCCTGTGCTCACGTCCAACACAGTGTGAGTGATTCTTTGCAGGTGAAATACGAGTTTGGTAAACCATTCTCATCAGTTCTTGAGCAGGTATTGAGCTGGAGAGGCAGGCAAGCAGTGGAATAAATTTGGAGATCAGATCTCAGTTGTATTGTGTGTAACAGGTGGAGTTGGTACTGGATTTCTTGTGATAAGCATTGTACTTTGTAATGTTACATGTTCTCAATCATTAATATATAGATAGTGTGGGGTTTTTAGCGAGATGCTTTCCCCGGAATACATACTGTGTTAATGTGTGAATGCTCTTGATGTTTTATTGTTATTGATGCTGCTATATTGATGATCAATGTAGAGGAGCTTATGTATTGTGTATGTATTCCGAAATAGTACATGATCAGGATAATCTCTGTTGAATATGTGTTAAATTATTCAAAATTTCTACAGACAAAAAATAATATTGCTTGGTGTTTGTCTCACTTCCATTATTTAAATTGATTTAAGATAGCAAAATAAAAAGGTTTTCTAAACTATTTATTCATTCATTCACGCATTTTAGCATTCTTTTTAATTTACCAAAAGCAAGGGTTTCCATACAATGAAAACGTTGAGGCTATATAAAAAGTTTTGATAAAAAAAAATTGAAATTATCATCTTCGGCAGGTCTTAGAGAATGCAGTATGCACTTTTTTTCTTTTGGCTTACTTGTGGTTAAATTTAAGGATTGTTTTTTTCATGAAAAACATTTAAAGCCTCGAACCTACATCAAATTGACTACAAAAGAAACCAAAGTTTTAGTTTTGATGGTGTTGTTAAATTTATGCAATTTTAAATATGTTTTTGTTCCTTTTCTATGTCCTTTTTTATGAAATTCAGTTCAAGAAAAAATCATATTCGTCACAACATTGATACATTGTGTCGAGTGTGGAGAATTATATATTTTAATCTTTTATTTTTGATTACATAATAGAGGATTTGAAAAACAAGCGTATGTGTGGGAAGAAGCAAGTGCAAAAGAAGCAGAATAGAATCTTCCTCCGCATTTTGTACAATAAGAGTGTTCGCGACACCTCCACACTTAGTACAATGAAAACATTCATTGTACCTCAAAACTCCGCACATTGAAAGCGTCCTCTGCATCTCAAAGTGAATTTAGGGCAATTGTTTGTGTCTCATTGTTTGGATTTCATTGTGCACATTACATAAATAATAACCTCATTGATTGCTCAGCGAAAGTGCAAGTGATGGTAAAGTTAAAAATTAAAAAAAAAAAAAAAAAAAAATTAGCAATATAAGGAAATATAAGTCTAATTAACTATCAAATTCAGCCGAACAAGATTGTTTTTTAAAATAGTTAATGTGGAGATGTGGAAGAAGCTTTCAGTGTGCTCCTTCTGCACCTATGCACAACTGCACCCCCGCACTTAGTGCCATTGAAAATAGTTTTGAGAACCAGACATTGGACCACCCATGAAGAAATTTTCAGAACTATGTTTGTTAGTTTTGATCCATGACTAGCTTATCAAATTATATGTTTTAATATTTTACTTTTAATTGAGTTAATTTTATTGTGCTTCCTTTGCACTTCACACTGCGCACAACAAAAGCTTCCTCCCCACCTCTACATTTTGCACAATGAAAAATCAAAGTGCTAAAAAATTGATGGAAACAACGTCATGTCAAGGAGCTCAATAAGAGGATGGCAACACAATATTGTCGTTGTTAGCAACTTGTCCTAAAATTAAATATACTAATTGAAATATATGTTGGAAGCTATGAGTCACAAGACGAATTCGTAAATCGTATAGATGGAATAATCAAATCATATACACAAAACAAATACAGTCAATGTAATATGGATCAAGTTCAATGATAAAAATATTGGGCATTAAAAAACCAATAAACTAAATTATCTACATAGGCCGGAAATTTCCCAAGATTTGACACATATATTCCAAATAGAAAAACCAATATCAACGATAGAAAATACAACTCTTTGAAAATCTGAAATAAATCTCAACTTCTATTTTCAAAACTATGTTCGTCAACTTTGATCCGCCACTGGATTATCAAATTATATGTTCTAATATTTTACTTTTAATTGAGTTAATTTCATTATACAATGTGCTTTCTCCACACTTGGCACAATAAAAACATCCTCCACTCTTCGCACTAGGCATAATAAAAGCTTCATCTCCACCTCTGTGCTTCTACAAGGAAAATGTTGGCTACCCCTTTGCACTCTGCACAATGTTAAATCCTTGAAATGAAGTTGATATATTAATTTTGTGGGATTTAAATTTCCATGTATTAAATTTCTCCTAATACAAATTTTAATGCAGTTATTTTCTTTTATTTTTAATTGAATTAATTTCATTGTGCAGGGTGCAAAGGGTGCATAATGAAAATACAGAAACACAATGTTCTCAAATAACGACACACTATGATAATGATGCAGATAAAGCCTTCATCATGCGAACTACATAAATTATGTGGAATGTGGGAGTGTGGATGAAGCTATGCAAAGATGGCTTTCATTACGGAAAGTACAGAGTTGCAGAGGAAAGCTATGCGGAGGTAGTTTTCTTATGCAGGATATGAAGGTGCGAACACGTAAATAACAACAGATTGCAGAAATGCAGGTATTCTCAAATAATAACAAAATGCAAGCCTCGCACAAAGAGGCATAACCTTAATCAATTAATTAACGGTAGATACAAGGACTATGCTATATTGTTGCTATTAATATTATTTTTTCTTAAAGAAGATTTACCTTCAACAAATAATTACTCCAAATTGGTGTGCTTCATTTCCAAATTCATGTGAAGAATCCAAAGATTATATCATATTACGAGGGTGATATTGCCTTGTTTATTTTTTATTACACAAATTAGAAGTTTGTGTGTAAAAATCATTGATATATATTTAGTATTGGATGTGAAAGTATTTATTAAAAAAGTTTGAAAATAGAAAAAATGTGATATACATGTATAATAAAAACGAATATTACCTAAAGCCTAAAACGCCTAAAACGCCTTCTCCTGATGATTTCAAACGAATATGACAACTGTATTTATGGTGACATACGAAGCCTCATTAATAGATATATTGAAAATTTAAAAGGAATCATGAGGCGAGAGGGGAGGATAGGACCGCATAAATGCCTTCTCCTCATGCTTTCGAATGAATATGACAACTGCATTTATGGTGACAGACGCAATCTACGGAATATATGTATTGAAAATTTAAATGGGCGGCATCCATATATCCATGCATGCGAAGGCCTGCTCATCCCAAGGTTGACGGCAGGGCAGGTACTGAGGTGGGAGCGCGGTGGCGTCAGGAGGGCAGGGAGCGCATCACATCAGGATTTGGGCTATGAAACGTGTAATAATGAGACGGTCTGGAGAATAATTATTCAGAACATGGGAAGGTGGTCGAGCGAGGTCCTTATGCTGCATGATCTCTTTAGGAGATGGTATGATAATAGCTGCAGCGACACAAATTTCTTTCATGAAGCTAGGCGAGCGAAAGTTAGGGTTTTAGTTGTCCTATTTACAAGCTCAAAGTGGGAAAGAGAATTGCAGTCACTGAGGAGGTCGTGGGAGATTTGTATACAAAGGATAATTGCCTGTTTGCGTTACATTGTTTTGTTTACGAGCCCAGAGTGTAAAGGTGGTTGTTTGGTGTGGAAGCAGTGGGTGGATAATATGGATATTAATCTAAACCGACCCGAAGGAAGGCGAACTCGCAGTCAGGGAGCGACGATGGCAGAGAAAGGGAAGCAGGTGGTGGATGAATCCCTCCCTCCCATTTACTTAGATATCCCTGAAGATTCGGACGAGCTGGAAGTTGATATTCGGGAGTTTCTTGCAGAGGATACTCCACGCCCCTCCTCCGGTGGAAAAGTTGGTAGGTGGATGAGGCATTCAGTTCCAGAGGAGGCCAAGGACGATACCGAGATAGATTCTGAGAATGATGACGAGGCGGATGAAGGAAGGAGTAGGCGCGGTCGCGGGAGAAGGGGCCGAGGAGGTGTTAGGGGCAGAGGGAGGTATGTAGGGCGAGAAGAGCATCGCGGTTCTGAGGAGGGCTCCGGACGTGGTGTCCGCGGTCGGGCAAAGAAGGATATGTGACAAAAGTTACAGGATGCAGAGGCCGCTTATACCAAGGAAACTAATTATAAAATTCGCAGGATAATAGATAAGTTAGAAGAAGAGGCTCTGCAAGATCAATCTGATCCAGAGATGGCTGATTGGGAGACCTTCTTACCTGACCCTGGACATACAAGAGGACGGATGTCCCTCTATAAGCAGTCACTGCACGTATATTGGGGAATGAAGCGTTTGCTTGCTAAGGCCCTGGAGCAAGTAGCAGTAGAAATGGTGGAGCTCGCACAGGGTATGCCAATGTTTAAAAGAGAATTGAAAAATATACAAATGACCCTTCTAATGCAGGACAGGAAAATGGATCAGCTCATAAAGCTGTTGAAAGATAATGGAATAGCTGTGAAGACAGAAGATGCAGAAAATGCAGTAAGGAATGATGCCATGCATCCGTAGCCACAGTAGTTGAAGACATTAACAGGTTTTTACATGGAGATTTTTGTGCCTTTTCCAGATAGTAGTAGTTTATAGCAGTATAATGGTAGCAGTGTTGAACACTATGGATCCATCTCTAGTGTTGCATAGTATGTTTTTGGATAGATTAGCGGGGTATTTAGTCTGGTTTGAGAAACTGATCTTCTATTACTTTTGGATGGCGGTTATATATTTTTAGGAGTTCACCCGGTTTCCCTGTTGGGCGAGTGACAATATGTATATGTACATAGTTTTCAATTTTATTAATAGAATTTTACCTTAGCTTAAAAAAATAAAAATAAACGAATATTACATAAATAATGTGTAAGTGAAAAATGTAGATATGTTCTTTTGGGTTTTATAATAAAGATGGTCGAAAAAATTTAAAAGACATTTTTAATATTTATAAATAATATTTTTAATAAATTTAATATTATAAAATAACACATTTTATTAAGAGAAATTTAAATTATATATATAGTCAAACAACAATTTTGATAATGACTAATAACATTGAACCTAACCAATTAAATTAATCCCTTAAACATATAAAAATAAATAAAAAAAATTACAAGTATTAACCAGTTAAACTAATCCCTTAAACATAAAAAAAATTTTACAAAGTATTCGCAAATAATATTTATAGAGGGCATAACCATGTAATAAATGGAGGGTGAGTGTAAATATGAGATTAGTGTTTCGATTATGCCGAAGATGGTCAAAAGGAGGGCACAACGAGAAATGCACAAGTCAATAATCAATGCTCATTGCACAAGTTTGTGATAATGGAATAATGTAATAGGAGATTGGAAAAACATGTTAAAGAAAGTTTAAGAGTTCATGGTGAAGAAATGGAGTTGAATAGGGAGATTGGATTATCATATTTCAAGGGGCAAATCGAAAGACAATCTAATACATTGAACTAATTCAGTTATAAATACAATTAATTAAATATAAAAACAAAATATAGAGGGAAAAAATTTATAGGTATATAAAGCAAAATGATAACATAAGATTGTTTGTATTATTTTATAATTATTAATTACAATAGTTAATGTTTGTATTATTTATAATTGTTAATTTCACAGAGTGAAAAACAAAAAAAATAACTAATTAAAAATTGATTTCATACTCAATACGTAACATACCGAGGAATCTATTTCAATAACAAAAATATTTATTTAATTAATAAATATAATTGGCATCTAAAATGATTGATGTAGTGATTATTTATCTCTGAATACCCAACCACAAAAATCTTGAACAATAGTGTGCATCCCTATTATATACATAATATTGACGCGTTCACATCAAACTAAAGTGTATATAATATAATATAATATTTAGGTCGATAGGCCTTCCTTTGAAAGGGACTTTCGTCGTCCTTTTCTTTCAGATGTTGACACCTGGCATCTATGTCATTCAGCGAGCATTCAGCGTCTTCTTCAATTACTTGTCATGGTATCAACTGAGGATCTTTGCATCTTTGCATCTGGCACGAGTTCTATTGCCCGGGTCTCGCAAAACGGAAAACTGTTATGCCAACGCCTTTCTCCATAATCCATAATGATGGCGGTCTCGAATCTTCACCCACTACATGAAGCCGGCAGAAATATCCGCAAATTTGTTACAAATTCCTGTAATCCCTGAACAAATCGTTACAAATTACTGAGAAAGCAGTTTAAAGTTAGCAGCGATTCTCCATGTGCCTTCAATGGCGTCCACTGTGACAGAGGAGGGCACGTATTCCTGTAATCCCTGAACAAACCATTACAAATTACTCTGAAAGTAGTTTAAAGTTAGCAGCGATTCTCCATGTGCCTTCAATGGCGTCCACTGTGACAGAGAAGGGCATGTTGTGAGATTAGAATTTGACAATTTTCTGGTCGCAGGGCCGTTTCCATCAAAATTCTGCAGCCTGAGATATCTCACAGTCCTCTCATTTGCCAACAATGAAATCAAGGGGGAAGTCCCAAAGGATCTGGCCAACTGTACTAATCTGACGCGCTTGGATTTGTCTCAGCATTATCTAGTAGGCTCTCTTCCTAGCTTTGTATCAGAGATGCCCAACCTGGTGGACATCGATTTTGTCATCTGATTCTGCCAGAACTCTAGAATCTGCTACAGACTTTTAGCACTAGTTAAGGAAACTGGTTACTACGACATACTCGCAGTGAGTGCGACGGCCACTGAAGCAGAGATCAAGAATGTTTATTACATGAAGGCCAGGCAGGTTTTTCCTCTTAAAAATACAAATGATGCTCAGGTGGCACAAAATTTCCAGGCATTAGGAGAAGCTTACCATGTTCCCAGCGATCCAGCACATGGAAATGCAGGTGTATCAATGGAAACAATAATAGAGGCAACAACAGTCTTTGCGATGCTGTTTGGAAGCAAGTTATTTGAACACTGTATAGGCCACCTCAGAATTGCTTCTATGGCTTCTTTTGAGAAGATCTTTACTGAAGGCGAGCACACGGATAACAGGAAAGTACAAGAGGAAAGAGAAGAAAATCTTGCACAGGTTTTGAAAGATTGTGTTTATCCGTACGTACAAGGTGAGAAGGGTGGGTTTATAGAAGAAGCTAAATCTGACGTTAAAATTGCTGGGCGGTGCAGCTAATGGAAACAGTATACTGCAGACAATTGGTTACATGTATGAAAGAGAAGCGGCGAAGGAACTTGGAAAGAACGGAGACTTATATTTGGGTTTGTCATTTATAGCCGAATGGCTCAGAAACAGCGGGAACAGGTGCTTTTGCTCTGTTGCAGTTATTAGAAGATATCAAAGAGCAGCGGAGTAAGGGGGAGAATTACAGTGAAGCCGATTTTGGAGCATTTTTACAGTCCAACAAAGAATTGATTGTCAACTCACTTTGGAAAGTAGATGTGCCTGACATTGAACGCACTCTCTCGCACGTTTGCCAGATCGTGTTGCAAGATAAGACCCTCTCCTATGTGTGCCACACGGTGTTGCAAGATAAGAGTGCAAAGAAAGAAGATCTTCAAGCTCGCGCGGAAGGTTTAAATATTCTGGGAAAGATTTTACAAACCGCAAAACTATAAAACGGAGATCGAATTTCAGAAAAGGACACTTCTCGTGGATTTTATTTTTGTTCAAAGACATATCTATTGTTATGAAGAAACATTTTCTCACATTTTCATTAAATCTTTATCACTGTTAATTGTTCACATGACGAAAAATGTAAAGGGACTCAAAGATCTCCTCCTCCAGCTAGTGGAATTGAATGGCATATATGAAGTAATGAAAAATATTCGCATGGTTTGTTTCTCACACATTCTCATAAATCCAACGCGTTTGTCCATGGTATTTAGCTCTTTATGAGGCTTTTGTAAATTGAGGAAACAAATTTGGTGAAATACTTGAATAAGGTCACGTGAATCTATTGTATATGTTCTTGCAATTAAATCAAGAAAACAAATTCTTGTAGCTGTTTAGCTAATTGTTCTTTACTTCATTCTTTTTTTTAAATATTTAGTATACGCTTCCTTTGCATCGAATTTTATCACATTGCTTTGATTAGAAGTCGGAATTCAGGTGCAGAAATTTATAACTGTCTATGCATAATAAACTAGCCCAAGCTTCAGTCTTATCATAATTAAGTCTGATGCAAGAGCATCAACCCACTAACGAAAATGATTTCTAGAAGAAATCAAATGGAAGGCACAAGTGTCAAAAGGAATACAAATTATTAATTTGCAATTTAAAAGCATGGTGAAAATTAAATATGCTAGGGATCTTGGGTTACTTTGTAGTTAATCTTCAACCAAACTTTGAAAAAAAAAATGTCATATTTAAAATCACAAGGCTGTGCGGCCTTGTTTGATGTTTCAAACATCAAATCATCATGCTAATTTGAAATATTTCCACAAAGTTCATGAGGCTTGCAATAAGTTTGTCATTCTCTTCATCCCCTTTTTCATAGATGTCTCTTTACTTATTGTCATTCTCTTCATCCCCTTTTTCATAGATGTCTCTTTTTTTTATAAGAATTTCATTTACAATTACATTGATTGGAATTTCGTTGTTATTACCTCATGAGGAAACTCTTTATCATCTACAACTGCATCATTTGTATTCGCCAACAGTTAACTAGTTTTAAAATCACAATATCTTTGGATCTCATCAACTTCTTCATCCTTATCTTTACTAAGGATTGCTCTGTGTTTAAGTTCACAAAAGTAAACTTCCATCTAGGTTGTTGTGAGCTCTTCATCATTCAATTAAGCATTAAACCTACGCTCCAGCTTCACTTGTAACCTATGCCACTTTAATTTCTTCCACATAATCCAATAAACATTTGGTCTTCTTTACCTTCTTGTTACATTAGTACATTCAGGTGCACTTTTATCTCAACAACTTCTTAGTGAACTTTCTTTTGAGTCATCCTTCTTCTTATGTCATTTACTTTGGCATCTTATTTTCATCTACTATGACTTCTCCTTGAACCCATGTCATGACTATCAATAGTTTCTTTGTGAACTTTACCTTGTCCACTTGTACATTGCAATAACAAGTTACTCCTTAACTTGTTTCAATATTTAACCAAGCTATCTCTAAGCTCGTCCTTTTGGTATAGTTGGTTTTCTCTTTTAGGACCTCTTAAGCTTCTCTAAAGAATATGAGTTTTATCCAAAAGGAAACATAAGAAACACTTACACATATCTTGAAATATCTTCTTCATCGTTACTTACAAGGTGACAAGGTAGTGTTTATGCAAGAAGCTAAATCGGAGATTCAGTTACTCGGCGGTGCAACTTATGGAAGTAATTGTTAAAAAATGGAAGAAAAAGAATTTATTCATTAAACATAGCAAATCTCAGGTGAGGAGCTTCACTTGGAGACTGCCTCTAGCGGAACGATCTACGATCTTCTCACAAAAAATCAAGAATATATAGTTTAATCAAATAAGGAAGTTAGAACAGCCACCTGGAATGTAGGAACAAATTCCTAATCCAAGTCTCACATGAAACTAATGAACAAACTCTCTCCAAGAATACATTTGTCCATTAATTTTAACACTACCTTTTAATGGAGAAAGGGTTCCATAGCACTCTTAACATCTCCCTAAATAACTCATATTTAATTCTTACAAGAGGCTTAGTAAAAATGTCTACAACATCATCACAAGTATTACAATATTCAATATGGATTTCCTTTTACTGAACCTTCTCACTAACAAGGTGAAACTATGTATCAATATGCTTGGTGTTTTTATGAAACACTGGATTATTTGCATGTTTGATTGAGCTCTAGTTGTCACACCTGATAACTGTTGCATCCTTTTGTTCTTCTTTAACATCCTGGTTCAATGAAACTGCCGCACATGTTGCTCCTCACATTGTTTGATACTCTGCTTCAGCTGAAGATAAGGATACATTGTTCTTCTTGTCGCTGCTCAATTCAATAACCCCGAACCCAATGTTGAATGCATAACTTGTTATGGATTGTTGGTCATCTATATTTCCGACCCAACCTGAGTCTGAGAATCCTGTCAATCTAACATCAAACGAATTAGTATATTTAATACCAAAGTCTAAGGTTCCTTGAAGATACCTTAAGACGCCTTTCGCTGCAACCCAATGATTCTCAAGGGGCTTTGACATGAATTGGCTCAACAAACTGACTGCAAAAGCCAAATCGGGCCTACTGGTAGTCAAGTAAATTAGACTCTCAACCAGTTTTCTATACAGTGTTGCATGGAACTCTTAGAACCATAATTATTTTGAAGTCTAGTATTCTTTTGTAAAGGCACCGATGCGTCTTTGCACTGATCCTTTCTGAACGTTTTCAAAAATCTCCTAATATACTTTCCTTGAGACAAAAAAGTTCGAGCAAAGTCTCTCCAGACTTCAAGACCCAAACAATAGTGTAATTAGTAAGGCCTTTAGCTAGCTCAAATTGCTCATCCGTTAGGCTTGAACCAACATCTCTTCTAGAGAAATTCAACAATTCTAATTTAATAATCTTATCGGCCTCTCTTTGTACCTTTTGGGACAATTGCTAGTATATACACCAATTATTATTGAGATAAAAGGCATTGCCCATAGATACTTTATAGACGTTGATGGCTTATTATTAACTCCGAATTCTCAAATATTAAAAATATTTCAGAATAGCGATAAAAGTGAATTCATAAAACATTAGAAGTGGGGTTAAATGAATCATTCTACCCTCCTTAATATTGAAGGGAAATTGAATGGAAAATCGAAAGCTTATCATTACATTATGCATTGGTTGTTTGCATTTATTTTGTTTTGAGTGAATGTTCATAATACTTCATATTGTCATGTAAATCCGCTCATTTGCCAAGTGTTCCATAACACCATAGAAGTGACAACTGAAACACTTTGTCCCCATTAACATGGTATGAGATAGAAGGTTTAATATTATATCCATTATCATTACTTTGCCATATCATATACAAACTTACAAATAGGGTGGTTGTAGAACAATATATGAAGGACCATTATGTCATTGCCTTTACTTGCAATTGAAATTAGAAAGTGATGTATGCTACGAGATGGGGTGCTTTGCTGACTGTAAGTCATTGATTTTTTATTTTCCGATGAACAAGTGATCTTGTTGTTCATGATTGAAATGCAAATAGTTTGTTTGGTAAAGTAGGAGGCATGCTTTGGTGAACATGCCATGGCCTCCACTTGGCAGGATTATATCATGTGTGGCTACATATTAGGTTACGTAGAGCCTCTATATGGTGGAGGCATTTCCACATTAAATTTGTGAGCAAGGGAGATGGGGTATTTGCATTTGGGAAGGATTACCGAAAAATCAACTCTTTATTCGGAGCAAGTAAGGGTGCGAGATCTTACACAGGATTGGATATGGCTGCGCATTTCTCTGGCAAGCAATCGAGGCTCATTTATGACCTCACCATTCTGCAAATTCTTGGGATGGTAGAATCATGGGAGAAGTATTACACTTGGCGCTTTGTGGGTGTATTGATTCAACATTGGCTCGCATCTCATAAACGTTGCCTTTCGCATATTGAGGTATAGAACAGTTCGTTTCATGTTCAGGGTGAAAACTTTTTAGGTGAGTTTAAGGTGGTGAACCTATCTTGTCTCACATACAAGGCTCGCTCTGGATTCTTGCCTTCCTTTCCACATTACTCACTCAGCTGATAACATCTTTTTTCAGAGAGGTATCTCAATTATGGTGGTTTTTGGTCCTAACCTTGAGTCTTCAGATCAAACTAAATACTTTTGTTGGTTGTTGTCATATGTTATTCGAGGTTTATGTTAGGTTCAATATCATTGTTATTGATTGTTATTGGTGTTTTTTATTCTTCAATCTCGTTATTTAATCCATCTGAAGTCTTACCATGGGTCCTCGTTCTATTGTACTCTACTAAGGTGTTTCGCTATCAGAGGCAAGGTATTACAATGAGAGTGACAATGTTCTTTGGGTTCTTTCTTAATAATACCTCTTCTGGGCCTTCATTTAACTCGTTGTCGTTCTTCCCTCTCTCGACCTTCAATCCATCGAGCCCTTGAGAATCTCGTTCAATTGCCCAGTACTGGTCGGCGACGTTTGGTACAGTGGGTCTTTTTCAATTTGGTTCTGATTTTGTTCTCTTCAAGTTCTCCAAAAGGTTTCAATCAAGTACTCTCTGGTTTGTGTCCATAGAGGGCTTAACGTTCAGTTGGGTCAGGGGCCCTTCTTTTTTAGTTTTCTCAATGATATATATATTGGTTCTTCGTTGCCAAGTACAAGCCTTATGATATTTTCACTAAGTCCTTCAAGTCATAATTGGATTATCTCATCCACTCTTTAATCACAATCACCTCGCTTGGTTGCTCCAATTTTCTCGGGCTCTATTTTCTTGTAGGTACTGGTCTTTCATGGCCCCCTGTCAACGACTGCTCGGTCGTAGGGGAAGCGCATCCAAGATGTCCTCTTCTAGACACCAAAGACTTTTTGGATGGGAGTTGGTTCCAAACTTTTTTTATGTGGTTCCCTTGGAGGTTTGTAAGGAAATCGCACCTTGGAATCTAAAGAGTTCATAGACCGTATTTATTATTCACATTCTGAAGTTTGCAATGGCAGCACCAAATGGGTGCCATACCTTGGTAAAATTCAGAAGAGAAGGTTATATTTTATGCATTTTATATCAACGCATAGGCAAATGGAGACTCTTCTTCACATGGTGCTCCAAGACAAGTAGGTTGATAACTATAAGCTCTTTGTGGGCCTGGAGGATTTGAAGCAAATTCTCAGGGATACTTTTTATGACATGGATGAAATTTTGGTTAGATTGAGCAAAATAGAATGTTATATCATCTTAGACTCTGACACTGACTCCATTTCACACACAAATAGTGAAGCAATTATAAATGCTCAACCAATCAATATGGTCAGTGTAGACTCCTCTCCAGATCACCCGATGATCATCCTAGACGAATAGGTCCATCTCTGCTTTCATTTTTATCTCATGGTCTCATAGTTGGTGGTTGCTACTTAATTTTTTGTCATCCTCATTTTTGCATGGAAATAGTTTTTAAAGGATAAAATGATCAACTATTGGTATGTCAATGGTTCACTCTTTGGTGGTTGGATTTTTTTCATGTACTTACTGCTAGTGTCGGTCTTGAAGCCCTCCATCAGCGATCAAAGCTCTTTGAATTTTCATAGGTAGGTGTCTCATCAGTGTCAAGTTTTGCATCCCGTTAGGCATGCCATAACCCTGATGGAGGAGCTGGTCTATTTATACCCCTCTTGGCTTTGTTGGATCAGGTCATATTAGTCATTAAGCTCTTTCAAGCTTGTCTTGTTTTGTCTTGAGGTCAAAGTCCTAGGTCTAGGGTTTTGGTCATTTATCTCTGCAAGGTCATGTCTCTGAAAGTCCATGAGTGCTCAGCAAGCCAGAGGGAGGAATTGTAAACATGTTTCTTCGATATTTTTATCTTATACAGTGAATTTTCACCTTGGATTTAAAAACTCTGTTTTTAAAGCCAAGGTCATTTTTTTTCAAAATTTTTGTAAAAAGTGATGAAATTTTAAAAGACTGCAGCGGACATCATGAAAACCCTGGTCCCCTTGCCGAGATCCCTCAGATGATCTACCTGCAAAAAGAATCAAGAAAAAGCACTAAAAGAGTCGATTTCAGGGCAAAAGGAAGCCAAAAAGTCAGTTTTATAAAGTGTCAAAGATAAACTTTAGAAAGTGGGTTTGAGCATTAAATTTTTTCAAATGGAGTTTATAAAAGTTCAATTTCCCTCCTATTAGTCTCATTGTGCATCCAAAGCATGGTTGAGAGAGAGTGAGCAAACATCAAGAGCATTGGGCGAAAATTGGTCAAGGTTCGAGCTCAAGACAGGCGCGCGACCCATCAGGCCAGGCGCGCGACCTGTCAGGTTCGCGTGACCCGTCAGAGGCCATCCAGCAGTTCAGTTATTGAACGGGCGCGACCCGTCAAGTGCGCGCGACCCGTTGGGAGGGGCGCGCGACCCGTCAACCTGTTCTCTGCAATCTCCTTTCAAATTTGCTCAATCTTCCTCCAAGTCATCGAATTTGTTCAAGGTAGGCTCTCTACACATCATTTTGGTGGTTGGTTATGAATGCAAGCCCTCATTCTTGTGTTTTAACCTCAAATCATGCAAGTGAAAAGACACTATATGGCTGCACTGTTAATGTTCAAATGTGCTAGGGTTTGTGTTGTTTCAAGGTATTTCCCTTGGTAAATTGTTTCCCTCCTTCCCTTTTTACTCATATTTTCATTCATATCTATTTTCCCATACTATTTTATAAATAAAATGCAAATCCTACCCCTCTCCCAAAGCATCAAAAAACTCAAACCCTAATCTTGTTGCACCATATGCATGTGTAAACAAAAGAATTTGTTGGTGAATATGTAAAGGGTTTTGTAAATATGTTTCCCTATCTTTCCCTCTTAATGCATGTATTCATATTCCCATATGTTCACTGTTTATACATGTATTCCTATATGCAGTGATTTTGTAAATGATTCCCTATATCCTTGTTATGTTCATGTATGCCTGTATATATGCAAATATTTGTTTGCAATGTATTCCCTAAATTCCCTGTTATTCGTATATTCCCAATTCCTTGTGCAAGAGGTCCCTCCCCTAACATTTCCCTCATGTCATTGTCCCCTTGAAACAGCATAGAGTTCAGCAGTTTTACAAGCAGAAACAACAGTACATTTTGTCCACTCTGCTCCTCAAACATGTCAGAAACCGAAACATATGAGCAGAGTGATGACCAATCATCAGTGTCAGAGGTTGAGGTACAGAGGAGGCCACATAGAGGTGGAAAAGGTGGCTATCACAGGAGAGAGGAGCCTACTTCTTTGGCAGGTCTACAAGCTTGTCCTTTGGCAGTTTCTTGCTTTCAGTACATGTCCTGTTATGAGTTTTGTGAGAGGATCTCTCGGATTCAACATCACCGAGAGTTGGCCCGCCTCTTTGTCTTGCACTTGCATGAGGGACATGTTAACCTTGCTGGGGTGGATTTCATTTTGACACCCGAGATCATTGCATAGGCTACAGGGATTCCAAATGTCAGGGAAATTTGGAATAAGCGTAAGGTATTGGATACAGTTCACTTTGAGCCTTTTGTCCGGCCACCATTCATGAGAAATTCGGCCGGTGTGTTTCCTTTCATGTTCCTCCGGAGTCAGTATGCCCCCATGTTGAGACTCATTATGCTTTATTTCACCTGTGAGGGCAGATTTTCCCAGGTATACTCATATCACATTCGCCTCTTGATGCACTTCACTCGAGTGCGGATGATGAACATCCCGGTCTTCTTTTATCAGAACATTGAGAGGATGGTCTCCGTCATGCAGAGGAAGTGCCCGGCCCAGCAGTACAGGAGCCTATGTCATTATGGTTTGATTCAGCTCGTAGTCTTGCATCAGTTGGCTCAGCAGGGCATCTCATGGGAGGAGTTCATTTCCCGTGAGTTTTTCACAGCACCACCCCAGCCACATCCTGAGGTCATTCAGGAGGAGGGAGGACCATCTCAGCAGCCTGATATTCCGGTCACTCGACATGTTAGTTCCTCACCTCAGCTCACTTATCAGAGAGGCCAGAGGGCCTTGTTTGCAGCAGCTCGGCGAGTACTATCTCCACAGCAAGTGGAAGGGGTCTCGCCTTCATCATCGGCTCAGCGAGTGTTATCTCCACATCAGGTGGAAGGGGCCTCGCTTTCTTCACCAGCATAGGTACCAGAGAGGGGCAAACAGCCCATGATTGATGAGGGTCCATCAGGAGTTCCCGATATTGAGTTTGTTGACCTTGAGGCCAGTTCTCCTAGCCAAGAGGCAAAAGGAGATCATTCAGCATCTCAGAGCTGAAAATGATGCCTTGCAGAGGAGATTAGAGGGGGAAAAATGGACCATCACCTACCTTGAGCAGCGCAACAAACAGTTGGAAGATGAGCAGGCACTTGATGAGTTATGGAGGATTCGTAGTGACCGAGTCTTGAACCGAAGAAGACCCGGTGATCCATTGCCCGCTGACCGAGAGTCCATGCTCATCCAAGAGAACGCACACTTGGAGAGGCTGTTGGCTAAGGCCAACCAAGAGAAGAAATTGTTGAGGAACATGAAAAACCATTACTGGGCAAGAATGCATGTGTGCAAGGCCAAGATGAAAATGTTTCAAAGGCGGTTGTCCGAGGCCCTTAAACGGAAAAAGAGGACCAATCCACTCCGTATCTTGGCTGAGGCTTCCAAAAAATTTTGAGAATTTTGGGTGAATTTTGACATTTTCAGGCAATTTGCACGTTTTTCCCATTAACGGGTCTCACCCCGCGTGCGACCCTTCATCATGGCAACTCCTTTTGGCGAAAACTCAGCATTTCTAGATTTTTCATGCAAAGTTACATATTCCCATGGATGGACTTGAGATTTTGTGCAGTTTTGGTCCCCCAAAAGGTCAAAAAACTACCCAAAAATGACTTTCTGGCCCTTTTTTGAGTTGCAGAAACTAGTCTTGGGAGAATTAAGTTTTGACAGGGCAAATGACCTCCAAATTCAAAAATTCTAGTTGGGTTGTAAAGTAGACTCACGGACCTTTCCAAAAAGCCCACTTTTGCGCAATTTGGACACCTGAAAGTGCCTCAAACATCGCTCCAAAGGCGCGCGACCCGTCAGGCACGGGCGCACGACCCGTCAGGCAGTTTTTGCCAGATTGCATTGTACAACCCAGAAAACGCAGTTTTGACCCAGTTTGACTTTTTGGGGTGGAAGATGATTATCTTTGATGTAATTATTGTAACTCTAAGACACTTTTACTCTTGTTTAACACTTCTAGAAGATTCATTCATGTAAAGGGTAAATATTTAATGAATGGATTGGTTTCCTAGCTTATAGAGGCAAGTTGTTTTGACTGCCTAGATTGTAGTGCTTAGTTTAGAAGTGGTTGAAACAGCTCCTAGGATAGTGAGCTCGACCCATGGAGGCAGGGAAAGAGGTTAGATCATCTATATTATGTACTTTCTTGCTCATTTTCATGGTTGGACTCTTGAGGGAGAAGCTATCATTGTATTATTCACTGTATCTCTGCAATTTTTGGCTAAGGAAGACCAGGGTTTTGCAGTCCTTTTTGGGATTCTTGTGGTTTCATGTATTGATGGAGTGATTCTTAATGTTCTTGTAAGTGTGTTATGTGATTCATCTCCTTTCTTTCCTTCTGCATATTAAACAAATGAAGTGTTAAAGTAAGAATTCATGCTTGCCATGCTCTGCTTTTAAATTTGTTTAATTTCTATGTTTTCTACTGTTTAAGGAGAATTAAAAGTATTATTTGCTCTCCTTAGCTCCTCACCGGTCTTTTCCATCCACTCACCTCAAATCAAAGGCATCAATACAGTCTCCTACCTCGCCCCAAAGAACCCCCTGCAGAAACTGTGTCAAATCCCCGCACCGAAAATTGCAATTCCTCAATTTGCCACCAAAAACCCAAAAAAACCCAAATCAACCTTTTTAATCAGTTTACTAGCCTAATATCAGTGTTACCTTGTTGGTCATCTCATCCCATTGAAGATCTGTCGAGATTGACCGGAGAGAGCCTTCTCCTGCCCCGTAGGGCTAGCTACGAGGCTAAATGGTTTGATGTAGCCTTGAGGTTTACCTTTCTCAGCCTGAGGTGAAATTTCAAGCGCTAATATACTGGTGACCATACTGGGGAGAACAATTGATCATTTGTTCATTGATGTGTTGGTTTCATAAGTCTTAGACGGAGCCTTAAGTTACGCTAGGTAGCCTTCGAAAATGCTCTTGTTTTACATCAGCGTTAGTAGATAAACGCTGCTTCAGTCAATCTCCGTGAGCTTGTGGATACAACACTTCATTTGCATTTCACCCCAGTACATGTATCAAGTTCAGATCTGATTGTTGATAGTGGACAACGTTCAGACACTGACAAGGCTGAAATCATTCACTGGCGACTCCTTCACTGAAAACTCCAAAGATCAATACTTCATGGTGACTTCACTGCAGAGAGATCAGTAGCTGTGAGCTTTTCAAGATGGATCGGATTGCAAGAAGATATGCTCCATTGAGCCGAGATCACATCCCTGGTTTTCCAAATAAAATTTCGAAGGTAGATTGGTCAAGGAATCTGCCTATATTTAATGATGATGGTAAGAAGGATGCTGCTCTACATCTAGTTAGATTTCATATGCATATTCGCAAGTTGAAGGTGGATTTTCCTGAAGATTGCTTGATGAAGATATTCCTGGCCACTTTGGAAGGTGAAGCCCAGTCTTGGTATGAAAGTTTGCCGCCCGCTTGTATTTACTGTTTAAAGGATTTTCATGCTATGTTCATTGAAAGATATCAAGCATCTTATCCATCATTAAATTTAGTTCATGACTGTTGCAAACATGCTTCAACTTTTATTGAAAGCCTTGAGAAATATTATGAAGATGATAATTTTATGGATGTTGAGATCATGGAGGCTCCGTACGAGAATCCATTTCAGCAACATGAAGAGAACCTAGAGGATTCCCATAGAGATGATTATGAAAATTTGCAGCAAGACCAAGATCTTAGTATGATGGAAAATGAAACAATTTCGCATCTTGACAGTCAACAGGAATTGCATGAAATGGATCAACAGTATGAGGAAAATCTGTATACTCCTTCACTTGAAATCAATGAAGACAATCGTTGTTTGAACAAAAGAAAACAAAAGGTATTATCTCCTCTATCTGAAGATGAAATAGATCTACTTTTGAGAGGTCTTGTTCCAGCTCAAGCTAATGCAGAAATGCAGTGTGCACATGGTCAAGAAGATGATGGTGGACCTTCTTCCTATTCTGAAAAGGATGACAGTCTTGTAAGCAGCTTTATAGATCAGCAGGTTGAAATTTGTTATATGGCTTAAATTGATGAAAGAGAAGAGCTTGTTTGAGATCTTCCCACAGAAGAAGATAGGATAGCTACTTCAATTCTAGATTCAGATTGTGATGACCAAGCATACCTTGTGCTGAATCCTGAAAAGGAGGGGTTTGTTGTTGAGACCATAGACAAAGTTTTTGATCCAAATGTTCTCATGCCATCAGAACAGAGCCTGCATGAGGAGGTAATTCAGTCAGTTCATGAAAAGCAAGATGACATCTTCATTCAAGTAAGTGAAATAGTTCCTTTGGATGAATTTATGGTAGATGATAGAAATGTCATTTTTTCACTTCAAGAATCAGTTGAAGTTTCTTTCCTTATGATTGAAGAATGTAATAAGGAACTTGATAATTTGGTTATGATACCATATGAAGATGACTACCATATTGTCAGACTACAGAAGATCATAGCATACAGGATTACCTTTCAGATTCCTCTTCATATGTTTCATGTGCTGAAATGCTTTTCAAAGAAGAGATCTGCTCATCCATTTGTTCAGAGTTTTTTGAAGCCCATGAGCATACTTTCACCGAAGAACATGAGGAAGGCAGATCAGAAATTGAAACAAAGGACACCTTGATCTTTCAGCAAGAGATGGCAATGGAAAATCTTCATGTTTTTCACGATCCTCTAGCAAGTTTGTTGCAGCCAGCAGTGATAGTGTTTATTGCAGTGTTCAGTGATGAAGGAGATCATGGTCAGCTATGTTTTTGGATGCCCAGTTACCAGTATCTATTGTTGATCATGAGATCTGATCAGGAGAATCAATCAAGAAGCCATCTTCTTGATTGGTTGCATTGGCATTATGATATAGTTTGATGGTAGGTTATCTTGTAAGAAACATAGGCGGTTATGTACTGCCCTCAAGTTTTAAATTTTAAGTTCAGGTCTTGAGTTAGTTTGTTAGAGTCAAGTTTTTCCATCATTTCAATTTGTCATCGAGTCGGTTTGAGTCAAGTTTCAGTCACTTTTTAGTCAAGTTTTCATTCAATAAATGTGTCAAAGGTTTTGTGTTCTCCGTTCAAAATAATGACTCCATTGCCCAATGATTGTAAGGCACTGGTCTGCTCTCCCAAAGGTCTAAGGTTCTTGGTACCTCCAAGGAGCTACCATCCCCATTGGAGCCAATGTTAGTGTCGGTCTTGAAGCCCTCCATCAGTGATCAAAGCTCTTTGCATTTGCATAGGTAGGTGTCTCATCAGTGTCAAGTTTTGCATCCCGTTAGGCATGCCATAACCCTGATGGAGGAGGTGGTCTATTTATACCCCTCTTGGCTTTGTTGGATCAGGTCATATCAGTCATTAAGCTCTTTCAAGCTTGTCTTGTTTTGTCTTGAGGTCAAAGTCCTAGGTCTAGGGTTTTGGTCATTTATCTCTGCAAGGTCATGTCTCTGAAAGTCCATGAGTGCTCAGCAAGCCAGAGGGAGGAATTGTAAACATGTTTCTTTGATATTTTTATCTTATACAGTGAATTTTCACCTTGGATTTAAAAACTCTGTTTTTAAAGCCAAGGTCATTTTTTTTCAAAATTTTTGTAAAAAATGATGAAATTTCAAACGACTGCAGCGGACATCATGAAAACCCTGGTCCCCTTGCCGAGATCCCTCAGATGATCTACCTGCAAAAAGAATCAAGAAAAAGCACTAAAAGAGTCGATTTCAGGGCAAAAGGAAGCCAAAAAGTCAGTTTTATAAAGTGTCAAAGATAAACTTTAGAAAGTGGGTTTGAGCATTAAATTTTTTCAAATGGAGTTTATAAAAGTTCAATTTCCCTCCTATTAGTCTTATTGTGCATCCAAAGCATGGTTGAGAGAGAGTGAGCAAACATCAAGAGCATTGGGCGAAAATTGGTCAAGGTTCGAGCTCAAGACAGGCGCGCGACCTGTCTGGCCAGGCGCGCGACCCATCAGGTTCGCGCGACCCGTCAGAGGCAATCCAACAGTTCAGTTTTTCAACGGGCGCGACCCGTCAAGCACGCGCGACCCGTTGGGAGGGGCGCGCGACCCGTCAACCTGTTCTTTGCAATCTCCTTTCAAATTTGCTCAATCTTCCTCCAAGTCATCGAATTTGTTCAAGGTAGGCTCTCTACACATCATTTTGGTGGTTGGTTATGAATGCAAGCCCTCATGCTTGTGTTTTAACCTCAAATCATGCAAGTGAAAAGACACTATATGGCTGCATTGTTAATGTTTAAATGTGCTAGGGTTTGTGTTGTTTCAAGGTATTTCCCTTGGTAAATTGTTTCCCTCCTTCCCTTTTTACTCATATTTGCATTCATATCTATTTTCCCATACTATTTTATAAATAAAATGCAAACCCTACCCCTCTCCCAAAGCATCAAAAAACTCAAACCCTAATCTTGCTGCACCATATGCATGTGTAAACACAAGAATTTGTTAGTGAATATGTAAAGAGTTTTGTAAATATGTTTCCCTATCTTTCCCTGTTAATGCATGTATTCATATTCCCATATGTTCACTGTTTATACATGTATTCCTATATGCAGTGATTTTGTAAATGATTCCCTATATCCTTGTTATGTTCATGTATGCCTGTATATATGCAAATATTTGTTTGCAATGTATTCCCTAAATTCCCTGTTATTCATATATTCCCAATTCCTTGTGCAAGAGGTCCCTCCCCTGACATTTCCCTCATGTCATTGTCCCCTTGAAACAGCATAGAGTTCAGCAGTTTTACAAGCAGAAACAGCAGTACATTTTGTCCACTCTGCTCCTCAAACATGTCAGAAACCGAAACATATGAGCAGAGTGATGACCAAGAATCAGTGTCAGAGGTTGAGGTACAGAGGAGGCCACATAGAGGTGGAAAAGGTGGCCATCACAGGAGAGAGGAGCCTACTTCTTTGGCAGGTCTACAAGCTTGTCCTTTGGCAGTTTCTTGCTTTCAGTACATGTCCTGTTATGAGTTTTGTGAGAGGATCTCTCGGATTCAACATCACCGAGAGTTGGCCCGCCTCTTTGTCTTGCACTTGCATGAGGGACATGTTAACCTTGCTGGGGTGGATTTCATTTTGACACCCGAGATCATTGCACAGGCTACAGGGATTCCAAATGTCGGGGAAATTTGGAATAAGCGTAAGGTATTGGATACAGTTCACTTTGAGCCTTTTGTCCGGCCACCATTCATGAGACATTTGGCCGGTGTGTTTCCTTTCAGGTTCCTCCGGAGTCAGTATGCCCCCATGTTGAGACTCATTATGCTTTATTTCACCTGTGAGGGCAGATTTTCCCAGGTATACTCATATCACATTCGCCTCTTGATGCACTTCACTCGAGTGCGGATGATGAACATCCCGGTCTTCTTTTATCAAAACATTGAGAGCATGGTCTTCGTCATGCAGAGGAAGAGCCCGGCCCAGCAGTATAGGAGCCTATGTCATTATGGTTTGATTCAGCTCGTAGTCTTGCATCAGTTGGCTCAGAAGGGCATCTCATGGGAGGAGTTCATTTCCTGTGAGTTTTTCACAGCACCACCCCAGCCACATCCTGAGGTCATTCAGGAGGAGGGAGGACCATCTCAGCAGCCTGATATTCCGGTCACTCGACATGTTAGTTCCTCACCTCAGCTCACTTATCAGAGAGGCCAGAGGGCCTTGTTTGCAGCAGCTCGGCGAGTACTATCTCCACAGCAGGTGGAAGGGGTCTCGCCTTCATCATCGGCTCAGCGAGTGTTATCTCCACATCAGGTGGAAGGGGCCTTGCTTTCTTCACCAGCACAAGTACCAGAGAGGGGCAAACAGCCCATGATTGATGAGGGTCCATCAGGAGTTCCCGATATTGAGTTTGTTGACCTTGAGGCCAGTTCTCCTAGCCAAGAGGCAAAGGAGATCATTCAGCATCTCAGAGCTGAAAATGATGCCTTGCAGAGGAGATTAGAGGGGGCACAATGGACCATCACCTACCTTGAGCAGCGCAACAAACAGTTGGAAGATGAGCAGGCACTTGATGAGTTATGGAGGATTCGTAGTGACCGAGTCTTGAACCGAAGAAGACCCAGTGATCCATTGCCCGCTGACCGAGAGTCCATGCTCATCCAGGAGAACGCACACTTGGAGAGGCTGTTGGCTAAGGCCAACCAAGAGAAGAAATTGTTGAGGAACATGAAAAACCATTACTGGGCAAGAATGCATGTGTGCAAGGCCAAGATGAAAATGTTTCAAAGGCGGTTGTCCGAGGCCCTTAAACGGAAAAAGAGGACCAATCCACTCCGTATCTTGGCTGAGGCTTCCCTCAAAGATCAAGGCACTAATTAGTCCAGACACAGCACAAAACACAAAAAAATTTGAGAATTTTGGGTGAATTTTGACATTTTCAGGCAATTTGCACGTTTTTCCCATTAACGGGTCTTACCCCGCGCGTGACCCTTCATCATGGCAACACCTTTTGGTGAAAACTCAGCATTTCTAGATTTTTCATGAAAAGTTACATATGCCCATGGATGGACTTGAGATTTTGTGCAGTTTTGGTCCCCCAAAAGGTCAAAAAACTACCAAAAAATGACTTTCTGGCCCTTTTTTGAGTTGCAGAAACCAATCTTGGGAGAATTAAGTTGTGACAGGGAAAATGACCTCCAAATTCAAAAATTCCAGTTGGGTTGGAAAGTAGACTCACGGACCTTTCCAACAAGCCCACTTTTTCTCAATTTGGACACCTGAAAGTGCCTCAAACATCGCTCTAAAGGCGCGAGACCCGTCAGGCAGGGGCGCACGACCCGTCAGGCAGTTTTTGCCAGATTGCATTGTACAGCCCAGAAAACGCAGTTTTGACCCAGTTGTAACTCTAAGACACTTTTACTCTTGTTTAACACTTCTAGAAGATTCATTCATGTAAGGGGTAAATATTTAATGAATGGATTGGTTTCCTAGCTTATAGAGGCAAGTTGTTTTGACTGCCTAGATTGTAGTGCTTAGTTTAGAAGTGGTTGAAACAGCTCCTAGGATAGTGAGCTCGACCCATGGAGGCAGGGAAAGAGGTTAGATCATCTATATTATGTACTTTCTTGCTCATTTTCATGGTTGGACTCTTGAGGGAGAAGCTATCATTGTATTATTCACTGTATCTCTGCAATTTTTGGCTAAGGAAGACCAGGGTTTTGCAGTCCTTTTTGGGATTCTTGTGGTTTCATGTATTGATGGAGTGCTTCTTAATGTTCTTGTAAGTGTGTTATTTGATTCATCTCCTTTCTTTCCTTCTGCATATTAAACAAATGAAGTGTTAAAGTAAGAATTCATGCTTGCCATGCTTTGCTTTTAAATTTGTTTAATTTCTATGTTTTCTATTGTTTAAGGAGAATTCAAAGTATTATTTGCTCTCCTTAGCTCCTCACCGGTCTTTTCCATCCACTCACCTCAAATCAAAGGCATCAATACGGTCTCCTACCTCGCCCCAAAGAACCCCCTGCAGAAACTATGTCAAATCCCCGCACCCAAAATTGCAATTCCTCAATTTGCCACCAAAAACCCAAAAAACCCCAAATCAACCTTTTTAATCAGTTTACTAGCCTAATATCAGTGTTACCTTGTTGGTCATCTCATCCCATTGAAGATCTGCCGAGATTGACCGGAGAGAGCCTTCTCCTGCCCCGTAGGGCTAGCTACGAGGCTAAATGGTTTGATGTAGCCTTGAGGTTTACCTTTCTCAGCCTGAGGTGAAATTTCAAGCGCTAACACTTACCAACATGGTAATCTTCTAACGTAGATAGTACTAGGCTCTCAAGAATATCAAATGTAATTTTTTTTTTGGATATAAATAGAAATAATGGCTGAGTATTACAAAAAAGAAAGAAAAATAAAGTGATGTACGCTTCAAGGTAAAAATTCATTAATGTATATGATTTAATCACAATTATTTTGTATTTAAATTTATTATGTCATATTTATTTTTAGATTAATTTTAATAAGTTATATTTTTTTTATTATATATTTAAATATATATGATTAATTATTTAAATGAGAGTGTTAAGGAGATGATTTGATTTGCATAGCATATTACTAGTAATATTTATCAAGTCTCGGGTTCAAATTTCATGGGAAGGGGTTGAGGATGGAAACTACTTTTGGGGGATTAAAATATCGCAATGGGTATTTAAGCTCGATTGAGATTTGCACAATCCTGGTGATAGCATCCCACTATGGGTAGATCATTCTTCCATCCAACAAATGGGTTGCCCCCAGCCTAGGCTCAACCTAGCTACAAAAAAACTAAAGAAAACATTTACTGTGATAATTACTTTGTGATAGAAGGAGGCACATGCATATGGTTAACGTGGAGGGGGACAACACTAATATTTTGTTTATTAAGGGCTCTAGTGAGCACACATCACTTAGATACAAGATTCGTCGACATAGTGACATGGTTCATGGTGGTTTTATACATCATGTCAACAAAGTCAATTAAGGACGAGAAGGGGAAGCTCTAGATAGGGTATAACAACCATACGAGAACTCTCCTAGCCATGACGAGTCTAGTGTATTTCAAAATCATAGCTCACAAAGGCATGACATTGACCTCGAGATTTGGGGGTTTATAATAATCTAACAATTTGACATTGGAACAAAATCCTCCTAATGATTATCCTCACACTACAAGTAGAAAACCTTGTAGCAAAGGTTTTTATAGAAGCTCCCCAATCTTTTTATCACTTCTCTATTTGTAGTAGAGGTTGCTAGCACAAGTGGGTAGCCAAACACTTTTGTAGATTTTTTTTCCTTCAATGCACCTCACTCGCCACGATAACCAGATGTTCTCCAACATATAATGCATTAGTGTTGATATCTATATATATATAGATGAAACAATTAGATTATTTCTATTAATTTAAATCTGGTTTCAAGGCCAGAACCTTTTACATCTGCAACATGATCTTCATCTACTAAGATCAAAAGAGTCCAAAAAATACTTGTTTTCTTCCTACATTGTCTACATATTTCACTTCTAGGCTAACTCAAGAAACTAACTAGGCTACACGGTTTGAACCATATTCATGGTTAAATTATTCATTTTCTTTGTTAGACTGCCTTGGATGTAATGGATAGGATCATGCCCTCTTTTTCCACCTTAGCATCCCACTTCAACATCTCTATATTCATCCAATGCGACATTCATATCCTCTTCCACTCCTACTACAACTACACCATTCCCACTCAAGGACTCCATTCTTGCCAAACAGAGCTCTAGAAGATCATTTCTCATCTGTAGATTGTTTATCTTGGTCCGTAGTCGACCAATTTTCTGATTTAGGAGATCTAATTGAGCTTGAAACTCAATGACCCCCATTTTCCCCTACCCAGTTAATAGATTCAATATGTTTCTGATTTTAGGATTTTTTGATTCATCATGTTTCTAAGATTTTTTCCCAGATTAATCACATAATCATTCTTTTTGGTTATGTGACTAATCTAGAAAACAATCACAGAGTCAATATGTATTCCAATGTTGCCATGAGATAGTCTAGATGCTGACCAAATTCTTCCTTCTCAAAGCCAGATGACCTTTCCAGGTTGATGCCAATGCAACAATCCTCCTTTACTGTAGGAATTTGATGAACCAAACCTAAATTGTTGTTGAAATGGTGATGAACAACTGTGCCTTATAACCTAAATGTCTTACCCCACCAAGTCATCAATTCTCTTGCCATCTTCAATGCAACAAATTTCCCTGTACATTCTCAAAATTAGACATTCAATTTCTATTTTAAATACACTGCAGATTCCTCCCATCTTGATTAAAACACTGTACCTTGAGCATGCCTACCTCTCCTTAGATTTGGAAAAAACGTCCCTTCGCATCCTTCAACATTTATTGAATTTTTGAGCAAGCATCCATATATCCCAAGACTCCCATGTGATCACATGGTCGGGTCAGGTGTGTACATGGACCTAAATCTTGTTAGAAAGGAGTGGCTAGAAACATGATGAGGAAAGAGTTTGGAGATTTGAAATACATGGTTCTGGTCAGACATGAGGCCATTAGACCACTACACAAATAATTCCCTCTTTATTACTACTTAAAATATTCAAAGCACCTAAACTCTAGTTTATGCTTGGGATTTTCATGGTAAAGGTTTATACAAATCACTTATATCATCCTAAGCCAAGATCCATTGACCTAAGGAAGCTCCCTTATTTTCTAAAGCATCCACTTTTGAGTTTAGGTGCCTTTTAACAAGATAGAACTCAACAACCTCAAATTTTGTGTTGGCAGAAAATTAGGAAAGGGTAGAGACCCTGGGTTCAAACACAGGGGCCAAAAAAGGGTCTGTTGTAGTCTATCATAATGCCAAAATTTTCACCTTACTCAATGAGAATAAGGCATTTGACCCAAGGCGTGTCGCAACCTTACTTAGTTAAGGTATTATAACTAGGCACCGAGAAGAGTTGCACAAGGGCTAACAGTCCCAGTTAACTTAGAAATACAACATAAGATGTATAACCATCATGAAAGACAACAACCAAAGCATTCAAAGTAACAAAGAGTA
Organism: Pinus tabuliformis; assembly: GCA_031772625.1. Lineage (NCBI taxonomy): Eukaryota > Viridiplantae > Streptophyta > Pinopsida > Pinales > Pinaceae > Pinus > Pinus tabuliformis. The sequence goes on from CM062804.1 coordinate 1,224,779,201, forward strand.
TACAGATGCATTCATAATAAAAAATTTAAAGGGACCCATAAAACCGACACATGTAGATCCATGAACTTCCCCAAAACTCCTTTTCATTAGTTTCAACCATCAATACATCATTACATTCAGGCTCTAAGGCATTTTCGATAGAGAGAGGAAATCATAATACAAACTAATTCAAAATCAAATAAACACAGAACATTGTTAAGCCCAATAGACTCAGCGACAACATTTCGGTACACAAGTCTTCTCTCTCTCGCTTTTTCCCTTTTCTTTGAATTTTATGCAATTTTCTCGCCTGAATTACTAATTTCTTCCTTGGATGTCTTGCCCTTTACTTCTCGATTGCTTCTATGCTCGACTGTGACTGCTTTCTCTCTCATTGACAGCTATTTCAGCTTGGATGTGACTGCATGTCTCCCTAATTTCCCTGGCCAACCTTTCGTAACTGACAAATATTATCGAATTCCTTCTCTTTCCTCGATTGCCTTCTTCGTGACTTCCTGTCGGTCAGATTTGGTCAAAACATATGAAAAAATTGTCCCCAAAAATGAAGGACACAACAGGCCACAACCACAACCAACTGACTCATCCCCGAGTCAATCCTTTGTTGATGTTGTCAGTGCTTCTTATTGTTGCGGTGCTCCTGCCTGTGCTGCTCCTTCTTAGCATGTTCCTTCATATGCAACAAGTGCTCTTTCGAACGAAGGACCCAAATATGGGATAGATTGGATGACTACAATTTTAAATTATGTATACTCGCCAAGGGTCGACTGCCATGGATCCATGAGAGTGATAACTTGCTTGATGAAGTGCGCGGTGAGTTCAGTTGTTGGTTGGGCAGATCTTGTAGTAAGGAGATCATTCCACTTATTTTTTGATTCTACGCTTAGTTGATGTAGTTTCTGGAAGTGGACTTGTGTATGTGGATTAAGGTCGCAGAGCAGAGTTTTTGTATCGCTCGATTCATCCTCAATTTTTTGGATCTTATTTTCGAGTATATTTGTCTATGCAAAAATATCCTTTTGTTGGTTGAGGTATGGGGTGGTCAAGGCTTGGTTAAAGAGTTGATTAGCCTGTTGGCATAGAGTGTAGACCGGTTGATTCTTCTTTGCAAGGAACCCCGACCAGTCATGAACTTGAGCGAAGAGTTCTTTAGCTTCCCTAGTCTCCTGTTGAATGGAGGCTTTTAGACAAGCCACTTCACTGACATAATGGGTTCCTCGATCAAGGATCACCCTTTAGGTGGCAGAAATAGTTCTTTGAAGCTTCTTGTTTACTGAGACAAGGTTGGTGCATATAGTTTTGATATGATCATAATAAACCGAAAGGTGTAGGCCGAAAAGTCTTCTAGTGCATTTGGGACTATCTCAGCAATAATGGACCAAAAATCCTATAACTTTGCACTTATTTCATCAATTTGTTGTTGTATCCCTTGCTTTTCCTAAAGAAGTTGATCTCACTCAGCTGAAATAGAAAGGATTTGTTGTTTTTGTTGCTCGTGCTCGATTGTCAAAGTATTGTGCAACGCCTCTACTTGGCGTGCAACTAGTTGAATAAAAGTGAACAATTTAGAGGAAGATCAGCTCTAGAGGTCATAAAGTTTCATAGTAATAGGTGGTGGATATAAGGCTTACAGTGGTTGGCCACTGGAAATCGATTTCTTAGATTGTGCTTGGAGTGAAGTCTCTCACTGCAAGTCCTCGGTGGTGTGGGTACTCAATATTGTCTAGAAGGAATGTGATGGTGAAAGGGAAGTGGGGTTGGGTGTCAAGGGTAGGGTGTGTATAAAAATTTTTCTCTAGGGACCTGAGTGGATAGGCTGGCTAGTTGTCATTTTTGGGTCTGGTTCTAGTAGCAGATAACATAGATGTATTGACCAAATCCATGTTTGTAGAGTGAACAATGGGTGCATGTTTGATAGTGCCAATGATGGACTAGATTACAGATTCTACTTCCATTTCAATCTCAACACTGAGAAGATTATCAGACGAAGGAATGTTACAAATAGTGGCAGAGGGGGAGGTTGTTCAAGGTGATGGGTAATTCTTTGGGGACACAATGGAGGTGGACGATGAGTTTTCCTCAAGGATTTGTGTATTGGTAAGGGAATGGGGTTCCTCGTTAGTGAGATTGATGACCTGGGCAGAGGTAATTGTAACCAGTTTCCTGGAAAGTTATGGTGGCCTCGTAGCAATCGACTAAGTATCCTAGATGGTGGGTTCAATATTAGACTGGGGGTCCATAGAGGGAAATGAGGTAATGACTGGGTTTAATGACAAAGTAGTAATTGGACTTATATTAAGAAATTCATAGAACAAGGGAAAGGTACTTACTGGTGACTCGAGCTTCTCCAGAGTGTTGCAAACCGATATCATTATCGTCTCAGACCTCTTGAAGATAGGGTTGAGTGTCTCCTCCACGACTCGCTTTTGGGAGGCGGATGGGCTCTCTATTGGAAGCAACTTAGGCAACATCCCTTCAAAAGAATACATCTTCTTGTTATCCAAACCTTCACCAACAACCTTGGGCTAGGATAGAACTTCAGTATGAAATGCCTCTTTTGAGAGAATGCAAGGTTGAGCACACATCTAGAAAGTGTTTGGATTGACACATTTATGGCGAATCTAGGTGCTACCATGGCTAATGCCAAATAATATTGCATGTGAATAGTCATTTAGAAGCGTCGGTGGGATTCTGGGATTTGCGTTGGTGACGACTAGAAACTTTTCATACCATCCTATGAAAGAGGCCTTGTTGATTTCCTTGCTACTAGGGTCCCTTGAATTCTGCCATGGTAAGTACCTAAGCACTAGGGGTTGATCTTCAAAGATAGGCATTATCTCTTTGCCTTCTAGAGGACACCACTTCATCATAACTAAATAAACAACAAGATATCTATAGATGAAGTATGTTTCCCTTTTGTACACATCTTAATAGGCTTTGAATAGCTCGTTCAACAAATAGCTACACCAATTCAATTGTTCCCCTTTCTCACAAGTGTCTACCACTGAAATGGTGTCTAGGATACACTCTCCCTTTGTGTAATTGTGCATTATTTTTCCAGCAATCATATAACATGCGAATTTGATGGTAGGAATGTTAATTGGTTCAATAATATTTTCTTCCTTGCCACCACACTGAGTATCATACTTGTTGTAGTAATTGTTGTCACCTAAATTCTTTCCTTGCTTGGAAGTAGTCTGGAACGCAGATGAAACTATGGCCCCTGTAGTAGATAGTCCTATCAATTGCTAAATGTCACTGGCATGTATGGGGTATTATTTTTCGAGCCAGAGAGAACCCCCATGCATTTGGCTAAATAGGAATCTAGTACACTGAATTACTACCCCTTAAGTGCCAAACACTGGAAAATTTCACAAGTTCAGCAAAGTGGACCTCTGTATTCCACTAAAATCCTCTTTGATTATGGATGAATGGCTTGCATTTGGTTTGGTTACAACCTCTGTAAAAATTTCACACTTGAGCACGGTGAAATCGAAAGAATCTAATAGGTCGTTGTCCACGAGTGTGGCCTTCTAATATTTGTCGTAGAGATTCTCAAGTTCAATGACTCTTGAGTTGGATGGAGGGGTGCGAATAGATATTTTGGAGACCTTAGTCATGGCTGCAATTCGATGACTATACACAACAATCATAGGGGGTTTGAATTCAAGCTGGGGACCGATGGAATTCGACACAAAAGCCATACTAAGGAATTTGACCACCTACGCTTTAACAATGAAGAACTTAATGTTTCCATGAAAACTAAATAGAAATACTTGATTAGGTTGTTTAACTAATCAATATGAAAACTTTCTACACTCTATTCAAATCATGGCATTAACGACGACTGTGACCTAGACCTGATTCAGATGACGCGAAAATTGAAAAGGCGAGTAATCATGATGGTTAATTATGACAAGATGATGGAAAATTACAAAATGATGATAAAAAAATTGTGTCAAGTATATTAAGAGAGATATTTAACCCAAATTCGAAATGACAAAGGGAATTATTATTAATTATTGTGGATAAGACGACTGCCACGTTCGATTCCCTGACCACAATCGGTTGCACTGAACTAACTAACAGACCTAACTCAGGTAGCTTTATTCACGACTAACTTAGATAAGATAACTGAAATACCTGATGCAACTAAAATAACTAACACAATTGACATAGCTAACGCAACTGACATAACTGATGCAACTACAAAATTAACTAACTGACTCTACCTAAACCTAACTACGATCCCCTTTTGGAGATCAAATCAATTTGATGAAGAAACTATTGGGCCATGGAAAGGCTTTAGGCGTGCTCCGTTCACCCATCCAGACAATAGGACTCCCTCCAGTTGCACGAGTTTAATAGCTCCAAACTCTCTTACTTCTATAACAATGAATGGTCCTAACCAATGCATTCACAACTTTCCAAGATGTTTTAGAAAACTATTGTCATATAAGAGAACTTGATCCCAACTGCAAAAGAATTATGTTTTATGTGTCATTTTTGCCATGATTTCTACCTCTCCTTCTCGACAATTTGGTGAAAATATGATAGGAATATGGCTTCATCCAACTCTCAGAGCTTGTCCAACCCTTTTGCAATTAATTCATCTTTTGACATGTGATTGGCCCACGAAATAAAAAGGTTAGGAATCATGAATTCAACTGATACTACGAATTCTCGGCCATACACAATATGGAATGACGTATATTTGTGCAGGTGTTTGACTATGGTATGATAGGCCCATTAAGTAGCTGGTCTCTGCTCATCCCATTCGTCTCAATTGACAGGGCATATCTTGGTGAGGCCTCTGTCTAAGATTTTTTTTAAAGCTTCCACACTGTAGTTTGCTTGTTGGTGGTATGGGATGCTCTTATGGTGCCGAATCATGAAGTTTTACAACAGTGTGGAAATTGTCTCATTAATGAAGTGGGTCCCCTGGTCACTTGTGAGGCTTCGGGGGCACCCAAACCGAGTGATGATATTTTCGAAGATGAACTTGGCAGTGGTGTCTGCAGTGAAATATTTAACTAGTGCAACAAAAACCCATCTAGTAAGGTAATTTGTGGTAGTGATAATGTATTTGGCATGGGAGTGACGTGCTAGCGGACTTGTGGGCCCCAAAAAGTCTACCACCCATTTCTCAAATGCATGGAGCTCTCTTACTAGTTGTAAAGGAAATTCATCCCAATGTGATGGTTATCCCACCCGTTGGAAAACATCACATTTCTTGGTGTACTCCTTTGCATCTCAGAAAAGCGAACACTAGAGTCTTGCCCACAACACTTTTTTCACACTGGATTTATTGCCCACGTGTCCACTCGCAACTCCAAAATGACACTCCCATAGAACATCCTGCTTCTCATGACCGAGGACACACCATCACAATATTTGATCAAGGCCCATCTTGTATAGTTTCCCTACAATCAATTGGTAATATGCAGCTCCAAATACCATGTGCCTTCTCTTGTGTCACCATGTACTCTTCCAGACATTTCCCTGTGGTTAGAAATAATGCAATGTATTCTAAGTAGTCAGGTATGGACTCAACCCAAAACAAGTTAACATCTGACAGTTGATCATCTATTGACCCTCGAGCTTTGCCCGACTCCAGCCGGGAAAGATGATCAACTCGCAAATTCATCCCCCCTCACTTTATAGTGACCTCGAATGTGAACTCTTGGAACAATGGGGGCCATTTATAAATCCTTCCTTCGAGCACAAGCTTATTCACTAGGTACTTTAGTGCAGAGTGGTCAATGAAGAACTTGAATGGACCCCTTAGAAGGTAGTGCCATAATTTCTGTAGTGAGTACACCATTGCGAGAGATTCCTACTCAATTGTGGTATAGTTCTTTTCCGTCGTGGAAAGTTTTCTACTGCAAAAGTAGATCGAGCGATCAAGGTTATTGTCTCCACATTGAGCCAAAATAGATCCCAAAGCGATTATTGATGCATTAACATGGACATGAAATTTCTTTTTCAAATCTGGGTAAACAAGGATTAATGCGCTTGCTAGCTTCTCTTTGAGAAAATTAAAGGAAATGTCACATTTTTCAGACTAGGTAAACCCTTTGGATTTATTCAACAACTTCTCGAGTGGTGCAGTGATCGAGGCATAGTTGCAGATGAACCTACAGTAATATCCCGTGTTACCGAGAGTTGATCTCAACTACTTAATTCTTGTTGGTGGAGGCATATTCAAGATTACCGCAAACTTGGTAGGATCGATGTACACTCCCTCTTTACAAAATATATTCCCCAAGGGTGTTCCAACGGGGAGAACAAAAATGCACTTATTCAAATTCAAGGACATCTGCAGCTACATGCATCATTCAAACATCACTCAGAGCAAGCTAGAGTGTATTTTTAATAAATTGTAGATTGTCCAATCATCCATGTATACTTCCAAAAATATGTGAATGTAATCCAGGAAGGAAAATATTACAGTTCTTGAAAACATTGTCGACACATTCTTTAGCCCAAAGGGCATGACATAGTAGGTATAATACCCCCATTTGGTCGTGAATGCGGTTTTCTTCTTATCATCCTCTACAATACCGACTTGGTGGTAACCAAAGAACCCATCTGTGAAAGAGTAGGATTTGTTTCCTGTAACATTATCGAGGACTTCTTCGTTGAATGGAGTAGGTAAGGGGTCATGAATGCAAGTATTTTTCAGACTCGTGTAGTCCACACCAAATCAAATATCTTCAGAATCCTTCTTGTTATGGATGGCAATCAAACTGACCCAATAAGCCTCATCAACAGGGAAGATAATCTCTGCTGCCAACATTTTTTCAATCTCCCTTTTCACCTTATCCTTGACACTCTGATTCAACCTATATGGTCAATGTTTCACTGGTCTCACATATGGCTTCAACATGATCTTCATTTCACCCAATTCCTCATTAATTCCTTTAAGCTCCACAACAAACAAAGGGAACAAGTCTTCATTCTCCCTTAGGATATCAAAGATTTCCTTGGTGGTCTTCTCATCCCAATAGTCCCCAATAGAAGCTAATTTTGGCTTCTCTTCACTGTCGATATTGTGCTTCCACAACTTCAGATGTTGTAGCTATAGGCAAACGATTACAAGCCCATCTTCGATGTTACACTCCCCTTCAAATTCCTTAAATTTCAAGTGGCTTAACCCCTCTAAATCATCTCTATCAAGTTTAAGGTTTATTTTCCTGCAAGCTGTTAGAAAATTATATATTATGGAGCAATGAACACATAAAATATTGCAGAAATATGAACACAGAAAGCGCATAAAACAAGAGAGACACAGATATACGTGGTTCATCCAGTTTGGGCTACGTCCACCCCAAACAGCCAGTCCTTCCTTTCTATTATCCAGCAAAATGAAGAGACCAACCTACAGCAAATCCGTTGTAATATCCTTTGTTTTCTCTCACAGTCTCACCTCTCTATTTCCCGCTCACATAATACACATCTATCACACAGCCTCAAATACAATGCCCTCATACAAAGAGAGGGGTTGCCTTCTAGGGCAAAAAACCATAAACTAAACATAAGTTCTACCGTCAGATCATCCGCCTAATGAACGGCCCAGATTGACTAGAAATTACTATACTTTTACAAGGCAATTTTACAGCTGTTTTTAGCTTCGGGGGCGCTGCCCCCGAAACCCCCTGCCAAGGGGGGGCTCCCAAAGGTCACAGCCGCCCTGCCCCCCCCCCCGGACCCCCCCTACAGTGAATATTTTATGGGCGGCATTGCCGCCCCCATTTCGAACTGGGGTCCAATGTGGCGATACCTTTATATATAGAAGATAATCAGGCTCCACACCCAACAATCTCCCACTTGGAGACTGATTGTAGAAACTCCACCGCTACTCCATTTTCTGGACAATGACTCCTCTTTGGACCTGGTTGTTTCTCATCTTCATCGTCATCCTTGAAGACTAATTGAAACTGATCATATTCTCTGTTTCTCCCTGGTTACAACTTTTTTTAGCATATCTGCAGGATTCTGGCTAGTGTGTATCTTTTCCAGCTTCAACTCTCCATCTTCCAACACTAATCGTATGAAATGGTACTTGAGTTGTATGTGTTTAGTCCTGGAATGAAATGTTGAGTTCTTTTTGAGATAAATGGCACTTTGGCTATCACTGTATAACGTGCCCATATCATGCTCCTTACCCAATTCACCCATAAACCTTTGTAACCAAATCATTTCTTTACTAGCCTCTGTAGCAGCAACATACTCTACTTCTGTTGTTGAGAGTGCAACAACACTTTGGATTTTTGAAACCCAACTGACAGTTGTTCCTCCAACAGTAAATAAATATCCTGTAGTGCTCCTCATGTTATCTCTGTCACCTGCCATATCTGCATCAACATATCCTTGTAGGGAGATGTTTGAACCACCAAAGCATAATGCTTGATTTGTGGTACCTTTCAAATATCTGAGAATCCATTTCACTGCCATCCAATGTTCCTTTCCTGGATTGTTCATGTACCTGCTTACAACTCCCACTGCATGTGCAATATCAGGCCTTGTGCAGACCATTGCATACATTAAGCTTCCAACTGCTGATGCATATGGAACTTTAGACATATAATACATGTCTTCTTAGGTCTTTGGGCACATTTCCTTGCTAAGTTTGAAATGGCTAGCAAAAGGTGTACTAACTGGTTTTGCATTGTGCATGTTAAACCTTTTCAACACTTTTGTATGTACTCATTCTGAGACAATGTTAATTTACAATTTTTCTTGTCTCTAGTTATTCTCATACCAAGGATTTGTTTTGCAGCTCCAAAATCCTTCATTGCAAATGAATTTGCCAATTTTCTTTTGAGCACATTTATTTCCTGCATGTTAGATCCTGCAACAAGCATGTCATCTACATACAATAACAATATAACATAGCTGCCATCATTTTTCTTTTTCAAATAAACACAATGATCAAAGTGACATCTAGTATAACCTTGTTCAGACGTAAACTTGTCAAATTTTAGATACCACTGCCTTGGAGCCTATTTTAAGCCATACAAGCTCTTCTTCAACCTGCACACTAGTTTCTCCTTCCCTTTCACCTCATATCCTTGTGGCTGTTGCATATATATCTCTTCCTCCAAATCCCCATGGAGAAAGGTTGTCTTTACATCTAACTGCTCAAGATGCAAATCTTCAGTTTCTACAAGACTTAAAATAGTTCTGATTGAAGTCATTTTAACAACAGGAGAAAATATTTCATCAAAATCAATACCTTTCTTCTGTGCAAACCCCTTCACCACAAGTCTAGCTTTATACCTCTGTTTTCCTCCATCTTCTTCCTTCAGCCTGTAAACCCATTTATTCTTCAATGTAGTTTTTCCTACAGGCAACCTGACTAAATCCCAAGTTTGGTTATGCATTAAGGAGTCCATATCTTCTTCCATGGCTACCTCCCACTTCTTCCTACTTTCAACTTGCATTGCTTCTTCATAACATTCGGGTTCACCGGAATCAGTCAACAATAAATAATATAATGAGGGAGAGTATCGTTCAGGGGGTCTACTTATCCTGGTAGATCTTTTAACACCACTTTCACGTGTTTGGGGTGCCTGTTGTTGTCGTGTGGTTGATGTTATTCTGGTTGTTGATTATTATCATTTTCAGGCACCTTTACTTTTTCAGTGATTTCATCAAGAACTGCATATTCCTTGTTTTCCTTTTCCTGTTTCTTTTCCTGCAACTGATTCTTATACAAGACCTTTTCATTGAATATTACATCTCTTCTCCTAATGATTTTGTGATTTTCGTAATCATATAAGCGATAACCAAAATCATTAACACCATATCCAATAAAGGTACATTTCTTTGACTTTGCCTCAAGCTTTGTTCTATTTTCTTTATCAATATGGACAAAGGCCTCACAACCAAAAGGCTTTAAAATAGAGTAGGTTACCTTTTTACCTGTCCATGCTTCCTCTAGAACACCACCCTCCAAGGAACTTGAAGGTCCTTTGTTTATTAGATAAATAGCAGTATCTACAGTATCTGCCCAAAACTGTAAAGGCAATCCTGCATGCAATCTCATGCATCTTGCACGCTCCATGATTGTTCTGTTCATCCTTTCTGACACACCATTTTCTTGTGGTGTTCTTGGAACCGTCTTCTCTCTGTGAATTCCATGCTCTGAACAGTACCTATCAAACTCTTTGTTGCAATATTCACCTCCATTGTCTGATCTAAGACACTTCAATTTCTTTCTTGTCTCAATCTCAACCAAAGCTTTCCATTTCTTGAAAGTATCAAATACATCAAATTTATTCTTAATACAACAAATCCAAGTTTTTCTAGTTGCATCATCAATCAAAGTAACATAATAACGAGAGCCACCGAGGGATGATACCTGAGCAGGTCCCCATACATCTGTATGCACAAGCTCTAATTTTTCATTCTTCTTTTCTTTCCCAACTCTGAGAAATCTGACTCTCTTATGTTTTCCATAAATGCAATTCTCACAGAAGTCCAAATCAACATTCTTCAAACCCGGCAAAAAATTCCTTGAGTGAAGAATCTTCATCCCCTTTTCACTCATGTGTCCGAGCCTATGATTCCATAATGTTGCATCTGCTCCTTTGGAAGTTAAAGCATTAACAGAGTTAGAAATACCATTGCATAAATACAATGTACCAACCTTTTCGCCTTTTGCTATTACCAGGGCTCCTTTGGTGACCTTCCAAGCTTTATCTGTGAAAGTTGTCACACAACCTTCACCGCCTAACTGCCCTGTTGAAATTAGATTTTTCTTTAGATCTGGAACATGCCTTACTTCCTTTAATAGCCATTGGTTTCCATTTTGCTGTTTTACAAGAACCTTGCCATTCCAACGATTTTACAGGGTTTATCATCACCCAGACGAACTTGTCCAAAATCTCCTTGAACATAGTCATGAAAGTATTTCTTATTAGGTGTGGCATGGAATGAATCCCCTGAATCTACTACCCAGGAATCAATAATATTTTCGAAAGAAAGAATCAAAGCATCTTGTAACACCTCACCTGTCACATTTGCTTCATGATTGTTTTCTTGTTATGCATCTCCTTCTTTTCCCTTCCGAGATCTACAGTCTTTCTTTAGGTGTCCTTTCTTTCCACATTTCCAGCACACTATCCCCGATCTGGACTTGGATCTGCCTTTCCTTGATTTAATGCGATATCCTGAGCTCTTTCCTCTTTCCATTTTTCTTCCTCTAGACTCTGCACTCAAAGCATTTCCCGATGTCTCACCGGAGCTTTTCCGTCGCATTTCCTCACTAAGGATAGCACCGACAACATCATCAAACTTTAAAGTACTAGATCCAGAAACGGAGTTACTAATGGCCATTACCAAACCATTCCAACTTTCTGGTAATGAGCACAAGAATAACAGAGCTCTAACTTCATCATCAAAGTTTACCCCTACAGAACTTAACTGACTTGTAACTGTATTAAAATCATTTAAATGGTCTGCAACAGATCCACCTTCCGACATCTTCATATTAAATAATCGTTTCATAAGAAATACCTTGTTTGAGGCCGAGGTTTTTTCATATAGTTTCAACAACGCCTGAATCAAACCCTCTGTTGTGGTTTCCTTCGAAATGTTGAAGGCGACTGACACAGCAAGGCACAACCGTATTGTTCCGAGTGCCTTTCTATCGAGAAGGTTCCATTCTTCGTCTATCATACCCGTCAGAATCTTTGATTTTCCGCCCAATGGTAGGTATAGATATTTCTGATACAGATAATCTTCCATCTGCATCTTCCACAGCGAGAAGTTTTGGTTGTTAAATTTCTCGACCCTAAACTTACCATCTTCCGCCATTGCTCCCACTCGAACCAGGAACCCTTCTTTCCTCCGAGTTTATCATCCAAATAGACCTTCGGCTCTGATACCAGTTGTTAGAAAATTATATATTATGGAGCAATGGAACACATAAAATATTGCAGAAATATAAACACAGAAAGCGCATAAAACAAGAGAGACACAAATATACGTGGTTCACCCAATTTGGGCTACGTCCACCCCAAACAGCCAGTCCTTCCTTTCTATTATCCAGCAAAATGAAGAGACACAACCTACAGTAGATCCGTTGTAATATCCTCTGTTTTCTCTCACAGTCTCACCTCTCTATTTCCTGCTCACAGAATACACATCTATCACACAGCCTAAAATACAATGCCCTCATACAAAGAGAGGGGTTTCCTTCTAGGGCAAAAAACCCTAAACTAAACATAAGTTCTACCATCAGATCATCCGCCTAATGAACGGCCCAGATTGACTAGAAATTACTATACTTTTACAAGGCAATTTTACAGTTTTTTTTAGCTTCGGGGCACTGCCCCCGAAACCCCCCGCCAGGGGGGGGCTCCGAAAGGTCGCAGCCGCCCCCCCCCCCCCCCCCCCGGACCCCCCCTGCAGTGAATATTTTACAGGCGGCATTGCCGCCCCCATTTCGAACTGGGGTCCAATTGACGATACCTTTGAATATAGAAGATAATCAGGCTCCACACCCAACACAAGCCACAACTTTGTGGATTCCAAATTCATGTTTGTGATCAAAAGGATCTTGATCAAAGTACTCCTTGGTAAGCTTTCCTGCCAAGAACAAGACCTTCTCGACTACTTTCAGGGCAACTGTTATCCTCTCGTAATCTTCAGTGAAGGATAATTCATTGATGAACTGAGCTTTCATATATTCTGATTCTTCGGTCTTCCTCCTTATTTCCTCCTTCGCATACCATGCTTGTAGAAATTTCCTAGAGTGTGGAAGAATCTATGCACCCACAAATTTTCTGGAAGTCCTTCGCTAATCCATCTAGCTTTACAATGTTGTAAATGTTGGTGAGGATCAGTATAATGTTCATACTTGGTAAGGTTGGACGAGTAGTCTTCTGAATACCTGAATCTAGCTATCAATGCAGACTTAACGACCTCCCACTCTCTGAGATGGTTGCGGTGAGATCCCCACCACCTTTCTCACGTCGCTTGAAGGGCGACATCTAACAAGGGCACTTTATGTATTTCCAAAATGTTTGAATCAACTTCATTGATAAAATCAGTAACAAAACCCATACCATTAAAAATAGGAAATTCTCATACCTCGGTACCAACCCAGTGGATACGGTGGATCGTTGTACATCACTTGATGTTGATCTCATGTTCACCTTGATGCTAGTCATCCCACGCATCTTTTGATCCGACTTCAAAGCTCTGAACACTTCTCCAGTTGATCGACCCTCCTACCGTAGGATTGATGTAATCTTCTCTTTTTCCTGTTGTGAGTTGGTATAACTGATCCAGTAACTCAGGTTCTTCTCTGTCGTCCACTAGCTCGGTGAACCTAGGGCCTTGATAGGGGTCCAAGGGCTGAATCACCTAGACTCCATCCACTTCAAAGGTCATGGTTTCTCTCTTCAAGTCAATCACTACATAGTTTTCAAAGGCCCAATCTATTCCCAACAATTCGAGATAGGGATCTTTGTCTCCCATAATGTCTATTACCTCAAAATATACATATGTCTTTACACCTGCTATGTCAACTTCTACATTTTCTAGGCATCTAACTAGGAGGATACAATATTGATTTTCCATGCATAACTGAATCAGAGAGAATGCCAACTTGGGCCTTCCCAAGGCTTCCCAGGTCTTTCTTGGTAAAATATTCACATCCGAACCCAAGTATAGCATCATATCCTTGATTTGGAATCCTACAATTTGGGCATCAACCTAGAATTCCCTCCTTGCCATATTCTTATTCATTTGCACCCATATAGAATTCCTTTCAAAAAAATTGGCAGAAATGAGCCCTTCCAATAGTTCCCCATCTTTGACAACAACTTTAATACTTTTCTAGAACTGCCACAACATTTTCTCATCGTTCAAAATTTTCGAAAACAACCTAAACTATTTGTTTATATGTTGGGAATTGGTTTGCGGCAGTTTCAGGCTTTTGGCCTTCGAAGATTTTGGTTTTTATCCTTGGGGCCCATCAGCTAGAATCAACTAGTTAAAAATATTTGCAACATCTTTGTAGTACTGCTTATGTTGCCTATAATCATAAGAGCGCTTCGGTGAGACATGCCTTATGATCTGTGGTTGTTTGACAGATCCAAAGTTAGCCCTAGTATTCATCCCCCCCTAAGTAACTATGTTAATGTTTGAGAGTGGGCCTCGTTCATATTCCCATGAATATGCACTAATCTAATTTGTTCCCCTCTGACGATTGTGCTCCTCCCATCTGGTGATTATCTCTAGGTAATCCTTTATTGCATGTGTGTTGACTCTCTATTGAGAGCACTAGGGTCTTATAGGTAGTGAGAAATCTCTTGTAGCATGCCCCTCTTGATCAAAATTGTAGAAACACATTGGACCTCTACCTCCGGTTATTCCCCCCCTTGTTCCTCCACCTCCTCATCCTCGAGGAGCCTCATTGATACTATAGGTAGAATGATCTAATCGGTCAGCCAGGGAGTCTAACGCTCTACACTAATCAATGTGGTGAGTTGGTGAGCTACAAAACTCATAGAAGAAATTGTTGGGAACATTTGAATACTTTTGTAAGATTGGACAAAGGCATGGGATATGTCCCCATATTTTTCAGATTTCAAGGTATTCGTTTGGAGCTATACCTCGTTGAGTAGGAAAGGCATGGAGCTTTGTACCCACTGAATTTAAATCTTGCGTACCAATCTACATGACTCTGGCGATGGGAAAATATGTGGAAGACCCCTCTAGAATGGATGGAGTGCTCGGGCCCCATAGGCTTGGGCACTCCGTGGTGTGATGCTCTTCAATATGGCAGTTGGTACAACACATGTGTGGAGGCACAGGTCGTGTTGGTTTCATGTCCCTCAGCTTCTCTATGAGATCAACGATTTAATGTTGTACTTCCATGAGAGTGGGATAGTGGGAAATCGTTCCTCCTTGGTGTTCGTGTGGGTATCCTGCCATGACCTCAATTCAGTTTGCTTGCTTCAAGGTGTCTTGTAAAGTATCAATATTTTTCTGAGTCAATGACGTGCGAGTGGGTGGAAATAACGTTTTGATGAACCAATCTCGTTGATGATTAAGATCAATGGGGTAACTCAACTTGTTAATAACATCCTTAAACCTTTGCATCATCTCCGAGGAGGTTTCTCCTTCTTTCTACTTGATTTCCCACAGTTCAGATAACCCATGCTGGTTTGTCTGTGAAAGTTTAAACTCTTGAACAAACTCCCATTGGACTTCATCTATTGCCGGATTTCTCGGAGAGTGGTCTAAATTCAATCAACTTCGTGGCATATGGAGTTTGGCGAGCCCTGCAGATAACCTCACACAAGTACCAATGTTATTCAACATCCAACATAGTTACCGATCAAATGGGAAATTTTACCTCAAAACAGGCACTCTAGCCCAAAAACCCCCCAAAAAATGAAAAAACAACCCAGAAACGAAAAATTGTGTATGCCAAAATTTGTTTATATGAGAGCGAGGTGGAGGAGGCAGGAACGAAGCAGGAAGACAAACTAGGGTTTCGAACTGTTACAGAGGCAGTCCTCCATGAAAATACGCACAGGAGGGAGCTCCACTCCCTCCTACAAGCAGGCTGTGACTAGAAGGGGAAAAAACCAATGGAAAATGACAGAGAGCCTTCAAAAGGAAGGGATAGAAGCAGTGAAGAAGAGCAGGAGGGAACTAAGTCAAGGAAGCACAATGATGCAACGGAAAATGAGGAAGCAATCAAGGAACAAGGCACTAAAGACAAAGCACACATGGGACCATGCAAACCCAAGGCAGAGGTAACTCCCATAGTCATTTTAAATGATCCAACACTACAGGCGCACAAGGATGACATGCAATCATTTGTAAATTCATGGGGTCGTGGCCCACTGAAAAAGCCTTACAAACGTGGATTAAATACCATTGGAAACCAAAAGGCAGCATTGACCTACATCTTGGGTCCAAGGGATTTTTCACTGTAGTATTTGCAAATATTGAAGATAAGGACAGAGTGTTTGAAGGAGGGCCATACTTTTATGCTGCAGCAGGCCTCTATATGTGACCTTGGATTATGAATTTTGTTCCGGAACGCGAAACTTTTACTTTAGTCCCAGTCTGGGTAAGACTCTATTCTCTACCTCTTGATTACTGGCAAACAGAATCTCTATCAGCCATAGGAAATAAGTTAGGGCATTTTGTCAAAGTTTCTGAGGCCACTAGAAGGGAAAGTATACTTCCTTCGCTAGAATATTTGTGGAGATGGATCTCTCTAGAGCTTTGTCAGACGAGGTTATTCTGGAATTTTTTGATGAAGAATGGATACAAACAGTAGATTATGAACATATTCCATTCAGATGTCGCAAATGTCACGAGCATGGACATATGTTCAGAGACTGCCCTCCCAGTAAGATAGAGAGCAAAAACAAAGCTGATACAATGAAGGATTCAGAAAGCTTCTTCAAGGTGGAACACAAAGGAAAAGGAGGCAAAATAGGAAAAATAAAACGCAAAGTTGCAGGGCAGCAAGCTAACCAGAACATGTTCCAAGTCCTCGAAGCAGACGAAGGTCCAATAGAAACAGATAAGGCAAAGGAAGGAAGCCTAGTGGAGGAGGAGAAAGCAGAAGACAGTGAACAAATACAAGAAAACAACAAACAAAAAGAATTTATGATAAGTAATGCAGAACAGGAGATGGATCTTGAAATGACCCAAAGTGAGATGGAAATGGAGGACCATGAACTCCAGGAAATTCTTGAGAAAGAGAACCTAGATTTAGAAGGTTTCTTGAATCAAGGAACCAAAGAAGGGTTAGACTCATTACCTACAGAGGATTTCAATAGGGTTCAGCAGTTGTTTTTATGGAAAACCCAGACTAAAGGGGTGGACAGACTAAAACACAAAGATAGACAAGGCAACAAAGGAGTGAAAACGATGAAAAATACAGCAGGACTAGCACCCAGAATCCCAGGAAAGAAGAGGGGCAGAAAAAAGCAGAATGAGCTGTTGATGGAATGTGGAAAGCTAATGATAGATTCAGGTAAGATGAAAGACCTATCCAGTTACTCCTTTACTAACCTTTAATTATGAAGTTCACTTCTTGGAATATCAGGGGTCTAGGTAGTAAAAAAGGAAATAAAGGTTACTGAGTAATAGAATGCAAACAAGCATCTCCGGATGTGATTTTCATTTAGGAAAATAAGTGTTCCATGCAGAAGATAAGATATATCCATAGTAAATGGCTCAATAGATTTGA